>JAQPZY010000724.1:0-367972 GCA_029931535.1 Margaritifera margaritifera
ATGAAGTATTAACAACAAAGTCGATAATAGTTTTTAGTAAACTTCATGAAGAACGGGAACACTTGCGGGAAGATTATGAGACTTTGCAACATAGTCTTCATACCCTTGAAGAATAGCGTCACCATTCCGAGTCTCGGTCTCTACAAAACAGCTTAATATTGTGTGGATCTGATTAACCCAATGACCGCTAAACTTGGAAACAGTGCAAAGAGATAATCAAAACATACGCGCAGGACGTACCTGAAATTAACACTGGTCAAGTGCATATAGATCATGCACACGGGCTCGGATATAGGTTATAAGCCACGACCAATAATTGATAAATTTATGAACTTTAAAGACAAACAAAATATGCAGTCAAAACTTAAGAAACACATAAAGAGGAAGTTTTAAAAAATGGTCAAATTCTCACCCCGTTACCAGGGCCGGATTAAGGTTATGAGGGGCCAAGCCTAATAGGAGGGGAGGGTCGCTCAGCTGTTACTTTAATATAAAATGGAGGGCATCAAGGCGGACCCACAAAATATGAGGCCCTAACGCTATAGCTTTATTAGCTTATGGGTTAATTCGGCCCTGCCCAATACCGAAAACTACGTCCAGTATGTGAGATACGACAGGAAGGCATCGGCACAATTCATAAAGAAAAGCTAGAAAGGATCACTGAATGGCCTGTCATTCAATTAATAAATTAGTCACAGACGGGAAATCGTTCCTCTGCAATAAATCAACCGGTCAATTGAAAGCCGTTCACAAATCCGACGGAAGTCTGGCGTGAAAAGTTACTAGGATCTAAGTACGAACGAGACAAACGCATGACGTTGCGAATGGTGATGTTTACCTCAGTTCACGTGACGCGGCGAAACGCACACGAACGCAAACTATGTTCAGCCTTGGCTAGAAACAGCCAGCTGGAGACGCCATGAGACAAATATATAAATATGAATGCGGTAAATGCCCACACGTGCATCGTGTGAAAACGAAAATATGTATTTGTGTTTGCAACATAGAAGGTATGTTTAAATAAAAATTTGAAACTAACTTAGTCGTTTATCTGCACTTTTTGTGAAACATGGGGCAAATCAGAAAGTCAGTTCTACAGTTTCGTTGAAAGATACTTTACCGTTAGTTAAAATGACAAGAAAACACAGACGTTTGGCAGATACTAAGGAGGTGTGACTGTTTTTGTCCACTCAATATTAGTAGAAGCAAATATCGTGCACAGAATTTATTTAGAGATGGAGGACTGATATTTGTCTCCACCTTAATGTTTGTCTGCCATATGACTTCCAATGAGCACAGTAGAAACTCTGCATTGTAATTAAATTTAACTTATATGAGTACCTAGATTACTGTATTGTAATTATAAATAGATAAAAATATTGATTCAACTTGCGTTTAAACAAGCACTTTATTGTTGTTGTTGTTTTGTTTTTGTTTTTTGTTTTTTTTTTTCTAGTTTCTAAAACTTCGCCAGAAAATGACCGAGTCGAAAAGTTTCAAACTTATTTTGAAACAACGTCAATAAATGTACGTCAGTGCATATGCACAGGTGTCTTCCCATCATAGTGTTCGTCTGTTCAAACCATAGTCGTCATTGATGTTACGAATGAGTAACTTAATACCTACATGTTTAGGGGGCTAATTCAAACAGAAATAGGAATTTTTCGGACTTCCTCGATGTTTGGTGAAATTTCGAAATTTAAAACAAAATTAAGTTTCATGTTCTAGTGGCAGTTGTTTTATCATTTATAACTATTTGTAATTACAATCATGTAATCTAGGAATTCATATCAGTTATAATTAATTACAATGTACAGTTTCTGCTGTGCTCATGTAAAGTCACATTGGCAAAATACATGGTATAAAGACCAAGAAGGGCACATAAACATTAAAGGAGCCCATTTAGATTTAGATACAAATTTCATATTTTCTTTTGTATATTTGTTTCCACAAGGATTTCCTATACATTATTCGATTGACACTGAAGAGAATGGGATAGAATTATTTGAAGAAAGAGTTCTATCGAAAATCGTAACTTCCTTTTCTGATGCTTTATCTCTTTTTTTTGCTGGTGATCAGAATAGTAAAAATGGTAGTCTCAATAATTTTTTTATTTTTTTTTATTTTTTTATTTTGGATGTTGATAATTGTATATGAGGAGAAAACGCTTTCCATTAGACAGATGAGTTTGATATGGAAAGAAAATCGAAAGATTGTTTGAAATGCGTTCGGTATCTCACTGATGGATATATATAGAACATACTCTTTACAACTCCAAAATGGCAGAATGCACCAAAATCGAGAGGAAAATTTCACATGTATTGCGAATGATGGGGCTAGCATAGTAGACTATATGATTGCCTCAAATGGCCTCTTTAAATATTGTTTAGATTTTTAAATTGGCTGTATGAGTGAATCTGCCCACTTTCCTGTCATATGCGAGTTCACTTTCCCACTTGCCGATCTTAGAAACACATGCATATCCAAAGAAAGGTATTCTGGTCAAATCTTTGACGGGTACAGATGGAACGAAAATACAAATTTATGAATTCATTCCAAAGTGAACTTAATGATTTTTTTAATGTGCCCATTGTTTATCTCGTGGGATCAATGAAGTTGCACAGTTTATCACTGATATGTATTACAAGTCAGCCCGTTGTATGTTGTTACAGTATGAAAAAGATAGAAAATCCCAACTCCTTTGGTGGAATAAACAACGTAATCTCTTAAAAAGGCAAATGTCTTATCTCCATAAATTAAGATTTCATTGTTCCACTGAAAATTTTCACGTATTATAACATGACTAGAAATAGATTCAACAATATAATTCACATGAAAACAGAGAAATATAAGCTTAAAAAGAAAAAGGAAATAACTGAATCAAGGTCAGATGTTCGAAAGATTTTGAAGCTGATTAAACAAACACGTGCACGCAAGGTAATGGCACGATATCGTGTAGTCAATGGTATGTATACTAGGAATCGTTACTGTGTCATAATGACTCAGAAACTAATCACAATTCTGGTTATCTGATTGAATGTTCAGATATTTGTTTAAGTCCTATTTCTGAAGCTGAAGTTCTCAAAAGTATCCGAAAATGACAAATAAGAAAATCGGGTAGGCCGGATGAAATAGTAGCCGAAATGACTAAAAAAAATTAAAAAAAAATAAAAACACGACCTTAAGTCTATGCCCTTATTTGGTCAGATTACCCCAAACAATGGGGAGAACCCATTATCCCCCCATTACACAAAAGGCTCTTTTGATGACCCTAAAAATGTTAGAGCTCTCTCTCTCTCTCTCTCACACACACACACACATATTTTGAATAAAAGTTTATCAGTGTTTTAAACTATTGTCTTATTCAGTAGTGCGAAACTAGGAACAAAATTGAAAGAAACTCGGCGGGATTCCGTTAAGGCTACTCGGCAAAAGATAATAATTTTGTTTGCTTTAAGCAATGATTCGGAGGTCGCTTTTATTGTTTGTTCATAGGCTTTTCCAAGGCATTTGACTCCATAGATCGTGTAAAATTACTGAATGAATTGCTTAGCTAACAAAGGCATCGGTGGAAAGTTGATTACAATCTTTGTCTCGATAATAAGAATTTACGGTCATGTGTGCAGACGAAATGTAAATATAGTGAATTTTTCACCTGTAATATTGGTGCCAGACAAAGTTACGTGTTAAGCTTTCTTCAGTTCAATCTATTTATAAATGAACTGGTATCACATATCCGACAAAAAATTTCAAATTGTATTTTGTTTTTACTCAAGAAATATCTGGTAGTATTGAACTGTTGTATGTATGTTGCTGATGTTGCAAATTGTGCCTGTACAGTCGGTTCTTTATAAGTAGAGATTAATTTCTCCAAGACATTCCATGAAAATAAAGGAATGTGTGTTAATTTAAATAAAACTTACATGAGTATATTCAGAAATGATGGATCTTTTTAGGAGTAACGAAAAGTGGTATTATTATAAGGGTAAAGAAGTCCGTATCTGTTTATAAATACATGGGATTATACTTCACTACTAAACTATTTGGACGAAAACAAAGGAACAAATCGTAACTCAAGCAGATAAGTCTCTACACACATTGATTATTGTTCAAAATAGACACATTTTATGCGACAGCTATATAATACTATGATCACACCAGTATTAACTTATGCCGAGGGCAGGAATCTTGATATACAAATTGAAAAGGCATATCGTAAGTTTTGTATTAGATTTCGGAACCTTGCGACACAAACATACTCCCTCTTACTAGGAGCAAAATATGGAAGATCACATCTCTCTCTGTCTTACTTATTATTGTGAATGTATTAAGTATTGGATTAAGATGCTAAGAATGGATACTATTCAATATACAATGCCATGTTATATTATGTTGAAAAAAAAACTGGAAGAGTCAGGTAAAGTCACATGGGTTACGACAGTTAAAGGCATACTATTAAGATATGGATTTTGTTATATTTGGTATGCACAAGATGTAAGATATGAAACAATATTTTTTACTCAACTTCAGAGAATGTCTTGAACACAGTTTAATTCAGGGTTGGAATTCAGCAGTTAATAAATGACGTAAAGCATATTACTATAGTAAATTTTATGATACTCTTTCTGTTCAGTTGTATAGACTTTTTGATTTACCTATCTATCTACTAAACGCAGACTCCAATGTTCCGTCCATAATTTAGCTATAGAGGAAGGACGGCATAATGCCATCCCTCCTAATCAACGTATATGTAGGTTGTGTGATAAAAGCTAAATAGAAGATGAATATCCCTTCGTTCTATAATGCCTATTTTACAAAGATCATAGAAACAAATTCATATCAGAGATTTATTTAGCAAACACACCCATGTAAGAAAATCTTTTATTTTTTGATGAAGTCTAAGAATCCAATCGTAATCGTAATATCTAAACTTGCACATTTATTTTCACCATTCCATAGAAGGGAGCAAGTGGACATGTAACTATATTGTAATACCTTTATGGTATTATAAGTGGAGTTATATATATATATATATATATATATATATATATATATATATATATATTATATATATATATATATATATATATATATATATATATATATATATATATATATATTCAATTACTTGTTCAGTGCGTCAAGATTATTTCATGTTAAATGTTTGAGGGTGAAATAATGCTTCATCTACAAGACTGTAGCATTGATTACTCACTTTTATTCATCACTGATAATGTCTACCATGTGTGAATTGCTTTTCTCCATTCCTTTGGAACGTATGCCCCCAACCCACCCACCATTGCTTAAATCGCCATCTATAATTTTTATGGATGTGTATTCCGTGTTTTATACTAAGTATGAGTATAAAAACTTGTTCTAGTCATTATATGTCCATACTGTTGTGATGAGTATAGAGGAATTCATTCGATGGCATGAATTCTACAAGGCCCGGAAGGTCAACAACAAGTAGAAAGAAGTTCACATATTGAACGTTACCGCACCCTATTCGTTTCCAAGTTGGACCACATGTGCATCATGCAGGAATTTCCCATGAATAGATTAAGAAATTAATTATCTTACCTGATTGAAATATGGTATACCAAAGCCAGGAATATGATAACAGTCCATAAATTAGTGAATTGAACCCTCCGATGGAGTGCTGTTACAGACGCAGTGTGATACAGGATTGTGATGGAATCAATGTGCCCAGCCGAAGAATCACATTTTTGTAGGACTTTTGTTTCAACAATTAGTTAGAACTGATGTTATTGTTCTCTATTGTAAGTTCTTTACTATGCAGAACTTGTTAGTTTATTTTAAGGTTCAAAATAGTATAAGATTGATAGGAACTATTTTGAACCGCATTACGACTCATTGCATCATCAGTAGGTTGTACTCTCGCTCGATTCACATCGAAATTCACTTGTCCATTTTGTTAATTTTTACAGAATCACAGGTATGAATGTATAAACAAGATTAAGAGTAAATGCGCACAACACGGACATTAGAGGACAACTTAATTCTGCCTTAATTTTGTGTTAAAAGGCATTTTTCTGTACAGTTCAAACAGTTGACTTGGTTACCGCCATAGCTAGCCCTGAGACGGACAAGCATCGATTGGCTAGCAGAGATCATGTGACGTGAACAGGAGTCTATAAATACGGGTGCAGACAGTGCAGTGGCGGATAGCTGTCAGAGCGGCAAAGTATGAACATCAAAGTAGAAAAGCATTTCGGCCTTGTATTCAGAAATCCAATCAGAAACCATACATTATTTTTTCTTAACTTGTATTAAATTTGTTTAATGATAGAAAATTCCAAAAGTAAATCAAATTATTATTCTCAAGTAATTTTAAGTAGATTTATTATATGATTGCCATTGAATTTGACTGCCTTATAATTATTATGCAATAATTCTTTATAAAGCCGCTGCTATCTCCCACCACACTGCTGAAGTACACTAAGCACTAAAATATATGTTACAGTGAAATATCACGCCACTATGTAATAATGTGTTATAGTCAATCCAATTAATTAAGCTGGTATTGTGCATAGGAATAACATAATTAATTTCAACATAAAATTGGGTATTATAGTGTTGACTTTTGGCTTCTAGATAAACAATTGTCAGCTCCATAGTATCAGAAGTTTATAGTGTTGTGACAAACAATGTGCTGATGTAACTTACTATGCTATATTGAAAGGCATGTTCTATCTCACCTTTATTATTTTATTAAATATTTTACATCGTGAACTCTGGTCTTTTGCGATATAACTCTCGGGGGTGTTACAATATTATGAACGCAATGAAGCAAGCAATATTTTTCACACCATGTCTCTTCCATCCAGTGGCGTACTAAGGGAAAATGGCTCCCAGGGCCACGATGATGGCCCAAAGGGCCAGAATACGAGGCCCGATTTTATAACAGCTGTTTTGGCACCCCAAGACCTCTGGCGCCCGGGGCAACCGCCCCTTCCGCCTCCCCCCCCCCCCCCCTGTTATTACGCTACTGCTTCCACCCATATGTAATATGACTGCTATCTGATGTTATTCCTGTTTCATGTTACTACATATTTCTATCACGGTTGTTTGATTTGTTTTTAAATTTATTTCTTTATTCTTTTCATCCTGTGTTAATTTTATTGTAATATGGCATTCTACTTTGTTGAAATACTGGTATGTAGCTGCAGCATTTTGGGCCGATGGCCTACATTGCCAATAAACATTTATCATTGCCATTGTAAATACATTCATAGCGCTGACAACAGCGTAACATTTCCGGTGCTTGTGAGACCGCAGATAACTATCATCCTCCATCATTAATGAATATCCGTACTTTCCCATGATGCACCGCGCCAATGAGAAGTTACCAGCTAATCACTGCAGTTCTGGGGAAGTTTCCAAACTAACTTTTATGAGAATGACGTCACTGTTGTGCGAATGACGTCACTGACTAACCAATCGAGAGACACAGAGTTTGCTAGTTACCAGGACTGTGATACTGGCTTGCCAATTTAGTTCGGGTACCAGCGAAATACATTCATATTTTTGTTTCTCGTATTGGCAATTTTATCTGGGATTCAAAGCTAGAAGTGAAAAATAATGCACTGCTACAGATGGCGGCTGTGAAACTCAGTCTCAGGTCGCGCCAAGCAGTATAGTGTTATTATGCTGATGGCTTTCATCAAAAATTGTTCGCCTTATTCACAGATCCATTCTAGACATGCGGTTATTTTTTGTTATTGTGTTCTTTTTCTTTACTTTATACCTTTTCATTATTCTGGATAGCTTTTCTTCCTTGTGACAGAACTTAAATATGTATTGTTCTACACGTATCACTGTGTGTGTGTGTGTGGGGGGGTCTTTATTGTCTCCTGAGGAAGACTTTGCTTTTGGGCGAAACGTAGGGAAAGCTCTTTATTCTTCAAGTGCCGTTTTCCAACGTTTGTGTTAATATATATTAAGGTTATGTACGCACGCTCACACGGAGCACATTTATGACGATTTTCCATATCTGAACACGTGTATGAAATCGTTCATGTTTTCGAGTAATATTAACAGAAGTGTGTTCATATAGACGCCGATATATAGGCATATGCGTTATGTACAAATTTAAATATTTATGTCAGCAAAACATGGACTGTCCCCCAAAAAAGAATAGGATATTCAGCTCGACAGAGTATCTAAATGCACTGTTCAGCAATTTTAAGTTGCACCCGTATACTGCGCCCAGACCGATTAAGTTACCACAGAGTGCAGCAACAACTTGTAATGCAGCGATGGTGGTCGCGAATGAGTGAGATTTTCTTTCTATATTTTATTTACAACCTGGTTCCCCTGTTGATATAAACTTGGGCTCATCCATTTTATTAAACAAGAAGCCATTGGACTGTATGAGTATATAATGAACGTCTTACCGTATTTTTAAGGGAAGGTTCTCCACACAGTCTTCCAATACTTGTTTGTTTTTCTCTCTATCTTGATGGAGTTTGTTGAGGTACCTCCTGGTAACCTCTTTATGGGACAAACCAATCAATCGCTCGCTCTTCGTCTGTACAGCAACGCTAGCTGGCGGGGCACGAAGCGACTGCACGTGCGGAATAGTGGGACGACCTTCTATATGCAGCAAAGCTAGATGATCCATTTTATCTACGTCACTCTCATGTCTGAAAGAAGACATAATAGTCCGATTTTCAAGATGATTTTGACTCTTATTCACCGTGCAAACATTGTCGGAATTTTCCTCTTCGGAACATCTGGGGTTTAATAAATCGTCATCATCATGACCGATTGTACATATGCTTAAAGCCAAAGTCTGGCGGATATGCTTCTGCTCCTCGGGGAGATCTAGCTTAACGGGGAGGGAGAAGGTAGTTCTGTTCTGAATGACAACCGGGAAACTGAATTTAGACCATGGACCCATGTTGACAGTTCGAAAAGAATCTCCACTAACGTTAATGATGCCAGCAGATGATTTTGATATCCATGCTTTTGACAATGTCCATGGAATATTATACATTAAAAAAGTTCGTACAACATAGTATATTCCCACATATACACTTTTTCTTCACTACGTGGCGAATATGAGTATCTTTGTAAAGGTTATATAATCCCATGTCGAATGATGGTGTATACTGATATAATCCAGGAATGAAAAATAGAAAATAGAAACTCGGCTAAATTTGTGACGTTCCAATCTACAGCCGCCACTTTTAGATAGGACGAAACATTAGCAAAACCTAATTAGATCAACAGGACAAAAAATTAATCTAGTATATCATTCGGTCAGTAGACTGTAGACAGGACTACTTGTTAAAGTGTGTATTTTGGAAACTAGTTCTTGATCTAAGCACTACGGTTTTTGACAATCTCGATTACAGCACCAAATAATCTTGCGTGTTTTGACCGACAATTACTGTACAGTCTCAACATAAATTTACTACTTCAGTCAATGTACTGTCCATTAGGTTATAGAATTCGTCCCTCTTGAGACACACACAACTGTCACCGAAAGCAGAGGAACACTTGCCTACCGAATTCGTCCGTGTACAACGCGAGCTTAACTGTAACCAGCCAAGACTTATATCTGCCGTCGCATAATTCACCAGTAAGTCAGGGTCTGCACTCTTCTTCATGCATATCATTTTAGCGAACTGCAACGACCCTGATCTGCTGGTTCATTGGGGTGCGGCATATGGTTTCTGCTGTTCACAGTTGGTTGAGCCTTAAACACGGAAAATTACGATGCATTATGTTGAACAATAGACTCTATTATTGTGGAAAAATATCAAATTGGCATTGTATATGAGCTCTAAGAGATATCGACGTAAGGTGCAAAGGAAGAATTACCCGGATTTGAACCCGTTTTGTTTCTTTGTTTGCTCACTAAAGCGAATGAATTGTATTAATGCTAAGTTCAATACATCATTAAATGTAAGAAGGCGTGACTCAATTCATCTCATTCAACTGTGCAGTGTTTTTAGATTAACAGCGACTTGTAGCTATTAACACTTACCTGTTAACACATATAAAATAAGATCTGGTTACAATCACATAAATCACGCAATTTTCCATATCTCTCTCTCTCTCTCTCTCTCTCTCTCTCTCTCTCTCTCTCTCTCTCTCTCTATATATATATATATATATATATATATATTGATTGATTGGGCTGATTGATTGTTGTTTCACATACCTTCTTATTTATCTTTTGTATCTTTTTTAATGATTCATTATGATCGAGGCAATATGCAAACTCTGTAACACATTTACTAAATAATATATAATGAATGATAGATTATTTAGACATAAATAAGTTTTGACTAAACGTATAGCATATTTTTCATGCCAATCACATATATGCAAGAAAAATTTTGTTCAAGTTGTTGCCGAGTCGTAGAATATATAATTAAATGTGCTTATTTAGTAGTTGCATAGTTTTATTAGCTGGAACTGGAAACAAACGTCTCTATCAGTACCAGCACTCGTCATCATAGTCGTAAAAATTCATCTAGTAGGTTACATCAGCTATTAATTTTTTCATGTTTTTCATATTTTCTTCATCTGTACTTTAGTGCAGTATTAAATACCTTCCTCAGTGGATATCTCTGTTTGACAAACACCTGCTAATAGGATAGTTAGGTGTCTGTGCCCACTGTACTATCACCACCACCGCCAATTGTAGGCTACACTGGGCCAGTGAACAAGGGTGCCAACTAGAGGGCATTTCCAGGAATGACAAATGCAAATCTCCTTTAACTTTTTTATTTATAAAAAGACCTGACTAGTAAGGACAGGGAGTATATTTATTTTAAAAAACCTGACTAGTAAGGACAAGGAGTATATATTTTTTAAAAGACCTGACTAGTAAGGACAGGGAGTATATTTATTAAAAAAAGACCTGGCTAGTAAGGACAGGGAGTATATTTATTTTAAAAAGACCTGACTAGTAAGGACAGGGAGTATATTTATTTAAAAAAGACCTGACTAGTAAGGACAAGGAGTATATTTATATAAAAAAAAGACCTGACTAGTAAGGACAATGAGTATATTTATAAAAAAGACCTGACTAGTGAGGACAATGAGTTTATTATAAAAAGACCTGACTAGTGAGGACATGGAGTTTATTTACAAAAAAATACCTGACTAGTGAGGACAAGGAGCATAATTATAAAAAAGACCTGACTAGTGAGGACAATTAGTTTATTTCAAAACAAAATACCTGACTAGTGAGGACAAGGAGTATATTTATTAAAAAAGACCTGACTAGTGAGGACAATGAGTTTATTTATAAAAAAATACCTGACAAGTGAGGACAAGGAGCATATTTATAAACAGACCTGACTATTGAGAACAAGGAATATATTTATACTGTCTGACTTTAAAGCACAATAAAGTCATTTACAAACGTGATCCAATTTTCCACAATATTTCATTGCGCATATATTCACTTTTGACATTTTAATTCATTATGATAATTAGCATCTTACAAAGAAAGATGCTTTAATCTACCTTTACAAACTTTTTTTTCATTATGAAAACATTTTCTTAACAAAAAAACACAAACAACAACAACATAAAACGGGATATGACAGCAAGTATATCTTATTCTCATATTTTCCTTAATGCAGTGGTTATATTGATACAATATTTTTACATACACTGTGCCTCTGATTTTTTTTAAAGACCTCACTGATTAAATATAACTAGGTTTTACAATTAGACCTGGATTAAGAGTCACCTCTAATAAGTAATCGCCTGTCCTAACCAGCCTCAAATTCAAAGCCCCTACAAACACGTTTAAAAAGAAATTAACCTGTATTTAGCAACTACCTGACTTAAAAGATGCAAATCTTTCACCTTCCCCGAGGTGAATGCTCATCACAGGTTTGAATTTACTTACTTGTATGATTCAACAAACAATCTATGTCTATGGATGTTATAACAACTTAGAGATTCTTAGAGACTTCAAAATAGTAAACCATGCACTTACATCAATTCCACATAAGAAAACCTTGTCTATAAAGGACACACGACCTGTCCTGTAAATGTTCTTTCCAGTATGTTCTATCACATTACACACCACTACAGATGGATTTCAACTTCACAAACGAAATACAAGATATATTTCCTTCAAATGTGCACAGTAATGTGCTAAGTATACACTCGTCAACAACCGAATAAGTGCAATACAATCACAAAAAACCCTCAAAACACAATGCACATGGGAAGGTAAGAGAACAGACAGATCCCACTTCATATGTTGATGATCTCTGTAAAAGTTTTACTACAGGTGTGAATTATGTATATGCTTGTAATATATGCATGTACATGTTTATAAACGTTTAAATATTTGCAACTATCCGCATACATATCGAGTGATAGTAATTGATAAATTTACCGTTATTAGATAGATAGATAGATAGATAGATAGATAGATTGATAGATAGATAGATAGATAGATAGATAGATAGATAGATAGATAGATAGATAAAACATGAATTAGCTACGTTTAATTGAAACTTATTTGAGCACGAAACTCAAGCCGAAAGTCGGAAAACTGTGATGTTCTGTAACCTTTGAAAGAATGCTCTTAGACAGGTAAAACAAAACATTTCATAACTTTGGCCCTCTATTTAAATATTGCCTGTATTTATCTAGTTGTGAGGTTTTCAGCTTGAACTTGAGTTTCTTGCATGTTCACAGTGTTTCACAAATACGGGTCCTGGATAAAAATAGAACTCACTGCAATACACACGTTGAAGCATGTGGTAAACTACAGAAAGGTACATAAATTTGTGCCATTTTGACATTATGTCAAGTTTATTGTACTTATACTCTGCTAAATGCTTTTAGTGAGTAATAATCTTCTTCAATATTGCACCCTCAGAGAATAAAAAGATCATGTGATTTCAAAAACCAAGTTAAACAGTGAGAGTAGCTAAAACATTAAACATTATTGACGACTGTATGTATGTAAGCACGTACGTAGATATACAAGTAATACAAGCAATAACATATAATGTTAGATACGGTGCAGACAAATTGAAGTCCTTTGGTTCAAGTTTGTTCACAATGCAAAGTTTGTGACAGGGGGAGTGCGGACGGACGGACACTGGTTTGAGTAATATCATAATTTCAACATTGTGGAAATTTCCTTAATAGTAAGAAACTCAGTCATGATATGGTCAAGCTAACTTATGAAAGCAAAATTAGAAAAGTTAAATTTTTACTTTTATAGTGGTCAAAGAGACCACTCCCCCCTCCCCAACTTGGAAAATTGTAGTTGCCAAAAGTTTGGCCCTATCCAAGATTACACACATATTTCTGAGTTTACAAAACCCACCTAAAGCTAAGCTTCAAGAGTTAGATGTACTTTTCCATAAGTTTGTATGGGGTGGTCGAAAGGATAAAATTAAGAGAAAAATTGTGTGTAAAGAGTATTTTGAAGGTGGTTTGAAAATGATAGATATAAACATGTTTGTGCATTCTTTGAAACTAACTTTAGTGAGAAGACTTGTCACCTCTAAACCTAAATGAAAAGAGATTTTTTAACAACTTCATTGCCAAACATAGAAAAGTTATTCTGTTTTGGCACAGATTTTATGACGAAAGTGAAAATAACTTTGAATGCATTCTGGACATATACATTTGCCGCATATATTGAATTACATAGAGAACTCAGAAGATTTTCTTAAAACTCCAATATGGACGAATCCTAATATTAAAGTTGCAAATTCTAGTGTTATGTACATGCACTGAGTGAAAAAGGGAATTTTGTATGTAAACGATTCAGTCAATGAACGCGGTTCATGGATTGATATAGATGATTTTTGTAATAAGTTTGGAATGATTGTGAACATTCTAAAGTTTCAAGGCATGCTCAGAGTCATCCAATCTTTGTTTCTACCAAACTTGATATAAACATTAATTCTAATATATATATGGACCTTTTTTTACATAAATCTGTAGTGTTGCTCATTAAGGAAAAAAAGGGGGCTGTAAGAGCATACATCAAAAATTAAAAATTAATACTTCTAGGCCAACATCAGTATTGAAATGTAAGCAAGAATATTTGTTTACAGATGAGAATGGTTGGAATGAATACTTTTTCTTGCCTTTTAAATTAACTAAGTGTCATAGACTGAGATGGTTTCAAACTAAAATAATACATAGAATTTTACCAACAAATAAATTTGTTGAACAAAATTGGAATAGTCCTACAAGAATGTGCCCTTTATGGAACGACTCCTTAGAAACTTTAACTCTTTTTTTTTTTTCTGAACTGTTCCTGAACTTAGTCAGTGTTTACTAGTTTTATAGGGTGGATAAGGACAAAGTCAATAATTACTAGTAGTTTTTGGTGGATAAGGACTAAGTCAACACTTACTTGTTTTATTGGGTGGATAAGGACTAAGTCAACACTTACTAGTTTTATTGGGTGGATAAGGACTGAGTCAGTACTTACTAGTTTTATTGGGGGATAAGGACTGAGTCAATACTTACTAGTTTTATTGGGGGATAAGGACCGAGTCAATACTTACTAGTTTTATTGGGTGGATAAGGACTAAGTCAATACTTACTAGTTTTATAGGGTGGATAAGGACTGAGTCAATACTTACTAGTTTTATTGGGGGATAAGGACTGAGTCAATACTTACTAGTTTTATAGGGGGATAAGGACCGAGTCAGTACTTACTAGTTTTATTGGGTGGATAAGGACTGAGTCAATACTTACTAGTTTTATTGGGTGGATAAGGACCCAGTCAATACTTACTAGTTTTAAAGGGGGATAAGGACCGAGTCAGTACTTACTAGTTTTATTGGGTGGATAAGGACCGAGTCAATACTTACTAGTTTTATTGGGGGATAAGGACTGAGTCAGTACTTACTAGTTTTATTGGGGGATAAGGACTGAGTCAATACTTACTAGTTTTATTGGGGGATAAGGACTGAGTCAATACTTACTAGTTTTATAGGGTGGATAAGGACTGAGTCAATACTTACTAGTTTTATAGGGTGGATAAGGACTGAGTCAATACTTACTAGTTTTATAGGGGGATAAGGACTGAGTCAATACTTACTAGTTTTATTTTGGGATAAGGACCGAGTCAATACTTACTAGTTTTATAGGGGGATAAGGACCGAGTCAGTACTTACTAGTTTTATTGGGGGATAAGGACTGAGTCAATACTTACTAGTTTTATTGGGGGATAAGGACCGAGTCAATACTTACTAGTTTTATAGGGGGATAAGGACCGAGTCAGTACTTACTAGTTTTATAGGGGGATAAGGACTGAGTCAATACTTACTAGTTTTATTGGGTGGATAAGGACCGAGTCAATACTTACTAGTTTTATATGGGGATAAGGACCGAGTCAGTACTTACTAGTTTTATAGGGGGATAAGGACTGAGTCAATACTTACTAGTTTTATAGGGGGATAAGGACTGAGTCAGTACTTACTAGTTTTATAGGGGGATAAGGACCGAGACAGTACTTACTAGTTTTATAGGGGGATAAGGACTGAGTCAATACTTACTAGTTTTATAGTGGGATAAGGACCGAGTCAGTACTTACTAGTTTTATTGGGGGATAAGGACTGAGTCAGTACCTACTAGTTTTATAGGGGGATAAGGACTGAGTCAATACTTACTAGTTTTATAGGGTGGATAAGGACTGAGTCAGTACTTACTAGTTTTATTGGGTGGATAAGGACTAAGTCAACACTTACTAGTTTTATTGGGGGATAAGGACTAAGTCAACACTTACTAGTTTTATTGGGTGGATAAGGACTAAGTCAACACTTACTAGTTTTATTGGGTGGATAAGGACTGAGTCAACACTTACTAGTTTTATTGGGTGGATAAGGACTGAGTCAACACTTACTTGTTTTATTGGGTGGATAAGGACCGAGTCAGTACTTACTAGTTTTATAGGCTGGATAAGGACTGAGTCAATACTTACTAGTTTTATAGGGTGGATAAGGACTGAGTCAGTACTTACTAGTTTTATTGGGTGGATAAGGACCGAGTCAGTACTTACTAGTTTTATTGGGTGGATAAGGACTGAGTCAATACTTACTAGTTTTATAGGGGGATAAGGACTGAGTCAATACTTATTAGTTTTATTGGGTGGATAAGGACTGAGTCAGTACTTACTAGTTTTATAGGGGGATAAGGACCGAGTCAGTACTTACTAGTTTTATTGGGTGGATAAGGACTGAGTCAATACTTACTAGTTTTATTGGGTGGATAAGGACTGAGTCAGTACTTACTAGTTTTATTGGGTGGATAAGGACCGAGTCAATACTTACTAGTTTTATAGGGTGGATAAGGACTGAGTCAATACTTACTAGTTTTATAGGGGGATAAGGACTGAGTCAACACTTACTAGTTTTATTGGGTGGATAAGGACTGAGTCAACACTTACTAGTTTTATAGGGTGGGTAAGGACTGAGTCAATACTTACTAGTTTTATAGGGTGGATAAGGACTGAGTCAATACTTACTGGTTTTATAGGGGGATAAGGACTGAGTCAGTACTTACTAGTTTTATTGGGTGGATAAGGACTGAGTCAATACTTACTAGTTTTATAGGGGGATAAGGACCGAGTCAATACTTACTAGTTTTATTGGGGGATAAGGACTGAGTCAACACTTACTAGTTTTATTGGGTGGATAAGGACTGAGTCAATACTTACTAGTTTTATAGGGGGATAAGGACTGAGTCAATACTTACTAGTTTTATTGAGTGGATAAGGACTGAGTCAATACTTACTAGTTTTATTGGGTGGATAAGGACTGAATCAGTACTTACTAGTTTTATTGGGTGGATGAGGACTGAGTCAATACTTACTAGTTTTATAGGGGATAAGGACTGAGTCAGTACTTACTAGTTTATAGGGGAAAAGGACTGAGTCAGTACTTACTAGTTTTATAGGGGGATAAGGACTGAGTCAATACTTACTAGTTTTATAGGGGGATAAGGACTGAGTCAATACTTACTAGTTTTATAGGGGGATAAGGACTAAGTCAATACTTACTAGTTTTATAGGGGGATAAGGACTGAGTCAGTACTTACTAGTTTTATAGGGGGATAAGGACCGAGTCATTACTTACTAGTTTTATTGGGTGGATAAGGACTGAGTCATTACTTACTAGTTTTATTGGGTGGATAAGGACTGAGTCAATACTTACTAGTTTTATTGGGTGGATAAGGACCGAGTCAATACTTACTAGTTTTATTGGGTGGATAAGGACTGAGTCAATACTTACTAGTTTTATTGGGTGGATAAGGACCGAGTCATTACTTACTAGTTTTATAGGGTGGATAAGGACCGAGTCATTACTTACTAGTTTTATTGGGTGGATAAGGACCGAGTCAATACTTACTAGTTTTATTGGGTGGATAAGGACTGAGTCATTACTTACTAGTTTTATAGGTTGGATAAGGACTGAGTCATTACTTACTAGTTTTATTGGGTGGATAAGGACCGAGTCATTACTTACTAGTTTTATTGGGTGGATAAGGACTGAGTCAATACTTACTAGTTTTATTGGGTGGATAAGGACTGAGTCAATACTTACTAGTTTTATTGGGTGGATAAGGACTGAGTCAGTACTTACTAGTTTTATTGGGTGGATAAGGACCGAGTCAATACTTACTAGTTTTATAGGGTGGATAAGGACTGAGTCAATACTTACTAGTTTTATAGGGGGATAAGGACTGAGTCAACACTTACTAGTTTTATTGGGTGGATAAGGACTGAGTCAACACTTACTAGTTTTATAGGGTGGATAAGGACTGAGTCAATACTTACTAGTTTTATAGGGTGGATAAGGACTGAGTCAATACTTACTGGTTTTATAGGGGGATAAGGACTGTGTCAGTACTTACTAGTTTTATAGGGTGGATAAGGACTGAGTCAATACTTACTAGTTTTATAGGGGGATAAGGACCGAGTCAATACTTACTAGTTTTATTGGGGGATAAGGACTGAGTCAAAACTTACTAGTTTTATTGGGTGGATAAGGACTGAATCAATACTTACTAGTTTTATAGGGGGATAAGGACTGAGTCAACACTTACTAGTTTTATTGGGTGGATAAGGACTGAGTCAATACTTACTAGTTTTATTGGGTGGATAAGGACTGAGTCAGTACTTACTAGTTTTATAGGGGGATAAGGACTGAGTCAGTACTTACTAGTTTTATTGGGTGGATAAGGACTGAGTCAACACTTACTAGTTTTATAGGGTGGATAAGGACTGAGTCAACACTTACTAGTTTTATTGGGTGGATAAGGACTGAGTCATTACTTACTAGTTTTATAGGGTGGATAAGGACTGAGTCAACACTTACTAGTTTTATTGGGTGGATAAGGACTGAGTCAGTACTTACTAGTTTTATTGGGTGGATAAGGAACAAGTGCAATCATCTGCATAATTTCGAAGTTTCAAAACGTGAATCTATTTTTGGTATAATAGACCAAAACAAAAGAGATACGGTGATCAATCCCCTTTTGTTGCACTTGAAATCATATATCTATAAATGTAGATTTAACAATGAAACACCGAACACGACTCATTTAAAAAAAGAAATGAAGTTTTACTACATGTCAGAAAAATATCATGCATATATCAATTATACATAGAAAAAGTTTGATTACAAATGGCAACTATACAAACATCTTTTTGAATGATTCGTACTATGTTTACAAATCACAACTATAATTTAGAACAAGCTCAGATATGTCCATATATGAAATTAAGCATGTGTGCATTGATGTATGTATGGCCTCAATTTTTTAATGCTTTTGTTGCGTATATTAGAAAGAAAAAAATGTAATAGTTCTGTATACACATCTATAAAGTAGAAGAATTTCAAAGGTGTTAATACAGCAGATTGTTAAAGTACCATTTGTCTCCTAATTTATATATGTCCTTTTTAACGAGATTGGTAGTAAAAGAAAATAATAATGTAAAATAATAACGGAATGCAAATATTATCAAATGTGCGAAGAAAATAGTTACTGTATAAACCTTCTGTAATAACAAGTATATAAGGAATCTAATGGTAACACATATGTGCATGGGTATATGTATGCGTGTATGTATGCGTGTGCGTATATATATATATATATATATATATATATATATATATATATATATATATATATATATATATATATATACATATATATATATATATATATATATATATATATATATGAATGTATATGTATAAAATTATATAATGGCTACAATAAATATTTGTGCACTCCCAGTCTCTCTCTCTTTCTCTCTCTCTCTCTCTCTCTCTCTCTCTCTCTCTCTCTCTCTCTCTCTCTCTCATTAAGAGACTTTTTACACTTTTGATCTATCAACATTTTACATTTCCTTCCTCTCTCCTTTTCTCTCCTTTATAAAGTTGTCAATATTAAATTCTGTATTTATCTTAGAATTAGAATATAATACTGTGTACTAATGTTAACAATTATTCCCTGTAAAGCAACTTGCACTTATAATGAACTGTGAGGTAGTCAGTTGGATGGTTCCCCGACCCACTGCTACCTATGTACGGGGAATAAAAAAAATCATATAAGGTAAAAAAAAAAAAAAAAAAAAAGCCCCCCTTCCCCCTCCAAACTGAATCATAACCAGATTTCAAAATGGCGACATGAAAACGCAGTCTGGTGACCCACGATAGTTAGCGCCGTCTTTTTATAGAGCAAATCAGTGCAAAATAGAAGGTTGTCACTCTAAATCATTGGTCCAAAATCTGTTATAAGAAGTAAGACGAACTGGGCGAATTCAAAATCATAGTTTTAGAAAATAAAAAATTTCTGTTTGTATTCCAAATTTCGGCAAGATATTTAAACTGTACCAATATCCTATCACACTCTCACATATTTAAACTGAGCCAATATCCTGTCACACTCTCGCATATTTAAACTGTGTCAGTATCCTGTCACACTCTCGCATATTTTAAACTGCGCCAATATCCTGTCACACTCTCGCATATTTAAACTGTGCCAATATCCTGTCACACTCTCACATATTTAAACTGTGGTAGTATCCTGTCACACTCTCGCATATTTTAAACTGCGCCAATATCCGGTCACACTCTCACATATTTAAACTGTGCCAATATCATGCCACACTCTCGAATATTTAAACTGTGCCAATATCCTGTCACACTCTCGCAGTTTTAATTTGCAAGATTCAAACAAGGAAAAAACACACTAAAAAAAATTCTTTGAAAAGGCCATTAGCGATAATAAAGTGTCAAGCCTGTATTTTGAATTTTTTGCTGTTTAAGCAGATGGCGCTGACTATCGTTGGTCACTAGATCAATGTACTATATCTCTGGACTGACGACACATGCCAAGTACAATTACAAACACAAAAAAGAACGTAAACAAAATATGTAATTACATACTGTTTTTGACACGTGTATCTAATAGAGAGATATTAATATTCATACCTAGGGTCAAGGAAGGTTTGAATCAACAAAAACCTACTCATATCGATTTATGTTTCACAATCGATTCATATATAGGTTACATGGTATACGTATGAATTGAACTAAATGCTTTTAACCTGTCATGCACCTGTATACATACATACATATACATACATACACATACATACATACATACATACATACATACATACATACATACATACATACATACATACATACATACATACATACATACATACATACTGAGTATGAAATATTTATCTGAACATGTTCTTGTAGTCCATCTTGACATTATCATTTAGAATTTTTTTACAAACATAAATTCAAGATGAACAAAAATCTAATTTCATGCACAATGCAAACATATCAAGGCAATAAAATACATTAGACGACCTACCGTCGTCAGTGGTAAAACAATATGGTAATCTATGTCATCTAAGGTCCCAACTAGAGTAAAATAAAAAGTGTTACGGAATCTGAGGGCGAAACATTTCAAGACTACATCTAAATAGAACACTTCAAGACTACATCTAAATAGAACACTTCAAGACTACATCTAAATAGAACACTTCAAGACTACATCTAAATAGAACACTTCAAGACTACATCTAAATAGAACATTTCAAGACTACATCTAAATAGAAAACTTCAAGACCACATCTAAATAGAACACTTCAAGACTACATTTAAATAGAACAGTCTTCATTGACCACGGGAATGGTGGGACGCGGGTTAAATTATGACGGTATCGATTGATGTCCGCCGTACTTATTTTACGAAACTCATCCTGCAGCCCCCCCCCCCCCCCCCCCACCTTCCCCAATACGTCTGACTTAAAAAATCGTTATTAGGCGCCTTATTTTGCATTAAAATTTTCAGTATTCTCTCTCTAACCAAATTGTCCCAATAGTCTTAACTCCATGTTTTCTCTTTTCCTTTCTCCAAAGGAAGTACTTTATTTAAAAAAAAAAGAAAAAGAAATTACAACTCCGTTCTCTGCGTGATTTACACTATACATTGTAAAGTTCCAAATACAGTCTTCATAATGGTATGGTTTTGGCATTAAACTCCGAAAAAAAGGGTATGAAAAGTGCAAGTAGAAGCATGTAGAGGATTTAACGGCACATTCAAATAGTCCTGAATAAATTGTGCCAACTAAGCTTAGGTATTCCCAAAAGGCATACAGACAAAGATGAAGGCAAAAAAGGTTAAATCCTTATAATTCCAAAGTAAAATTCTCGATATAAAACCTCACTCTTTTAAAAAGTCCAAGATATTCTCGATATACAACCTCACTCTTTTAAAAGTCCAAGATATTCTCGATATAAAACCTCACTCTTTTAAAAAGTCCAAGACATTCTCGATATAAAACCTTACTCTTTTAAAAAGTCCAAGACATTCTCGATATAAAACCTCACTCTTTTAAAAAGTCCAAGATATTCTCGATATAAAACCTCACTCTTTTAAAAGTCCAAGACATTCTCGATATAAAACCTCACTCTTTTAAAAAGTCCAAGATATTCTCGATATAAAACCTCACTCTTTTAAAAAGTCCAAGATATTCTCGATATAAAACCTCACTCTTTTAAAAAGTCCAAGATATTCTCGACATAAAACCTCACTCTTTTAAAAAGTCAAAGACATTCTCAGCTGCATGAAGCTTCATTATGGGACGCATTCCAGGACAAAAAAGGTTTTCCTCCACTAGTTGCAAACAAATTAAGGACAAAAATGGTTTATTGGTTTTATATCGAAACCATTTGGAAATTAGATTAAGATTTGAGCTTGATAATCCAATTACGATGAGGACTGCGGAAACCAGATTAAGACTGGAACTTGAAAATCCGATAATAATGATTACAGCATTTGCCGTCTCAAAACTTCACATGCTTAGATCCTTAATAGTATTTTGCGAATATCATACACAGTTTAATGCTATAATACGGATTATATACCTGGTGTAGCTACGAGTTCTGTGACAATATTGATGTTCTTAAGGTCACAGGTATCTAGTGTTGGCGCTTTATCAAGAACCAAAAGGATGTGCCATATTATCCGTGGTATATATTATCTACTTATGTACGATGTAACAAAAGGATCAAACTTGTCTTTAACTCGTCTCAGCAATATCAAAAATGTGATAGTAAAACATTGTCAACAGTAACGAAATTTTTTACTTTTATGGTTTTTCATACGTATGTTTTCTTGCGTTATGATAGCGGTGAAAGCTCACTGTAATTCCAAATATTCCAAACACACAAATAGAACAGATTCTCCTGCTTTTTTTTAAAGACAAGACTTAACAAGGACAAATTGCTGTAAATTATTAGGGTTATGGTAAGTAAGGTCTATCTGGTTAATTTACATACAGGCCGGATGTGTCGCCATGGGGTTTCTCTGAGCAAGGCACGTTATCCCAATTTCCTCAACACGACATAATCTTTTATGTGTTGATTTTTTTTTTTTTTTATTCTTTTTTTCGGGGATTCAATTTTAAAGAAGGGATGGTTCGTTTCTGTTTAAAATGGCCATCTTTCTGTGTTTTCATTGCAAAGTGCACCGAATTTTGATAGAAAAGGGTTTTTACATTTAACTCCCGAAATGCCCAATCCACAACCGCTTCTGCGTAGGTAGTACGTGCATACAAAGACATAAACAAAGACTATAACCCATGTTATAACTGTTTGATTTAAATCAAGAAATGTCTCAGCTCATTACATGTCATTTCCTAGAAACCTGTACAAAAACCATCTTGTTATTCCCACGCTTTATGGTCGGGGATATCGTGTTTGTGTGCAAATTCGCCAAACTTGGTAAATAGTTGCCCGGCTGGTAATCATTTGTGAGAGCAATATCTTGTTGGGGCTCATCCCAAGTGTCCCTCAGAGTTGTCAGAGATCTAGTAAACACAAATTACAATAGCAGGGAAAATTTTTGAATATGTATTGATCAAACTTTAAATATGCAGCCACAGCAGAAGAAAAATAATACATGCAACGGATTTTGGGATATTAACCCTTGGTCACGGGCGGTCATGGTATAAGTGGGGAGGGGGTGTCATAATAAAACTCTTGGAGATTCGTCGCGGAAGTAGCTCTAGTTATCAATCAAATTGATATATCCATCCGCATGCAAGGGAATTTGAAGTATCAACCGCTCGATGCTGTTTAATATCTGTGTTTCTCTCAAAAACGAATAGAAACAAAGACAGTTTGTTTTATTTTTTTAAATGCAGTTTCGCAATATTTAGGATGTGAAAAATATTTAGGAAAAGATAAATGTAAGAAAAAAAACTGGCACCAACATATTTTCTTTGTAATTCTTGTTTAAATAATACTTAAGCAAATAACCAAATTACATTTTTCGATCGACTTTTATCCTTATCTTTAGAAACATTTGTACTCGCTGACTGAACGCAAAGAAAAGAGGGTGTTAATTGATTTTTGTTAGAAACTTGAGTTCGACGTCTCTAGCAATCACATCACCCGTAATGACCCTCCAATATCATAATCCATTGGCCATTCAAAACAAATTTACCGACCCGATGCATGTTTTGTTATACACGCTTCTAAATAAAACCAAAAAAGCTTTTGATGAATTGAATGTTCGCTCTGCAGAGCTAACCCCAAAGGCCATAATTCATCATAAAGTAAATGTAGCAGAAAAATGTTGTGAAAACATATATCTTCAGATTCGCGCTAAACGAGAATCCAATCAAGATGAGCCATTCATAAAAAAAAACATTTTATAAATTTCCTTCTCACAAAAAAAGAACTACCCTTGTAGCGGACTTCTTACGTTTTTTGCATACGTTAATTAACGTCTGATCATAATGCTGTAAAATATTTGTTTCAGGTTTAAAACAACAAGTACCAAAAGTCAACGGTCTTGATCTTCATAATTTGGAACAATGTCGTCTCTTTCTATTGAGAGTCGAATGTTCTTTCCTAGCATCCGGCGGAAAAGGCTGAGGATGTTCCGATTCGCCTGAATAGTACTGCATTAGTCTCGTTCTCGCCCAGCCCCTTCAGATATTAGCCATACGAGGGTCTGGTAAAGGTCTATACCAACGATTGTAACGCTCAAAACGAGGCTAACAATCAAAGGTTGGTAAAGCCATTGATTGGTTGACATGTTAGTTAGCGTTGTTAATAAAAACGTAGATAACATAAACAAACATTTCTGGCCCCGCATAACGATGCGGAACCCAATATCATTCACCTTTTCCGTCCATCTGTCCGTTAGTCCTTTAGTCCGTCTCTCCCTCCGTCCAGGCTTCTTGTAATCATCAAAGCTCTGCAACCATTGCACATAATTTTTTATGCCATTTGGTAGGTAAATTGCCTATTACACGCAGATACACCTTTCCAAGGTTTCGTCTTTTCACTGCCCCCTCTCCATCAGATTTAAATCTCCACTATAGCTGATCCTTGTAAATAGCATAGATCATAAACCATTCAACATCTTCTAATGCAATTTGTTGTGTACATCGTCTCATGGACGGCAATGTGCCTTTTATGCGTTTTGTCTCATCAACTCCATTTAGGATATAGTAATGGCCCTTGACAATTTTCTTCATATCTTCAGTTGGGATGTTGTTTGTAACCATAACAGCAATTTGGCGTAAACATTGTCTCATATGCCTAGTTGTGCCTTTCATAAGTTTTCTTTCGTTTACACCAGTGGTTCCCAAACTTTTTTGATCGCGACCCTAAATACCATCTTTTGCGACCCACAATCCATGGGGTTTGGGAACCGCTGCTCTACACCGTTTTGGATAGCGTGTGACCTTTGTCGATCAACTTCATGTCTTTACATGGGATAGTGTGTGACCTTTGTCGATCAGCTTCATGTCTTTACATGAGATGTTGCATGTATTGACGAGTCCTTAGAGGAGCTAGATTTCAAGCATAAAGTGTGTATTCATAAATGATTTTCCACTTCCAAAATTCCTATAGAAATCTATAGTACATTTACACATTTTGAAAGAGCCGCAAAAGTTTTTAGACTTGTTTAATTGAGCTGAATCACATGCTGAAATTGTATGTTTTCTCAACAGTATGAACGAAGAAACATAAGATGCTGAAGAATAGCAAGTCTTAAGCTCTGGAAAATATGCTTGTGTATAACTTTTCATAATGGAGGCCTAAGCCAATTTGACAACTTGAATTATTTCAGTACACCTTTTTTTTTAATATCTCCCAAAATAGATATTCATGCCTCCAAAAATAAATATAGTATTGCCAAAGTCGATATTTTCAAACTGTATCATGCAAAATAGGAATAAATGTATCTGAGTGTCACCTAAATTGTCCAATAGTAGAAATTTCAAAAATTTTAATTTTGTATAGAAGTTTATGGGATTTTTTTTAGTTTAAACACATTTTATTCCCAGAGATATATACATTTAACAATAGATGACAACAGGATTGGAAATAGGGTTTTACATATAATAAATTGAATGGAAGAGTCAGACAGACAGACACAGGCAGATAATGAGAGATTGGTGTTCAATCAAATTGACATCGGAATGGTAACATTTTGTATAGGCGATTGGAGTAAAGTGCCTTGCGCAGAGACACACCATTGATGCCAATCTGGCCCGGTTCTAGCAGGAATCAAACTCCCATCCTTCTGGTCGCAAGTCTGGCACTAATCACTGGGCCATCACTGCTCAGAGAGAGATTTTGGTATTTTTGGTTGTGTGGGGTTTAACGCCATTTTTCAGCACATGATAGGCTGGCTATACATGGCGGTCAATATATTTGGTGGAGGAAGACCCCGAGAAGAACCATCAACCCACGAGAAGCTACTAGCAAGCTTTCTCACATACCCACGTTGGTCGAGCCTAGACTCAAACCCACGCGGACAGAGGTGAGATGTGTAAGTGATCTGTAAAGGCGAGCGCCTTGGACCACTCGACCACCTGGGGCCCCACGGAGAGAGAGAGAGAGAGAGAGAGAGAGAGAGAGAGAGAGAGAGAGAGAGACAGAGACAGAGAGACAGAGAGAGAGAGAGAGAGAGAGAGAGACAGAGACAGAAAAGAGAGAGAGACAGAGACAGAGACAGAGACAGAGAGACAGAGACAGACAGAGACAGAGACAGAGAGAGAATACATTTTTTTTGGGGGGGGAGGCGTGGGGGGAAATTCATGATGGCCAGATATTACGTGTGGCAAGGGAGATGGGTTTTGGGAATATGTTAATTCACTCTCAGCCCTAACATTAAAAGGTCTATACACTCATTATTGATACTATGCACAATTTAGAACAGTGAAATAAAAGTGTTCTGTATCTGAACAAGGAAAACAATAAAGTGACAATCAGAGAAATCTGTACACAGTAATGTGACAATCAGATAAATCTGTACATAATAAAGTGGAACCAGATAAATATGTGCACAATAATGTGAGAATCATAAAATCTGTACACAATAAAGTGGCAACCAGATAAACGGGTGCACAATAATGTGGCAACCAGGGAAATCTGTACACAATAATGTGACTATCAGAGAAAACTACAAAATAACGTGACAACCAGAGAAAACTGTAAAAAATCAAATTGATTGTATCACCCAAATTCTTATAAGACTGTGTTATACATTATTGTTATTACTATACGTCGATGGGAGGTAAGTTAAAGCCATCTATAAGACTTTAAATCTAAATGAAATTGTAAACCTCATTTGTGCACATAATTACGTTTAAAAATAAGATTTTACGTAGAATTTAGCGAACAAAAATAATTTTTATAAATAAAGAAATATGGCAAATATTTCTAATAATTTGTACTATCTTTCCAAAAGCTCTGTCGAAGTTTTATCTCATCTTTTTATGAAAGTATCCATAAACAGTATCAGTCTTGGCCAGTTTTATAGGGCAGTCATCTGTACAATTTGTATGTTATCAGAGAGAGAGAGAGAGAGAGAGAGAGAGAGAGAGAGAGAGAGAGAGAGAGAGAGAGAGAGAGAGAGAGAGATTGGTACACTAGGTAGTAGAAAAGATGACGATGTGTTTAACTTCTTTATTATTAGAGTTGAAATTAAATGTTTATAACTGAAGATTTAATAATGAATTACTAAAGTAGTCTCAAAGAAATAAACGGAAACTACATTTTCTGTCAGAAAAGTATTCTGTATTCGCAAAGTGCACATGCGAACCAAATGGCAGCTATATAATTTTTTTTTTCAACTGAAGATTAACTTATCTCTATTTGCCATGATATTAATAGTAAGGTACGTGTTGATACGTTTGTATGCATTACTATGTTAATTATTCACGTCAGTATGCCATGATGCTTCCCCAGTCGGCCCCCTTGTTTCCTGACTATCACTGTAGATGTGCATATATTTTGGAATTAATTAGACTGTTTCTTTATAAATACAATCTCTGTATCTTAGACACCTACATTGTCCTAGCAGTGCCCAACACAGGGGAGGCTTCACTGTATTATTTAATGTTTATATGTCTATAATTACATGTGCACGTACAGGTATGTACATGTTGTATGTATATGTATATGTTTGTGTATATGTATTTTGGTTTGTATGTATGTACGGGTGTATGTACGTATGTATGTATTTTATGCATGTATCTACTATATATTTGTATAGATTTATGCATAAACATAAAGCTACGAATGCATACATGGGTGGAAAGATGGATAATTATAAAGCCATAAATGCAAAAATGTAAGAATACAAACATACAATAAGTATTATATAGGTATACGACTTTTCTCTTTCTAGTGCTGTATGTCTGTCTGTCTCTCTTTTTTATATTTATATTGATTTATAACTTGTTCATGGTGAGCTCAAGGCCACCAACCTTGGCACCGTAACTTGTCTGGGTTAAAAAAATTCAAAACATTTTTTAAAAAATCAGTAATCAGTATTTGTAGTAATTTTAGAATATCAGAAAGACCAAAATCTGAAACTTTTACTCATTTTACATTCATAAGCTAAAACGATTGATTTAAGTCGAAACAAGGCATTAGCCGGCTTACTGGAATACTATATTATTTAGAACTAGGAAATGTAAGAGATGCTGAATTAAAACAAACAATGAACGTTAATGTACAAAAAATACACAAAGAATAAAAAGTTATACATACATATTGCAGCACATACATACAGTCCTGACTGACTGTTTCAACCTTTCTGACATATCAGTACAATCAGTAAATTGCCGCCTGTTGACATAACACGCTAATTGTAATTTCACTTTGCCGGCCACTTAGAAACTGTCTTGTTTACAAACGTATTTGACATGGCATTATGTCAAGGCAATCGTTAAAACTTCAAAGATTCGTTTTTGTCGTTAAAACAAAACACAGTTACTATCTTTAAACAGTATGAATCGATAATACCAAAAGAATTAGTGAGGCATACAAACAAATCATTCAAGACCCCTTTAAAATGTAAGTGATACTTCGATAGCTTTGACCACATTGTTTCCTTAAAGCACCATTAGGCAAGCAACAAATAACAATTATGTCTGTTTTAATCCATACGCGGTATCAAGGTATGCGAAGAAGTACAAAATTCCGAGTCTCCAAATCCACCATGCAGACGTCGTATATCACAACCTATTATCTCGTCCATCAAACATTCTCCAACAGAGTTTGGACTAGGATCAAATCGCAGGGGACAGGCAGAAACAGGACCAGGCTAAAACTTCCCCTCTTGTCTAGGTTTTTCCCCATGTCTTAAAATTAGATTAACAAAATAAAAATATAATTTATTCTTCTTCGTACAGTTTTTGTTAGCATTAAATAATTTATGATATCAATATTAAGTGCTTGCACTATGAGTTTGCATTTTGCATCATATGGAAATGTGTAACTCTACTTTGACATTCTCCTAACAATTAGCTTTTGCAAAACATAGTGCATGGTGCAGATCGTCATAGTTACCACGAGCTTCAGTGTATCCATCAAATACTATTTTTTTTTTTTTTTAACTTGTGAAGGAAGCACAGATCTTTCCACCATATTTATCTTTTTCAACCAGACTCCCGCGTGACTTCGAGAGATTTATGCCAAAAAAAAGAGTCTGGTCAAGGTATTACAATGGATCGTAACCGATAGGTGTCACTCGTTCAATTTTCTTACTTTTTCCTTCTCTCCGAAAAATATACAAATACACCACATACAACATTAAGTATTTCGGTACTATTTGTTCATGAGCAATAAATGTAAACATATTCATAATGTAATTTCGGAGTGGTAGAATATACTGGTACTAAAGCAGCCAGTGTGTGGTGGCCCTTTTATAAAGTCAGTAAGTTAGTGTCACAGTCAAACGATTTGCAAGATTTTGGCGCAGTAGGAACAACCTGTATCATCTTAACATATTTTATGTGATCGGTTCAAAATTTAAAAAAAAAATATGAAAATTGTGCATTAATAAAGATCTCTGTTTTTATTATGAACGCTGACTGAGCAACATTTACCAGATTTTTGGTAAAACTAGTTTTGAGCCTTGCAATCGTTTGTATAGACTTTTTCCAGACCCTTGTATGGCGAAAATCTCACGAAGCCACTCGATAGGTCTGCTTCAACGAGACTATTATTGTGTAGACCACGTTGAGCATCTTGTAGCATGAACCATGCCAGAAACTTAGCATGCTATCATGAAACATAATTTCATTAATGACATGAGAAGGAAAACGAAATCGCCGGGGTGGTGTGTGGAGACGTGAGAACAGATAACAGCAACTTCAGTCTATGACTTCTTTCTGGCGTGAATTCACAAATCTTTCAAATTAGAATACAGGAAAGGACCCAAAACTGTGGAATCAAATAGCTTTTAAGGCTGTCAAACATCTCTGTCTACAATTTTCAATTGTTGCTTCTTTCTGCATGTAAATTATTTATGCAAATGTTACAAGGTGTGTGTTGAACTCAACAATGATCTATAAAAGTGACGTCGTATCCGTTACTGATATTATGCAATGCACAGAGGAGCTAATTAATCCAAGCTTATTTTACCCAAAAGAAGCACGGATAATATTGATAAACAACCGTAATAATGTCTGTCCATCCGTGCCGGTCTGTAAAGATATTACAAAACTATTTTTGTTTTAAGGACGAGGAAACAATAGCCATTCCCTGCTTGTTAAAGGACATAAAAAGCGTGGTAATATTTATGTAAGATAAATATTGTCTTTAAAAGATATTTCTAATGTAAAAATTTACCCTACTGTTTGAAGAAGTGTGCGATAAAAATGTGTGCAATGGACCTCTCGGATATGAGAAGAAGTTTCCCTCTCACTAATCAGAAGAGCTATTTATTTAAAATTGGCGTATTTCTCCCTGACAAAAATACAGGGTGGTTGACAGAATAACATTCTGAAAGCTATGAAAATTTAATGCAAATTGAAACGAAAACTTTGGAGGTATAAGATTTTAAATTAAACATGTGATATGGCCAAAACTGTCTAGATGCCCCACTTTGTTCGACGAACTCTTGTGCTACTAAACTACACCTGTAAAAATCAAATTAGGTAACCATTTACTACTACCTGGGTGATTAGACTGGTCAGCGGGCCGTTGTTATGTTTGTTATGCAAGTATTGATTCCTAAATACCACGACCAGCTAAGGGGACTATTAGTTCTCTCCGTTATTTAAAGTACATGTATTTATTGCAAGTATCGTTTTAAGAACGCTGGATAGAATAAAGTACCCATCATAACACAATTTATTGGATGTTGTTAATCAGATTCCGCAAATTATTTATAAAATAGTTTTTTAAATACATTAAATTATTGTGGGTAAAAAGAATCACACTATCCATGACAATGTTTACTAAAAACACTTAACAGTTAATATATGACCTTGGTAACTTTAGTAATATGTAAGCGTCGTGATCGATGTGTTTTTCTACAGGAGTTTCTTAATTAATCTTTGACTTCTATTTTGGAATTATCGAATAAACTTAATTACTAAAAAATATTTTGTTACCAGATTTTCATCCAAACTGACTGAAGATATTTTAATGAAAAGTTTCAGGTAAATGAAACTAATGATTTTTAAAAAATTTAAAACTATGTTGTCTCCTTCGCTAGAGTCTATATCTTAGTAAATTATACCTTAATGTCATAACCCACCATATATTCCAAATCATGTCAATAACTTAATGGCAGATGCTAACCCTGTTTTAAGAACTTAGAATTAACTGTCTACATCGAAAAGTAAATCGTAAAAAGACATACGACTTTGACATATTCAAATCTTTATACAGGAAAAACAAGGCCGGCTACCTATGTTTCTATTTCTATAATTTATTTAGCATTGCTTACTGTTCCTCATGTAAAAACAATTCAAATATATAATTACTCTACCAATTGCAATCCAGCGTACTTGATATTTTATTTTTCAGATGTGCAAATATTAAATTTTGACTGTACTTACCATCATTAGTTCTCTGTTACGAACAAAATTAACTGCGCCTGTGAAAAATTCTCCAATTTAGTTTTTGCCTTAATGCGTAAAATATCCAAAGCTTTTTGGGAAATGTCAAGTAAAAATGTCCACTATTTGACTGCAACACATTGTCTTGGAAGTGAATCCCAATTTTGCATTAATTAGAGTTTCGAATCTTAGCTTTACAGATAATGTCTTCAGTACTGATTTACATAACATTTCAAGATGGTGCCAGAAACTTATTTAAAATAGTGTTGTTTAGTCCAATGGATGCCTCAGTTATTGAAATTCGTGTTTATTCCTTTAATATTCCGCGATGGAGTATTAAAAAATCTAAAGATTTCGCAACAGTATTTCACGGTGCAAATGTCGGACTCTTAACAAAGAATGCAATGACTAAATTGTGAACCAATTCGACGTTGAAATTGTACATCATATCGACAACGTTCTTTGCATACATAAAAATGTTTAATCTTCTTTGCCTTTCTTTCCCGCAGTATTACTCGATATATAAAATTGGCTCCACGAGTAATTTTTACACGAGGGTCGTGATCATCAAAATAAATTTTATTATATGCAATCCAGTAAAAGTTGATAACTAATATTGATATGCCATCATGTATTTCTTTAAAGTATCCACTTGACTTTCCATACATCTGTGAGCTTTGATTTCTTACATCCATGCATATGATTGAATTAAAAAAATGTTTATTTCATGTTTCCTTGAAGTGTTGTCCGTTTGTATTCCGACGCTATATTGCTTTCATCTGTCTAATTTGAAAATTTGCATAGGAAATTTGATTTCTAGCATTACGCCAATAGATTGAATCTAATTTGTTATTTAACGTCTCCTTGACTTGTTCATGCTTTTGAAAATACACATTGTGATAATTCAGTCAAAAGTAAATGAAAGTACTTGAAGTACTGTAAGGCTTCGGCCATCTGGAAGTGGTAGGATACAGTTTAATACTTTTCATGTTTTAAATAATTTTAGCAATTAATCAATGAACTCTTTCAAAAAGATGTATTTGTTGCCTGAGGCACTTAATGAAAATAAATTGAAAAAAAACAGACGAAAGGAAATCGTCAAAACAATAACCAGCCTTTCACTTGGAGCGGAAATAAATAATGGCAGTGTTTGCACTGAGGTACAGAAACTTAGCTTAAAAATATTTGAAAGAATTGAATCATTTTCATGCACATTTTTGCAATATTGTGCTTTTATTTAGTCAGATGTAAATAGGTGTACTTGCTCCAGAAGGTCCCAGATAAAAATATTTTTGATCGTAAACAATCCACTATCTGCTCTTTAATTATGGTTATTAGCTATTTTCTTTTTTCTAACAAACATAACATACATGAATAAAAATCAGCTTTAAATGATTACACTACGTTCATCAGAGTCTACGAGAAAAAAACCATGATGATGTTTCTCATCCATGCTGGACTAACCCATAAGCAAGGATGTGCTTGTTTGCAACACGAGCTCTATTAAAGTGGTTTTGGACTCGCCACCACCCCTGCAGTCATGCGCAACGTCGAGGTCAGTCCTACGGATACTTCAACTCTATGCCAATAGCTGCCATTCGGACCACCGCGGATATTTACGAAACAAGGATTGACCGGGAAGTTGCGAACGTATCGAACTATTTTCTATCGCAACTTCGCGGTCAATCCAATCGTAGAAATAGCAGAGGCAGTCCAAATAGATTGCGGTTTATTTTTAGTGAAGACATTTCTGACAAACAAAATGTAAAATTTTTCTGTAAATTACTACGCCGACATACATCCGACGCATATTTTTTTCTTACAGAAACAGCTGAGGTGGTCCAAATGCCCTGCAGTCGGAGTCTATTGGAATGTCCTCGGCCTTTCCATCGAATGCTAGAAAAAATCTGGGATGTAAATATTTACTATTTTGAACCGCCCTCAAGCCCATAGTTGTTATTACATCATAATAACTTTACTGACGTCCCAATGACTAGATGAAGTGTCATTACTAACAGCAACGTACGCAACAGTTTCAGGCTATTGAAACCAAATGATTTCTTAAATATTTTAATTTCAAAGTTGCATGAATAACATTGAAAATTAAAAGCGCAGTGCAGGTATTTCACTGAGTGTTGAAATGTCTTCGAGTGTTTGTTTTTTCATTTTTATTTTCAACATCTATCATTTTATAAGAATCAGCTCTTGCACATCTTACCGGATGTTCGTCTAACTACGATCACCTCCGAGTCTCTTTCAGAGAGTCGAAGTCATTCGACTCGCAACGGAAAGAGACGAGGATGTTCCCAATGCCGTCGTAGTCAATCGAAAAGTTCTCGGGTTTTTTCGTCGCATGATAGGAAAAACCTTGGATGTAAATAGTGCCCATTTTGAACTGTCCGTATGCCCGTTGTTGTTATTGCGTCATAATAACCTAATGATGTCACAATGATTCGATGATGCGTCATCACTAATAGCAACGTAAATAAGAGTTTGAGACTATGGCAACTGAATGATTTCTCCATTTGTTTTTTTTCTTTTATTTTATTTTATTTTATTTTATTTTATTTTATTTTATTTTATTTTATTTTATTTTATTAGTTAAAAGTTCGAAGATTAAAAGTACATGCATTTCATTCATGGTTGAAAAGTCATTAAATGGTATTTTCAACGCCTATCTTTCATCATGAGAATCAATTTTCCGTATCTAACCGGATGTTCGTCCGCCAAAAGAATCTACCAATTTGGGAAGCATCACCACGATTACCACCCAGACGACTAGCGTCAGAAATAGACGGGATGTTCCAGATACAATCGGAGTTACTCTCTGAACCGGTCACCATTTTTTTTTTCAGTAATCTTCAAAAAATATTCGTGCAACCCAATCATTTCTCAGAATGGAATTATTCTAATTATAGATACGATCTCTTATAGAGGCCATTATATTGGAAAATACTCAAAAGTTGGAGATTTGTACACATCCTTTTCAAACTGGTATTATGGTTGAAAAAAAAAAAAGAAAAACAAATCACCGGTATAAACTCACGCAGAGCGTATTTCATTATTGTAGCTTTAGCATGAACACTAGTACTACTAGATGCTAGTATCCTTCTACATATAAGAAAACTCTTCGTCTCAAAACATTCCTGACAGACTTTTGAGAAAACAAGCGATTTTTTTCTTCGAATCGGATACTTTTGTATGATGATTGGTTACTTTTAATAAAGAAAGGAATATTTGTTGTTATCTATCATGATTATTATTTCCTCAGGAGGCTATAAGGGTATTTAGAAAACCTCTGTCTGTCCATCTGTCCGTCCGTCTGTACATATATTTACCAGTGCTTACATTATAATTTTCTTCATTTTGATACAGTACTAGAGGAAAATTATTTTGGGCTCTGCACCTTAGGGCTCTAAATAAAGGGTCAAAAGTTCACATGTGACAAATCATTGATGGTAGGGAGGGGTGGATGCTGGGTAAACAATAAAATTTATTTTTCCAAAGCCACCCATTTTGTTTCTCGAACACAGTGATGTTGGAATGATGTTGGCAAATGTTGCCCCAGCGTCCTAAATATAAGTGGAAAGAAACGACACAGCATGGAAATAGTTCTACCTTTTTTCAATTAGACAAGTTTTTTTTAGTACTGGAAAATATTCAGTTTGAAAATAAAAACGAACATTTTCAAGATCAGGAAAACAAATATTAGGAAAATACTTCTATCTAAGATTTAACTATTAATCATTTCCTTATATCAAAATATTATTTTCCAGTAATTAATCATTTGCTCACATGAAAGTTCCATTACTTTGATTTGAAATAAAGAACCCGTGTGTAATTAGCACGTGATAATATGCACTATTTGCTATCTGATCTTATAATATGAATAGTTTTAGAATAGCATAGCATCTTCATCATCTTCAAGTTCTTTAATGTACTGTAACAATTTCTTCTTAACACTGGGATTCCGCCTAAAGCGATCTACGAAAGCATTTTTCATTATATATGTATTTAATGAAATGCGTGACATCCGTATAAGATTAATGATGTACGTTCTCTCATGAATTGCATATATTGAGGAGATATTATACTAATGTGATAATAAAATGAAAAATGTTGTAATTTATAACACAGGATTAATTTATAACACAGGATTAATTTATAACACAGGATTAATTTATAACACAGGATTAATTTATAACACAGGATTAATTTATAACCATGACAACTTAAGCCCTCATTTTTGCACGGCTAATACTGACTTACTGCAAGATTCGGAAGATGCTGAAAAATAGTTTAAATTTTACTTTGTTTTTTCTCTCCAAGTTTTCCAATATAAGCCAAAAAATATTTTCTTACAATAGAAAATGCATATGCCATGTCTACAATATCAAAAACGTGCTTTAATATGAAATATGTAGGTATGGTGTTTTCAAATGTTACCATATTATAAACTTTGTGTCAATTTCAATCCTTGATACAAACACTCTAAACGAAGAGAGAGAGAGAGAGAGAGAGAGAGAGAGAGAGAGAGAGAGAGAGAGAGAGAGAGAGAGAGAGAGAGAGAGAGAGAGAGAGCAATTAAATAAAGATGAAAGCAATCAGTATATAAGTGGAAACGCCATTGCAGACCTTAACTGACTGTACATAGCAGGCCAATCTCCTCGCAAGGAATAAACAACTGGACTAGCTCTAGAACGGTCGACACTGTTATGCAATCGAACTGTATGCAACTTCAACTGAAAGCGAAAGTACAGGAATTTACAACTTGACAGCAAGCATCAGTCAATATCGAGGCAGACTGCAGCTAATATATCAATGGGCTATGAAAGTCATTATGGACTTTTATAAGGTCTTGACTGGGTCAATCCAACAAAATCCATCGTAGAAGAAAACACTATCCGAACGCAAGTATATAGAGATCCACAATGATGCGAAATCACAGCTAAGGTTGTGTTGTGGCCGTGCTATGATCAGGAACATATTTCATTTTTATCATTGGTCGACCATTTAGGCAACCATGTTTGTGGTCATTTGACGTATGTAATCTTACCTAATTGTAACTGAGGAGTATACTCGGTTCAACAGAAGGAAAAACGACGACACAGGGGGCCACCATGTTTAGGCTGTGGTTTATGAAAGATGGCGTACAGGAAATCACCGTCTTTGGCACTACTCAACCCGTTTTCGCACATGAACAAGACCATGTTTCTGATTCACTGATTCTCGGTCTGAACAGATGCCTTCCGTCAGAGCGCCAAAACACACCCTATACCGTTGAAGAAGCATTACGATTGCATGTAAAACAATGATGCCGGTTTAATACCATCTATCACTTCAGAAAAAGAGTAATTTCGAAAGAAAGAAATATAGTAAAATAAAGCACATATAATGACTATATATCCTCAGAATTTTCAAGTTTCTTGACTAACGGACAAATGTACACAACAGTTCTTTCTACAAGTCGATCATTCCATCTATTTGTCTATCCTTCTATCCTCATACACACTCAACCATCTGATAATATACAAAATTAACCCAATTTGATGTAAACTGTTTCTCAGATATTTTTGTGACATTCTTCACTGCGTTATGTTCGTCACTCATACGAGCACTATTATTGTTAATAAAATACTGTCCTATGCCACCTGTGTTGCCTGCGAAGATTTTAATATAAACTAATAAAAGCTTTCACCGGTTCTCTACATATTGCGATACATAAAAATCTCAATTCAGTTTTCTGCATTCTGCAAATTCAAAAGACTCTCGCCTCTTAAGAAGTAGTGAGCGGTGATCCGATAGATTCAATCGATTCGGCCATGAGCCTTTATCTGCAGTAGTAACAGTAAGGATAGAACCTCTGTCGGACAAAACAGTCGTAAATCCAAGGTACAACCCCAAATTTTGTGCGATTATTCTCTATCAAAGCTTCAAATTCCTGATTGATCATCGATTATCAACTGATCAATCAAGTGCCAAGGTTACTCCGTTATCGAGTCCATACTAAACAGTTAATGTGTTACAAATACCACGTACGCTAATGAATAATCTTAGGAGCTATGTATGATTCCAAAAGATTAGCTCTACTGAAAGTTCATATTGATTTACGTTTTCCCACAATCAGCTTGTCCGGGGTATTAGAAATTGGGCGAAATTATAGTACTGAAACACAACAATCGATTTAGGAATGACTTTTCTACAGATCTCTATCTTTTGTACATTTGATGGAGTTTACGTATCTAACATACAGATCAATAATTTGGATTCGAAGGTAAATAATACGGGGTCATGAGTTGTTTCTCAGGATTTCGATTTGGAAATATTTTTGAAAACCGAGAACCGATTTCAACAACTCAAAAATATTTACGTATTATGTAACCACCCATAGTAAATAGAAAGTATTAGGATTCTGTCCGGCCAGGGATTTTTCAAACTTTTGCAAGTATGTATGTATGTATGTATGTATGTATGTATGTATGTATGTATGTATGTATGTATGTATGTATGTATGTATGTATGTATGTATGTATGTATGTATGTATGTATGTATGTATGTATGTATGTATGTATGTATAGGATTTAACGGTGCATCAAGTACAATCCTGATCCTGGTTATTTAGTGCAGGGTAAACATTAGTAGTTAAAAGGTGACGGTAAAAAAGGAAACTTGCTAACATTTCTAAGGAGACAAACCCTTCCAAATTAAAAACAAATATATATTCCCATATTCCTATAAGATAAAAGATACAAGGTATAGATACTGCAAAATTTATTAATAAGGTATATAAAATAAAGATACAAAGTATAGATGCCGTAAAATGTAATAAAAAGATATATAAAACAAATATACAAGGTATAAATGCCGTAAAATGTATTAAAAAGGTATATAAAATAAAGATACAGAGGGTAGGTAAAGGTTTTAAAATATATTGTCAAGATTTTCTGCATGAATCACATTCTTGTACATAGTTTAAGATTTTATCTGGTGACACGTCATAAAATAGTTTCTTAATAGAGGTGACATCAAAATACTTTAGTCTTGCATGGTGGAAGTCGATACACTCAGCAAAAACGTGTCCCACTATCAGTAGGCACTGGTATACACTCTGGTCGATGTTCACCCTTTGTGTGTGGGGTTGGGGGTCGAGGTGCTGGATTTTCTTTCAAATCAGGCTATATTTTTTTCTTTTATCTCTCATATAGAACAAAAGGGAAAAATGAAGTGGTTTTGTATCGCTCGTGTACAGGACACACATACATAACTCACGCAGTGTGTGTGTGTGTGGGGGGGGGGGGGCTGGGAGTTTCTTTCCAACCAGGCTATATTGTTTTCTTTAATCTCTCATATAGAACAAATCGCAGAAATGAGGCACGTGTTCAGGCCACACATATATAATTCATGCAGTCAGGCATGTGTGAAGTCCATCAAATATAATGCTAGTAAAATTTGAATGATTAAATCCATACAAGCCTTTATTGTGCAAACTTATGTCAAAATGATTACAAACAGTCAGAGGTTTCTTTTTCTTGTACATGTTTGTACTTCTTTTTTTAAATTTAAAGAATATTACTCAAAGATAAATTGTTGAAATTCTGAGTATGTTGATGTTCAAGCCAGTCGAGCCGAACAAAATGTATAATTTCTGCAGCAGCTTATTGGCTGTTCTGGCCATTACAGCTGTTGTGTTGTGCCATTAGGCCAGATATTTTACTCTCATTGGCCAACAAAAATAACCAAAACCTCTACGTAAAAGAGCTTCAAAGCGGGCTAAGCCCAACCAAACAAAGTGTTGCTGTGCGTCACCCTAACGCACACCAGTCTTTCAAAACACTGTCAATAATAATATAAGTCAATGGGATTTTAGAAGCGGTAACCTACTTATGCTAGATGAGTTTCTTTTTCTGAAACGTGTATCCTATCACGGGTAATTTGGTACATGCACCTCAAAATCTCACCTCGTCACAGCGCTGTGATTTTAACTGTAAGGTGTGATCTAAAACCGAAATAAAAAGGAATTCAGAGGAATTTGTGAAACGGTCTGGAACATCACTTACCGTCGACTTTCATCGTGTCCTTGAACGTTCCTTGAACGTCCCGCATCCGCCATGTTCCATGTTCAACTCTAATTCGATGTCTTCACTGGTTGCAGATTCAGATTTCTGTTGACAAATTACGAAAAAGTATAATTTCAGGCTCAGTTTACTTGAAAATCCAAACCAATGAGCAGTGTAAACACAATATCTAAGGCACTAGGTGTATATTTTTAATTTTTGTAAAGGTTGTGTAATCACTTCTGTTAGGTCGTGAAAGTGGTGATAAACTAAACCTTCTGTCAGTAGAAGTACTAATACACATATCAATAACTAGCCCAATTAAAGTCTAAATTTGTCGTTATATTCTTTCCCATCAGAGACTCAGATTCCAAATCGATTCACCAAGTATTAATATAAGTCCGTTACTGTCTATGCTAAAACTCGAGGCTTTCAAAGTCCATGTACCGGTACGTTGGAGTAAATCATTTTAGGCAGAATTTTAAACGGCGACATGTGAAAGTTGCTGATAGGTTACTATTAAGTTATATTTTTCTGCGGCCAGTTTATTTTGAGCTGATATAAGAATAGCGAAAACCCCTTTTCAAAGTCAAGGGTCGATTTAGGACTTCAATTAAATATTAATTGTGAAAGGTCGAGGGTGTGACCTATTGAATTAGGTCTGCGCATTTAAGCTAAAGGAGCAATATTTAGTTTTTGACGTGAACAGCATATGTTCGAACATTTTCCATTGGGATAATAATTAAGAAAATATGTTTACGTTGGAAACCAGTAAAGGCGTTTCTTCAAACAAACAACAGCGAAAATGAAATTATTCAGGTGCATTGAGTAAAATATCGGAAAAAGACGAGGGGGATAAGAAACTGGAAGTAATGGCAATGAATGACAAAGTAGAAAATGTTAAGACGATCAAAACTTAATGTGATGGTAAAATGAACATACCGAAGAAATACTTGAGATTTCCTTTGATCCAGAATATTAAGATTCATTGTACCTTAAAAACCATTCAGGTCAAATGCAGAATTTACAATTGCTGAATGTTAGATTTTGTTACAAGAACTATATCAAAGGAAATGTAACCATTCAATGAGAAATATCATACTCGCAAGGTTGTATGTTAGATCCCATTATAGAATCGAGGTAAAACGAAATTAAAAGGAATTGTTCAAAGATGACATTCAACACTCAAATACGGTGGTTCTCTGTGGCCTGACCTCGAAAGTCATAGATCCAACAAAAAAAATAGCATATTTCTCTTTGATCGAGAATTTTCATTTGTAACAGACTTGAGGTACTCTTGAATAATTACAAAGATTCATCGCAATTGAATACATAAATGTGTGACGACTTAAAAGATCAGGGCAATTAGACAAAGTAGATCTGGTAAATCTTGTGTAGATTACAGCGTAATATTAGTTGTAATATTGGAACTTTTATTTGATTATTGGTTGATTAGGAAACAATTTGAATGAGAAACAGAATGTAAAAACAAAGCAAAACAATTATTATAACCTAACTCCTTGTTAGCAAATTTATGTCAAGACCACTTTAAGACTCTTTATAAGAAAAAAAAGACTTTGAAATGTTTTGAAGTTTCGGAGTTCTCACAGTTCACTTCCTATCAAATTCTTTTAAATTTAGGCGAATGTTTCTTGTCAGTGATCATGATTTAAGAGGACAATTTATGTTTGTGAATGTAAATAGCATATTTACATTTTCAGAATGTCTTTATGATCTAATAACACAGTTTCTGAATATAATCCTACATCCTCAGACATTTATAGTTGAGAATTATTTGATAGCCGACCACGGACACGTAAAAAAAAAAATATCCCAAAGATTCATCAGATGTTCATATGTGACTAGATTACAAGTTTTACACTTTGTGCATGTATCAAGGATTATTGGTTGCTTTGTACTGCCCAATGCAACAGTACTAAATGACTCGAGAGGCTTTAGCAAATACGTGTATGCTGCCATTTATTTATTCTAACCAATTCGAACAATTAGTCAAAAGTCTTCCGGACGGACACATGGCAATACTCATTTTCAATTATTTAGCGTACCAATGAAAGGAAAGTAGATCAGGTGATTTTGTAACTAAATCCCACACACTGGCCAAATATTACATCTCACCGGCAAATTCATGTGTTCGGAATGTAACACATTTGTAGACTAACGATTGCACGTAGAAATTAATTGCGACTGGATTTTCCAAATTTGGGGGAATTCAAAGTCCAATGAGAATGACCAATCCAAAGATCTTTTTTTAGTCGATATTTCGATGCACGAATGACATCGAGGTTCTGTATTCTTCTAATCAAAAAAATTCACACTTCATTATGAGAAGTGACCTATAAATAGAGAAGAGAAGTCATGCGTAATACTAAATCTCTAACTGAAATCTCAAATTGAATGCTGGTTGGACACGGCTGCAGTGGAACATATGTAAAGACAATATTTCTTGAAATTAGTTTCCATCATAACTTCAGTTTCCGAATGGATCATTGGTTATCAACCATGCATTAACGTAACTCCGTTTCTGGGTCTATTCCTAATCTTTTGACTTTCAAACCCACTTAATCTGTATACTGAACGTGAATAATTTCAAGTCATTTTATGGAACGAGGAAAGGTCAACATACGATAATATATTGATTTATATTTTATGCGAGGCCAGATTATCTTTTGCCGACATATGAATATAAGGTAATAATCCTTATGAAAGTCAACAGTGGTCTCGTGAAGGTCTTTCACGAAAGGTCAACAGTGTACACTCCAAGGAGCCATAACTTGTGTTTTCATGTAAACAGCACATGATTGTCACTTTTATTCAGGAAAGTGATTACGAAAATATTTTTCAATGGTGAGAAAAAAAGCATGAAAATGTTAACCATACTAGCTTGCTACTTAAATGTATTAGACAATTAGAGTATTTTAATTTTCTGCAAAATACTGAATACAATTCCAAATTTTTTAATAATGAGAGTAATCTACTTGGTATACATTTTATTCGCTTCTTTGCTTTTTTTCATGTTTCTATACATGTTAATGAATACAGTGTGGGGTAATTATCTGTTCATCATCGTACGAAGTTAATATTCTTCAACCAGACTCGCGTGACTCCGAAAGATCAACGGCCACCGTTCGTTGACAACAGCGTCACACTGCCGGTGCACGTGAGACCGCAAATAATATTATTTCCTGCAGTTTAGTAAAAGTACTGAATCTCTGTACTTTTTTCCCCGTGATGCACCGAGTCCATTAATCTGGTTTCCTGCTTTGCATGCTACCTGCTACGCACTCCGCTACACAACAAACTAATCCGGAGGCAGAAATTTTACTACTTCCTATAATATTGGCTTGCCAATTTAGGCTGGGTACCAACGAACGCCGTCTGAGAGTCTAGTCTGTATAGATTATTACAGACAGGTGTCCCTCATTTTTGTTTCTTACTTTTTTCTCTTCTGTTTGAAAAATACACTACTTATTCAATAATGTCAAAGAGCACTATATGTACATAAAAAGGCCATGTATGTAAACATATTAATAAGGAATTTAAGGTGGTAGAATGTCTTAGTTCCAAAGCGGACAACTGTCACGGTCTGACGATTTGCAAGATTGTCGCGCAGAAGCGATAGCTAGTATTACCTATACATATTGTATGCGGTCGGTCTAAAACATAAAATAAAAATATGAAAATCATGGGCGAATCGCTCCCTCCCCCCTCCAAAAAAAAAAAAAAAAAAAAAAAAGAACGAGCGCGAAAGAAACGAAACGCTTCATTGAGTAAGTTTTCTTTACAGTTAAATGGTTAAAATTATGCCCTAGAAACGCTTAAAATGCAGGAGCTTCCGGGGGCTTCGTCCCTTGGACCCCTTTAGGGGATTCCGACCCACAGACCCCTCCCCTACTTGTTTACCCTCCCCGTCCTCACCCAACCCCTTTATGCCACTCCGCCCCAAACGATATTTCTGGATCGACCACTGAAAATTGACCATTTATATGATTAAGAACATTGACTAACCTACCAACCAATCTGCGACTTTACTAAACTTTTGATAAGCGTCGTTTTTAGCGTTACAATTGTTTGTGTAGGCCTTTACCAAACTGTATCGTCGAAGCCACGGTTTATTTGTGACCAATCTCTAGTTCCATCCCAGCGTATATGGCTGGTTAGAGCTTTGGAATTGACCCCTCATGAAACCTAAATTTAAATAGTCAATATTTTATTAATTTTATAAACCGTAAAAAATGTTGAAAGAGGTTTCTCTTGTTAACATTTCCTAATTTCCATGTTTTCATGTTCTTGGGGTTCCAGGTCCGTACTCCCCTCCATTCAGGTATTGCCTATTGGTCGAGTTTCCTTTCCTTTCTTCCCTAGATGAATTATCGATATATTGTGACCTTTGCCAAGGGTCTGAGTTTTTGGAAAAGATTTTCCAGCTTAAGTTTTTTAGGTTTTAGAGTTTTAAATGTTGATGTATTATATTTATGTTTTTTATTTGGCGTATGGATCAAATTTTCTAGAGTTTCAATTATTTTAAGTTATTTATATTTGTGAGTGCATGTCTGTGCTTACCTGTTACCGTAACTTCTCTTACTCTCTCTCTCTCTCTCTCTCTCTCTCTCTCTCTCTCTCTGTTAGCTGTTATTGTTATTAGATAGTATTATCATTATTTGGTTAGGTTTTTGATTAGTACATGTTATACATTTTGTTATATATGGTTATAATGTATTATATGTTGTTATTACCTGGTTATGCATATTTTAGTAATTTTATGTTGTTAGATCTTTCTTTTTTTTTTTGCGTTTTTTTTTTTTTAATATTATTTTTTCTTTACAGTTGTTGAAGTAGTTGGATGTAAAGGTGAGATGTTCTTTCTTTTTCCTTGTTCGTGTTTATTTTGTCTTGGTGACATTTCATCTTCTGTGGTGTCTATGGTTGTGTTGTAGTCTAGGTTATATTAGTCAAACTCAAGTTCTTTTTCTTTTCGTTTTCGTTGGATCTCAAGTTCTTTTTCTTTTCGTTGGATCTTCTTTCTCTGATTTTTTCCCTTCCTGGTAGGCTCCCTGATCAGCAATTCTTTTCAATTGTGTGGTACCTCCGGTGAGGAATATATCCCTTGTCTTTTAGGAGTGGTTGGACTTTTCCAAGCTTCCATCTGTGCTAGGTCTTTCTTTTGTTTTTCTTGATTTTTTCCTTCTGGCTGCACTTTGTCTTGTATCTTTGTTGTTGCTTGTGGTTTCTCTACGTCTTTCTGAATGGTGTTACTTTTTGGGAATATTGTTAACTCGCTCCTGTGCGTTTGTTCTGAAGGTGGTTGCGTGTTTACTGTTGTTTCCATTTGTGTTTCTACCTGTGCATTGCACATCTTTGGGCGATGCCCTTTCTCGCCACATTTGAAACACTTTCTATGGTAAATACACCCTCTGTACCACGATTTCGCTTTGAAACCTTGTACGTAGAAAGAGGGTATAATTTGTTCCTCCATCCCCTGCTCCATGGTTAATATTCTGGATCCCGTTTTTGTATCGTAGGGTATTCACTATACGTCGCCATCCGTACTGATTTTATTTCAACGTTGAATTTCTCTTGTATTCTCTTGGCGGTCTCATCGATGGGTATTTCAATTGGTATTCCAGAAACATATACATCGACATATTTGATCTATATTTCTCTTTCAATACCCGGTGCCTCCCTGACTGTCGCCATCTCTTGTCCAATTTGAATTTCCCCTCATGTACCATATTCTAGATCCTTTCGTCTTCGGGTGTAATGTGTATACCCCCTCCCATCGTACGTTAGGGCTTCTATCTCTTCAATCTTTACGTTTTTCTGTATAAGGGCTTCTAGCACTTCTCCATATGTTGTTGTTTCTTTAGTGTGTATCTCTTGGGCTCCTTGGCGTCTGCTCGCCACGAGCTTCTTGCTCTTCCCAGTCCTCACGATTTTTGTCTCAAAATGCTGTTGTAACGCTGGCATCTTTTAGATTTCAGTATTCACTAATTTTGTTTCTGTTGTAAGTGTATTCCAATATTTTTCCAGTTCAATTTTTAGTATATTGATTCCTTTTTACTGCGAAACTTGCTGTGCGGTAGATTTGCGGGCAGTTTGCTTTGTTCGGGCCATGTTTTCTACCACACCTTTCCTTCGTAAGTATTAGTGTAAGCCACGGGAGACAATCCCCTAAGCTCCTTTACCACCCGAGGCTGCCTGTGCGGAGATTTCCTTGTTTTTCAGGAGTTCACATAAACAAAAAATACGCCAACAACAAAACAATGCAACAAAGCGCCCGTTTTATCGATCGTGTTTCAAAGAGAAGCTTGATTGGCTCATTCAAACAGCGTAAAAGGTCATGTTGGATCACAATGGCGAGAAGATTTTACTGATTGGTTAGACAGGTTTATGCATATTCATGTAAACGAGGAAATCCCCGTACAGGCAGCCACGGATGATAAAAGGAGCGTAGCGAATTGTCTACCTAGACTTGCGAAGATGATCAGACTCTTGTGTGGCTAATGTCTAACGGAGTCACGCAAGATGTCTGGTTGAACGACCCAAGTATAATACCCATGAAGACTAAAGTAAGGGATATAAACGCACACATACAAAATAAGTGTGTGTGTGTGTGTGTGTGTGTGTGTGTGTTAAAACAGTAGTGAAAACTGTGCTGTGATATTTCTTGCAATTATTTTCTAATCAAGACTATTATTAAATATCGATTATCAAAGAAACATTAAAATAACTGTTACTGTGTAGAAAGCAATCTATTATTGTGATTTAAAACAAAATTCACGTAAGTAGCAGGTAAAATTACTGGCACATAGTGCAGTTTAAAACAGTAACATCTTTTCTCGCGTAAATAAATAAATACAGTGAAACTCATCAAAACCGGAATCCCCTCAAGACCGAATTTTGTTTTTTTGTTGTTTTTTTTTAAGTTAAATATCAGCGCTTTATTAACCAGCCAGTGAGCCACCTGGCAGTCATATGACATATCCCGAAATTTTAGAGTTTATAAAGAGATTAAAAACTTTCGCGATTGCAAAGGATGACCATTATTTGGCTATGGCACAAAAATGGAGTCATTAACGCCGGCTACATTAGTTAAAGAACGATGTAAAAAAATAACAGACAACGCTCCATGCCTTCTACAAGCCAGGCTCTTGAACTGTGAACATTATGAATTATACGGAGTATTTACGTATTGTGGAGTATCATTCATAATTCCAATGGACTTATAGTAAAGTTATAAAAGTACTGTATTTCATTCCTCATGTTTCTTGTGACGAGGACTGTATTTCTATGTGGAGCAACTGTATTTATTCCTGTGAAATGATACCATTTTCGGTAGGAACGTATATTGTTCGGCTAATTCTTCATTAAATGAATGTATTAAAAATAAAATAAAAAAATGACAGCTTTCTTAAATTTGTGCACTTTTACACACACACACACACACCAGACACTGATGCTTTCGTAACTGCATTCTCTCTCTCTCTCTCTCTCTCTCTCTTGTATTTCGTTCCATTACCTCTATAGTGTTTGATATCAATAACCAAGTCAATAATTAACTAACCAACAAGAGGTAATTCAAACATTTAAACTTATTTACAGTTGATCTAATTCATTATTATGCTTTAATTAACATTCCTACCGACCATAAGATTGTTTTTAGTTTCTTGGCTAGGAGACACATACATACTGTAATCTATCTAATGCTTTTTTTTTAAAAAAAAAACAACCTATAATAAGGTTCTAAAAACAGATAATTTTAAAATATTAAAATGTCCGAATTCCGATTTTCCTCTCTCCCCCCACCTCTCTCTCTCTCTCTCTGTCTGTCTGTATCTCTGTCTCTCTCGTTGTATACATTTTTCATTTAATGACAAATTTATACATCTCGTGGTATGTCAATGATACAGCGTACATACTACACACACACACACATACAAAGATATATATATATATATATATATATATATATATATATATATATATATATATATATAAGATACAATTTTCGATGTAAAATTACTAAACTATGGTGATTCTGAACGAATCGTTAGCAACTAGCTCAATACAGAAACGACCGTGGGTGGGAGAATTCCATTTTATCACCGAAATAAAACATAGCGTTTTTGCAAACTAACTTCCAGAACCTACTTACCAGAATCTTACCACAAGAGAAGAATTTCATAATAGATTAAATAGACTTAGCTATAGTGAAGGACGGCAGAGCCTTAGCAAAGTCCCACAACACAACGTCAGAATCCGTTAGAATCTACTGTTGTTGAAAGACAAAAAATACAATTTACCTGAGAAAATAGTTATGCGAACAATAGGCAGCAATGAGACATCTGAAGAACAGGTAAGACAAACAGAAAATTGAATAGATGATTGCCACGGAAGAATTCAAAATCGAGAGTTCCCACCTGTCGTTATCTATTACACTATTACCCGCGAGGTAAGACAATTAAGAGGTTGTGTAAATGCTGCAGAAGTTATAAATTCAGAAATGGAATTTAGAATATCTGATGCCGATATGTATGTAAAAATAGATTGAGAAGATGAAGAAATAAAGAAAAAATAACAGAATATTAAAGAAAGAGACCGAGACAAAAAACTGGTATGATAAGAACAGTTGGAAAGTGCTGAAAGTAAAAAATTCACATCTAGCACAACTGCAGAGAAAGTTTGTAGAACATATTAAGAACAAAAATATTTTTTGTTCAAAAGTTGGAGAACAATTACCATTAGATGAGCAGCTGAAACACGTATTTAATGGAAAGGTTGTTACAATAGCTGTATTTAATGGAAAAATTGTTACAATAGCTGTATTTAATGGAAAAATTGTTACAATAGCTGTATTTAATGGAAAAATTGTTACAATAGCTGTATTTAATGGAAAAATTGTTACAATAGCTGTATTTAATGGAAAGGGTGTTACAATAGCTGTATTTAATGGAAGGGGTGTTACAATAGCTGTAGCAGCCACAACAATAGTTATGACAATATCAGTTGTTGCTCTGTCTATAGCAAATGCGGTAAATTGTTTAGCAAGCGTTGGGGGAGGAATAAGTGACGGTAACGCTTCATCAGAAAGCAAAGCCGATTCGCTCATTGACAAAATTAAAAAGGATTTAATAAAGATTGTTAATTATTTGTTTGAGAAGCAAAACAAGAAAGCAACCGCAGCATTGGCTGGAATTATTGACCGCGTAATAAACTGGCTTTTGAAAACAGCTGGGCATGTAGTTTCTTTAATAACTGAACATGCTATTTGCTTAAAATGGCATTAGTGTGTTTGTTATTTGCATTTTGATCAGGGATCAGTTAGTGTGTTTGTTATTTGCATTTTGATCAGGGATGCAAACAAAGAACTGAATGAGAGGTTCGTAAACTACTAGTATTTCAACAAGCAAACTATAGCAGCTCCTATAATCGATTTAAATGATTTCTTTTTTTTAAAAATAACAAGTGGCATTATCAGATTTCATATGCACAGGTTGTACTATCATCATCACAATCCTGCTTCTCTATATAATTTTTACTCACATTTGTCTTCTTCTTTCTCCTCTAAAATTTCTTGTCGTCCTGTAACATATTGTTTATCGGTCTTTGATATGCCAATCTTTACTATATCTGTATTAATGGTAGGGTTTAATCCAAGTTTAAACGAGTCTTTGGATTTCTTGAAATTATTGTTGTATCGAAAAATACTATACAATGTCATAACCATGTCACTCGCTAATAGAAGGATGCTGTCACCACCAACAGGATAATCTAATTTCACGTTTGAAGATCTTACATATTTTTTAAATCTTACAATAATGTTCTCATCATAATTGTAACCTTATTTACGTAGAATTTTTTCTCAAATAATACAGTCGAAACAAACTGTAATAAATGTTCTGTTTTGCACCAGTGAACCTAAGATGTCAATTAAATATTACTTTATACTTTGATTCAGTTTTGCATTCTTCTGTGAGTCTGTTGCTATATTGGAGAAATGAGTCCAGCTAGTAGGTTCATCTCCATAAATTTATCATAAAAATAGATGTACGACAATCTAACCTTCCAGTACCACAAATCAAATCCACGAATATCTTTTTCCTCAGTTAAATTTTTCCAACATGAGAAACATTGTTATATGCTTCCAATAATACTTATCATCATGTATGCCTTTTTTTCTTTCCCTTGACGTACATCAAACATTCAGTGGTGGAATGTTAAAATTGTTGCAGATAACATGAACATTATTTTAAGTTATTGTTAGTGTTGGTTTGTTTAAATCTATCCTCAAAAAGTAGAGGCATTGCACGTTTACCCAGTTTCCTAATATGAGAGCATATTTGAAACCTGCAAGCTGAATTGACTAATTCTGGATAATTAATGGCTTGAATATTAAATTTTGAGTTTTAGAGTAGTTATTTTTCATCTTTTCAAGCATTAGCTACGTTAACTTGGTTAAGGTGAGTTAACCAATTTATTGTATTAAATGAGATTGCAGGAGAAAGGTGAGATTCTGCACAACTTTGCTTTCTAAATCCAAAGTCTATCGTGCTGGACACAGTGTGCTCTTGTACTTCCAGCAAACTCTGCACATACGAAGTAATATTTATTTGCTTAGAAACAGAGTTTATTACATTATGGGTGGAGCCCCCCAATGTTTTTGCTGTGCTCTGAACGTGTGCTGCAGGCAAGGCAATGCTTAAATGATCTGCCGTTTCCCTACAGTCTATAAAACCTGTACTGTATCTATGTCTGTACCTGAAATAAGGTGAAATTGGATTTTCTTAAGCAAATACATTGAGCGTCAATTTCTTGTTTATCTATCTTGACACGTAATTTTTTAAACACATGCATTCACTTACTGGTATATCCATTTACACGTCGTTGATAAACTGCATTTTCAGCGAGACAAATGACTAACTAAAACTAACACAATCCTTAACAAAGAAGAAACAACAACAAATAAGTGAATACTGAATTACATTGTTACACGGCCAGTTGAATTTGTGCCAATATTTTGAATAATGTAAGGTTATCCATGTAGAATCAACAATCGATCGAAGCACGGTTTTCGTATAGTACACTACTGGGTGAATGTCCTTTCAACACACTAAATGAAATCCGTGTATCCAAAGGTGAAATTGTATCTTTAGGTAAACAGCACTTGCTACATATTATGTTGTTTTTTTTTAAAAATGTTAATGTATTTAGGATAGTAATTATGAAGTATTTTAAAACGTTAGTATCACAATGGACGTTTTGGACCGGGCTTACTAATATAGGTCAATGCCTTCCATACCTCATGACTTTACTACTTTTGCCCCGCTCGTCAAACGCGAGTGTATTATTTACGAGTGCGGTGGGACTGTGTGCGTCGAAACATTGTCACCGCTGGTGCAGACAATTTCTTCTATGCATATGCGGTGTCATTGTGGAAACACACCGGATACTCTTTGTTAGCTTGAACAAAATCTGCTATCGTTTTGATATATATATACTGGCAAACAGTTACTCGAATTTCACTGCCTATAAATCAATCACCTGTTTTGAGTCGCTAACGCCTCAGTTCCGTATCTGTGCAGAAAGTCGTCGGTGGTTTTCCACTTCAGCCAACACGGTCGCGAACTCCGCCATGCTAATTATTTTATCCTAAATAACCACAGAGTGAGTACAGTTTACTAATTGTATTGAGACTCGTCTGTGCCGCCGCGTTAAGTTCTGAATAGACACGTATTCGTGAATGTAGCCGTAATGAAATTATTTTACCGGCAGCGCCTCCGACACCGGTTACTACTGATATAGCCCCGACAGCAAATCCGAATGACGTGCCTATCATGGTTGCTGTGGTTACAATTCCAGCAACACCAAGGCCAACGGTGGTCGCGGCGGTGATTCCGCAAATAACTTCTACTACCAGACACACGCGTTTTTTATTTCACTAGTAGCGTGGTTCTCTTGGTGATTCATCTCGCAGTTGTTGTTCCGCTTTGATCATTTTCTCACGTAGGTAACTTTGAGGGCTTATCATAGTTTTTCTATTAATATTGTCATCGTGGAAACTAAATGCCCAACAGGCTGACCTTGTTCAGCTACAATATGTGCGCGCACTTCCAACCAAGCACTTATCTTTACTTGTATAACCGTTATACAATTATAGAAATTATCTTCAGGGGGAATGTTTAAGTGTCCGGATATTCTGCGATCCTGCGGTTTGGCACCACGTTCAAGAAACACACCGATTACACTTCTGCTTTGTGCCTCTAACGATCGTTTTTGTCCAAGAACTGTTACGCGGACAAGTGCGTCCTTGTTGAACAACAGTCGAGATCTTTCTCTTCTTAGTTGAGTCAATGTTGGTTTAACATAATCGATGGGGAATGTAACCAGGGTGGTTTCGGGGGTGAATTTCACTTCATCGTTATAGAAACAGTCTTATGCTGATTTCACGCCTGACGATGACATATCTGTTTGTCTGGCGTTTTCGTGTGCTCGCTTTAGTAGCGGTACATCAGGATGGTTCCAACGGTCGATTTCTATCTTACCTTCGCTTAGATTATATTTGAGTGTACACGATGGCCTGGTAACACCACTCTGAAGCAGATATTCGTTGACAATTGGAACATCATTGCTATCGATGTTAGCATCCGCTGTCATCTGGTCAAAATACACCGTCAGTAAATTTTGCAACATCGTCATCGCGTTCAGAATCCATCACATATATGTAGTAATAAATCTTAAACACAAACACCAAAGACGGTTCATTACCCGTCCGGATAGACGTTGAAAACTTCGAACTGAATTTCATCTTCGGCAACTAATGATGTTAATACAGTATAAGTGAAAAATTCTGCAACAACAGTGTCCAGTCTGTCAATACGTGAGATTGGTGAAAAAAAACCCCAAGATGCCGCTGATTATTTATCAACATTACCATTCACCCCACCAGCTTTTAATTCCGGTTAAGATAAATAAGTATGACCCGGACTCGCGCACCTTTAAGATGTGAGGTTTAGGTTTATCAAAACCATTTTGAAGAGGATGGAAAACAAGTCGATCATTTGCTAAGGTTAATAAATTAGTGTTTTCCTCTCCTTCTTTGATTAATATTCCTTGAATTTGTCTCCATGAAGTTACTACGCGTGGTGGTAAAGCCAACTCTGCAATCTTTACATACACTTACTAGTATTCTTTTATTGCAGCATCAGCGCCATCGATGGGCTCTTGAATCAGCTGAATTCGATTTCCGTCGATAACAAGGTTTACACTCATTTCATCGACAGACTTTTTAACTTTCGATACCGCGTTTGTGTCGACGTAGATTTTAATAGACGCAACTGATAAACCAGCGTCTCTGATTCCTTCGATTTCGTTGATTTCGGCCAGGTTTTTTTGCGACAGCGCCTCGCAGCTTCAAAACAACATCTTCAATGTCCACGTTAGACGTTTTAAGTTTTCCAGTTTGATCTTAGAAAATTACAAGCTCGCCCAGGTCGACGTCAACAACAACCCAGCTAGTAAACTCAGTTAAATCCGGTTGCAAACTTTCTCAGATCCACATCAGCGCCGCGTCGGATTGAGTAGCGTCCGTAAATGTTAATAGGCATTTTGCATACTATTAAGTGTAGTTTCTAAGTGATAATGTAAAATAAATAAGCGTATGGGGTGTTAGGAAGTGCACTCACCGCTTTAACAACAAGATGTCCACATATTAGCCCGTCCAGCCTAGTTTGTAAAGGCATCGTTGAATAAAACAGCGGTCGTCCAGCGCCAACGCCCCGGGTTAAATAATCAATAACTTCAAGTGGCGGTGCAAGTCCGTACTAGTCAAAATATAACAGATGTCGAGGCGTTACCACGTATGCGATCCAATTATTCTCAGGTCCTGTTGATGATTCAAGGTTAACAATCCAGGTTGCCCACTTGCGGGGAGAGCCTATGGCTCTAAGTTCATCCCGCTTAAAGACACATCGGAAATGCTTGACTGACTTTGCCATAGCGAGTAAGTTAAGATTAGTTAATGGACACGCGGCCTTTTGCGACTCGTACCGGGTAGTCGAAGACTTCTGCCTGATGGTATTTTGCGAGTCTTCCCGGGTAGCCGAAGACCTTTTTTTTTTTTTTTATTCGTCTACGAGACGGTATGCGGCCTCAAATCGCCTCTATAAGAGCCATCCCGGATGCTAATCCAACGGCCGCTAACGCAGCCGCTTTTGCAACCGCGGAAGCCGCAGCAGCTAACAACGCTGGAATGGCCTCGATAATTGAAAATATTCCACCGATCTTTTGCATTTGCGTCACCTCTGACTTTCACAACTTTAATGTCACCGAGGTGTTCTTTTGTTTGGCCGCATTAAGCTGATCAAGTTGTGTTTGGGTCAACCACACGGGGATAATTCCAATTAACTTTTCCAGAAAAAGTTTCAATGTGACCCCGCAATCATTTTCTATTGCGGTATTTATTTTCGCAAGCTGCTTTGGGCTAAGGCCAAGATAACTTCGTGATAGGACATTATTATTTGAAAATTTAAGAGGTTCAATTACTAGTGTGAGAAAACTTATTAGTGTTCGACAGGTGCGTCAATGACTCTCACCCGGCCACCTGTGCCCTCTAAAAACAGTCTTGTCATGGAGAATTACAGCAATGCATTTGTAGCCGCCAATGACAGGGGAACGGTGTTGGGATCATTGGTGGGAACGGGGCCACCTACATGCGCATGAAAGTACATGTTGACCTCGGACTGCTTAAATAACTCCAGATGTTCCAATGAAAGTAATAAATCGGGTACAACGAGGCCAAGTCTTTCTGGAAATCTGCAGACATGTGTCAATGTTTCGATGCCGGTCCAGGTACGACCACAGCTTGTGATATGCACGTGCGACATGATGGTTTGTGAAGTCAAGCAAAATTTCTTTCGAGGGTTCCTGTTGACCATTTAACCACAGAAAAACTTCAGACACTCCTATCTGGTCAAATATCATTGCACTCTCCTCTTGGTTACTCCCTCGATTCCTTCTTTGAAACGCCACGAACACGTGTTTTGGTGCACTGAGATCATGTTGGGTACTTATTCGCAATGTAAACTTTCCATGAATGGTGCTTGGCGTCGGGCCTGTGGTGTGCGCGAGAAATGAGAGCATTGACGCGGTTCCAGGCCCATAAACAACAACAAACGGTCTTCTGTGGTCAGAGAAGGGGTTAGCAGAGACACAATGTTAATGTTGACAACTCAATTTTACCATTAGTAACACCACGAGCATGCCAAATTGTATCGTTGTCGGTGCCCTTACGGGTTAACGTGACTGTGTGTTTGGCTCCGGAAATAACCTTGCGGACATCTCTACAAAACCAGAATATGTAACTGAGAGGAATCGCAAACGAAAACCTCAGTGAGACTCCATGAAATTGTCCTCGGCACTGTTGAAATCTATGGTTGTAATTCGCGCGCATGCAGGTTATCACGGCTTCTACATCCGCATCATCGGCAGCGACGGTTACTTTTTTTTAGGTAGCCTATGTTCAAAGCGTATATGATCTGCATGGTCGGATCCATCCTTATGAAACATCATAGACGGGCCAGAGGATCTTCCATAATCATCACTGTATCTGGCTAGTCCGATAATTATTGTGGCAATGTCAACGTTGTCGAGAAATGCTTCAATTTCCTTTCCGTCGATGCATAACGTGCGCTGTTGAACAACGCCATCATGCCATTGTTGACAAATCTAATCTGGACACCTTCGTCGTAATCATTACCGTTGTCGGCGAGTACAAGTTTTCCCTCAATTTCCAAAAAGCCTCACACGGAAGAAAAAACATAGACGTGTACTGCACTTGTAGTTCTATTTATGGTTGATTTGGGTACATAGCCGGGTAGGAATAATACTGAATACCTCTTTTGCTTTGATCTACCAAAACAATCGCCGCGGGAATAATCGACAGCAGATCACCCGGTTCCACGGTAAGGGAAAACCCAAAAAGTATGTAACCTTGAGAGGCTATGCCTCCCGAAGCTACGCTTTCTTAACTGCCACTGATGGCATCACATGTTAAATTGATCTGAATCGTTGAGGTAATCTTGATAATGTTGTTGCCCGCGCCAACCGACCCCACGAGTGTTTCCAACCAATCCACGAGTTCATTGATCTGTTGTTGGTCTACAGACATGCATTTGAACCCTTTGTCTGTCATGGAATCTTTGGTTGTCCCAAATTTGCGTTCACGACCATCGAGACCTTTTCCATATTTGGGTGGTTCCTGGGGGAGATCCTCCGATGGGGAGATATATTCTTCTTCCTCGGTAGGCACATCCACCGGAGGTTCCGGATTACGAGACCCATAACGTTTTTCCAAAAATGATTTAAATGTCTGTTTAAAAATCTTCCAGGATGGTTTGATCTTTTCTTTACCTATGATCTGATAGTTGAAAACATTTTGATACAACTCAAGCCACATAGGATTCTCCTTTGTTATTTTTGTAACTCTAGTCCACATTTTGAATACCCACGCGGACCAGTTTTCGTTGAGGTGACTCCGTTGCGTGTTTTTAGGTAGTTGAGACTCCAACATACACTTTTTTTATTCTTTAGCATTGGGATATTAGCAGCAAACCCTAGGGGATCGTTAAAATCATCTGCCATGCTTTTTGATTAACTATATGAACGTCTGTGTTTAGGCTCTAATATGTATTCGGGTGGTTGTTCTTGTGGGACACGCACAAGTGTCTCTCCAACTTTCTCCTGTAAGTCCTCTAATCTTGTTTCAATTTCTGCTAATTCTACAAGCGCACGCCTGATCGGACTAGGTTGTTGTTCTATTCCCATCATCTCGGCAGTGGTGCTCGCGACTCTCTTCATTTGTTTTGCGGCTTCCGCGGTCTTGACTACAATCTCTTTTGTCGGCTTGATCACCGGTGCAAACTTTTGTTCAAAGCCGTCTGTGAGATCTTCCCGTGCAGTCTGTCGCGACTGTAACATATCTTTGACACGTTTGTGGACAGCTATAGCATTATGGATCAGTTCCAGGTGTTCGCGGCGTCGCTCCCCATACTCTGCTATGATTTCACTTGCAGGTTTTGACCTCATATTTATTATGGTCGTTTAAATTGTCGTGTGAGACACATTCGTGTGAGATGCATTCGTATGAGACACGTTTGTGTCCAGAGCCGCGCAATAATTAGACTCTACGCGTTCACTCAAGTCGATCGTGAGGAAACTATACGGGTCCCAGTTGACCCGCTTGGTCTTTAAGTATTACATCGTTGTACACAACAAGATTGTTTGCGCTCGGGCCAAGGTCGTCAATGGTAGGCGCTTCATCGATTGTAGAAAAGAAATCAATGATGGATGACGACGTCTTTGGCGACTGAGTCGCTTCAGTAAAATCTTTGAGTACATGATAACACGGCTGATCGTCCACTGACGGCGCAATCACGTACAGACGATTCCATGTTAACCATCTCGTAATCAGATTCAACAACAGTTGGGTTTTCCGGATCCAGCCGTGTCCATGATTAAAGCGCAAACTGAGTTTGGAAACATATCACCGTGCTTGGGTGGTCTGTGCTTTGCCTGAATTGAGACGTTGATGACGGTAAAATAAGCTTTTCTCGTTCGTGATGCTATGTTAAATGTCAATTGTTGTAGGACACAATCGTGTCTTCATACTGTGTGCAATGCCGCATGAAAATTTGTGCTGCAAATCCAACACGGGTTCAAATACGTAATGGTCCAGCCGCGATCACTATAACTTGTGTTCGATGTGGAGCAAAGAAGTTCACGTTTGTGGGAACCCGCGGGTCTAAACAAACGTCGGCGGTGATGCCGCTGCTGCATTAGCGAAGCTACCCGGGACACGTGGAGTAAACACCCTGGTGAAAAGCACATCCCAGGATACAATTATTGCGGGCCTGGAACACGGCTGGATATACGACCTTATTCTAAGAACCAACTAAGGCTTGGAGAAGCACCTATAAATCGTGTCGATGCTGCATGTCACCGACATGATCTCGCGTACAAAGCATCAAGTGATATCCGTGCGCGTCAACGTGCCGATATAGATCTCATCCATGATTTGTATGCAATCGGTCCTATATTCGGAGAAAGAATTGCTAGATGGATCATCAAAGGAGGTATGAAGGTTAAGATTGTTCTTGGTGGTCACTAGGTGGTGGATAAAGTCCACGTATTGGAGGTAAAGTTTATTGATATAATAAACAAACAAACATGGATAAGAAACTGGCCGCGACATACTATAGTCTGCGCGGTTATTGGAAAGGCGAAGCTTCCGTTGCAAAAGTTAGCGAGCGAGGCAAAAGTCACCCACGGGGCCGCACGAGAGTGGTTGGTTAAGCAAGCGCTGTGGCAAATTTACCTACCCGCACCAAGGAAGATTTCTCGTGCATGGTTTGATGTGAGAACACCTAATGAAGTTCATAAAGCGGATATTTTCTCTCTTTCACATGATCGAGTACGCGGACGCACATACAAATACGCGTTAACTAATGTAGATATTGCCAATAGATGCAAAGAAGCAAAGCTGTTGACGCCTAAAGATTCAACAAGTGTCGCAGATGCACTTAAATGTATCAATACACCTTCACCGCTAATATGGTCACGGCTGTTGCAGGTGGATCCGGGCAAAGATTGGTTTAAAACCTGCTGAGGCGATTCGGGCAGAAGACTGTCACCGTTACCCATAAATCAGTTTCACAACCATCGTGTTAGATTCACTCGGAAACAGTTTTGTTCTGTATTAGTATGCGTCGGGGAAGTTTTAAGGCGGGGAACGTCGTGCTACTGACACTGTGTGGTCCGTCGATAGAGTTACAATCTCGGACCGGATTTATTTTCCGGGACAGCTAACACGTTACCATTTAGCACCCGCTGGTGACCGCTCTGCGACCAAACCACCAAGCAGAGCATTTGTGCGAGAAGAACTGCAAATATTTCCTTGGGATACATAACTACCACCAAGGTCTATTTTAATGCGCTAGCTGATTCATAATCGTGTAGTGCCCGTACGCGTAAGTGGTGATTCTGTCGGGGAATATCCATCGCTTGGCGTCAAGCGGTGACAAACTCACCTTGGTGCAGCGATGTTTCTTTGACCGTAACAGATTTGCTGCGCGTGCTAATTTGTGTCGCGCGCAAAGACATTCCACATACATATCGTGCCAGATATCCTTCGCGACAACAATCCGGGGAACTCCTTTAGCCTTTTTAATGTTTTTAACTGAACTAACCACGATCGAAAAATAATATTCCTACTTTAGTATTTTAGTCTCACAGAAAAGGAATCTCTACATATGCAGTATAGTCACAATCAATAATAATGTATTGGCCTCACTGTGGCACCTAACAGATTTTTTATTGCAAAATCGTTTACGCGAACAAAGGGTACAATCATTTACATGAGCCGCAAAATGCTTCGAGCTAGCAAAGAGTATCCAGTGTGTTTGTGAAGAGTTTCCACATTGACACCGCATATATAAAGAAGAAATTGCCTGCACATGCGGTGGCAGCGTTTTGATGGTGTCGCTGCACAGTCCCACCGCACACGTAAATAATGCACTCGAGTGTGACTAACGGGGTAAAAGTAGTAAAGTCATGTGGTATAGAAGGTGTTGACCTATACCAGTAAGCCTGGTCTAAAACGCCCATTGTGATACTAGTAAAACTGAAACTAATTATGGCTATGCAGAATGTATGTTTTTTATCCTCTTAAGTTTGTTAGAATACACCGTTCGTATTAGCAAGTATATTGACATTTCAACAAGCAATTTAGTAAATTACCTAAAATTCACACAGAAGTTTGTTGTATGTGGGTACTAGTACATGGAAGCATGCTTTGTTTCTTTTCCTGAAAGAAGCAAGCTGCTATATCGATAATCTGTTTTGAGCTACATCAAGAGAAAAAAATGGAATCATTGGGGGAAATAAGAAATTCGAAACGATCATAAAATAAAGGTGGCAGATATTTAACAGTTCTTATCCCATTACTGAGACCTAGAAAGTGCAGTAATACTATACTCGCATTGGATCGTTGTGGTCCCTGTTTTGAGACACAGTTCGAGTGCTTGAAAGGATGATGGGTATTCCATCTCTGTCATTCCTTTTCCGCTACCTAGAAGGGATCATCTCACGAAATCCACAAAATTACGTGTCCGCAAAGAGTACATATTACTGTGTGTGTGTGTGTCTGTGAAAATGTGCGGACGTTAAAGAACGTATTTAAATTGCTCGATGTCGGATTTTGTAATACGTCCTACCTACGACAAATTGAGTGGAAACTTCAAAGGGTTCTTCAGTATCACTTACCGTCAACAGTCCGTTATGGCCTAACCTTGAAAGTCTCTTATCCAAAATGAAGCCTGATCCTCTTTGATTGCATGCTGTAATTGGTAAAGAGATCTAAGCTCTCCTGTATTACTACTATCACATACAAGGATATGAGTCTTCAAACACATACACAAACATACTGATAAACGATCACACTATGCAGAAGAGTGGGGTTTAAGTTTTAGTTTTTAAAGATATTCAAACATTTACAATTTGTAGTACTGTTTTCGTTTTTGTCGTCCTAGATTTAATTCGTTCCCAAAACGGCTACCAATTCGCTTGGACAGGCAATTAAGAATTACTGCTTCAATATGACACCCAATTAGGATATTTCAACCATACTCGACTGTCAGTTTAAACAAGCACATATCTCTGAATGTGAAGTGGGTTTTCAACTCCAAGCAAAAGAGTAAATTTCCGAAACTTTACACATTATTTTATGAAAAGGTAAACTTTGCTTAAAGCCAATACACACAAAACGATGAGATTTATATAACTTTGCTTAAGGTTCAATAATTAGTTTTGAGAGAATGTCTTCAGGATCGTCATTTTAAAAGAAATCAGTTTGAGAACAAATTAGGAGAATATTCAACACACTTGTACATTAGTTTTGACGCTTGGGTTTGTAATAATAAATTGAAAGTGCTAGAATATCTGCCGACAGAAAAAGAGTACTTCTGCACTTTTTATCATAAGCTAATTGCTATATTCTACGCGAAGCTAACACAATCCTCCGAGTACAAAAGTTGTTTTGTAACAAAATTCGATGGATGGATGATCTGTAAAGCAAGATTGACTAAGGTCAAAAGGTGTTACTTTAGATAGGTACTGAATCTGGTAATATAGCTGTCTTACGATCGTTAGACAATGTTTATAAATATATCTACGTTTTAGAACAGGCCAGTCTAATCTGAAGGAGATGGCAGTATCTCATGCAAATCGAATCGACAAAGATTTTCTTTATTTTTGGCATTTTTATAAGGTATCTACACCACTACAAAAAAGATATTGTCTACACAGGCTTTAATAGACACAAGCATCTGTCGCATAACATGTCTACACAGACTTTAATAGACACAAGCATCTGTCGCATGTCTACACAGACTTTAAGACACAAGCATCTGTCGCATAACATGTCTACACAGAATTTAATAGACACAAGCATCTGTCGCATAAAATGTCTACACAGACTTTAATAGACTCAAGCATCTATCGATAACGTGTCATAACAGTCTTATCGGTTTCACCTGTTACGAGTTAATTCATCCAATAGGCATGTCTGTAGATGGTTAGAGATTTAGACAGATGTAAAATCAATGTCGAACATCCATATAGGTTTATCGCCTTTGAATTCTTAAAAATCATTTTCTGATTCGACAATCCAGCAAAAAGAGATTAATACTTTAACAATATGCACCCAAGCCATTATACCAATAAATTGTTTTATAAAATTTAATCAGGATCCCTGTATCTTTCAGCCAAGAAAAAATCATCTCTATCATTCAACCAAGAAAAAGTTATGCTTTCCAGTATAGTAGTAATACAATTTGAATTATAGGATCTTACACAAGTGGTAATATAAAATGAACGAGTTGAATAATTTCTTTTGAACTGTAGCTAGTAAAGAAATGATTTTCTTCTTCTTCTTCCAAGTCATTAATATCATATGAGCTGAGTACATGTGTAAAGTTCTATTTATCACATGACGGACCACATGATTGTTTCAATAAATATAATAGGGATTGCACTGATTTAGTCAACAGCTCAACCTGACACTTGGAATGTTACATGTGCACACTTTGTGACGTAACTCACCTAGTATGAAGTAAGGGACGTAATACTTAACAAGCTAACAAAAAAACAAAAAACAAAAAAAATCTGACATGGGTCAAATTAATGTAATATGGATGACACCCTGTGGTAAATTAAAAAGCTGCGGTATATCAGACCCAAAGTCAAATTTCCTGCGATAATTTTTCGTGAAAGCCGCGGATAACAAAAATCGATCGCCCATTATCAAACCAAGCGCAAATAACTCTGTTACCTGGTCTACACCGAGTCTTACGGCTTTTAAGCTTTTCAGTCCATGCACGTTCAATATAATATTTTGGCACTATATTAAATTCCGAAAGTTGACTCGCGTTTAGATTATTTAGTTTTGATTTATATTTTTCCTGGCCAATATATTTTGTGCTGATGAGCGAAATAATCCTTTTCAAAGTCAGCAGTCGATCAATGGAAGGGCAAAAAAAAAAAATTTTAATATATTTTTTTTTTTTTTACAAAGTTACTGTTAGCACGTAACATTCAGGGCATTCAGTCAAGACAGTGTACCTATTCAATCTTCCGTTGGAGAAGGTCTTGTACTTTTTACAAGAGTGCAGTTTATAGATCCGATTTGCATTTTAGGGATTTTACCTTTTGCTTTGTATTCCTTTTTGGGGATACCTAAACTTACTCGGTTCTATAATGGCCAGAATTGTCCTGATGTGCCGTTAAATCCTATACATACATACATACATACATACATACTATTCAAAAGAAGTAAAAAAAATTTTTATCTTTCGAAGATAAACAGCATGCGATTGTGAATTTTCTGTCGCAATATGGATCGGGAAAATATCTTCAAACAGCGAACCAATCACGACAACAACTTTTAGTATATATTGTATTAGTTTTTCCACTTGATTTTGTTGAAATAAAGATAATTACAACTCTCTTCTGAAAAATAATTATGTATTGTCCCCAAGCATGTCTCAGCCTGCCTCTCGGAGACACTGATAAGAATCCACCTACTCATTGGCACAAATGTTTTTAAAATCAGCTTCTTTCTCTTTGAGCAAAATGGTATTGCAACAGGGCTCTTCAGCAAATTTCATGAAAACTGTAGAAAAATATGGCGAGTATAGATTCGAATGTGTGTGTGTGTGTGTATTATTGTACAATTTAAGTTCAAAGGATGCAAAATCCCATTATTTCAATCAATAGATAATTATGTAAAGATCATTTCATTCTGAACGTTTTCGTACTGGGATCAAATACTAAATTAAAAACCTTTTCGTACTGAGATCAGATACAATATTAAAAAAACAGGATGGACAGTGCATTGGCCAATCCGACAGGAAAGCCACAATACAATAATTATCCATGAAGTACTCGGTTCCTTAATAGGTTATTGATTATCAAGCTGAAAATTGGATAGCTCCATTGCCCGGCTACGATTAAGTATTGTTGCTGAAAGGTGTTTTCCAAAATTAATTACTTTCTAGTGGTATTGAAACTCTGCAAACGAAATCATAAGGACTTATTTCATCCCAAGGTCAGTGTATCGAAGGCTGGTAACAATGATATGGGCAGTAATAATTATTTTCTAAAATCAATAAACTTTGTCAGGTGTATGATAGTTCAACTCGTTCAATGAAGTTTGTGAAGTTGACCTCAAGAACATTGAGTACCCAATCTGCAGAAATAATAATAATAATAATAATAATAATAATAATAATAAATAGCTGAAATAAAACAGTACGTGACTCTAAATTTTACCTCTAAAACAGTGTTAGAGAAAATATATTCCTTTAGAGAATCAATTTTGATAAAGACTGGCACACGTGTTAGTTTTGCCGTTTGAGCATATCATTAAATATGGAATCATTTGTTTGAGAACTTCTACAAAAGCTAACAGGTATAGGTTTTTACAGCATACGTCTATTTCATTTATCTGTATTGGATACATTTTTAAAGACATTACAGCGCAATAGAAAATTTGTTTCGTATGTACTTCATATGTACTTTATTCCTTTCGTGAATTTTCATTCATGATATGTAACTATATGTAGGTTAATTAGGAAGACCTTTTAGCAAGTCGATGTAAATTAGGAATACTTATGCTGGTGAATATACTTTATGTTTACCATCAAAATTTACCTGCATTTATCATCAAAATTTCGAAACCACGTTATAAATTAATTAAAATATAAACCTTTTCTCCACCCAAAAACATGATAACACAATTTTGTCTTGCCTAAACTATGAACTGCATGACAGATGACATAAAATGTTTTATTTTCGCCTCGTGAAGTCCGTCACGTGGGAACCTAAATTTTGATGATATTTCTATAATAAATTCAAAGTGACAACGACAATTAGAATCGCCATTTTTTATATATAACAAGACCATTCTTGTGCATATGTGTTCATGCGAGATCTAAGCCGTTTTGCCACTCAAGCATTTGAGTGGAATTGTAGGGAGAGAGACACTCAGCAATCACCTTTATGAAGTTCAACGCCTTCTTAACCGTAACATCGCAGGAGTCTGAAAATATCAATGACTTTTCAAGGAGCAGGTATTTTTAAAAACCATAATTTCAGTTTTCCTCAGAATTGTGGGAATCTTATCAAAAGTCAACAACTGCGTTGTTTTTATTTATTTTATCAAGGTTGAATTTTTTTGACACGAAAAGCGACATCGAGCTTTTAGACCGGGTTATGAGGAATTATTAATTGCAGACTTTTCGAAAACCTCGGATTATAGGTGCCTACCTATCCGTCCGTGTGTACGTAGGTGTTCATCCATTAGAACTTTTGTTTATCCAATAAAGCACCACTAGATTTTCCTACATAACAATTCAAGAGAAAAATGGAACACAAAGGCACCCCTCCATGGTGACAATTCGTCAAGGAACATGGTTAGGATAATAGGAAGTTGGCATAATCTCTCACTCTCTCTCTCTCTCTCTCTCTCTCTCTCTCTCTCTATATATATATATATATATATATATATATATATATATATATATATATATATATATATATATATATATATATATATATACGTGTGTGTGTGAACCGAAAATCAGGATAATTCGTCACCTGGAAGAAAGGTACGTGAGAGGAGTAAGGTGGACAATATTTGGACCTTAGACCCTTCAGCTACATGTGGCGGCTGTCAATAAACTGTTGCAAAGCAGACATTTCTATAAACTTTGGACCAATCCAATTGAACGCTAGGAGGAGTTATTGTGTAACGAAGTTTGGACTGGGGGCGGGGGGAGGGTCGCGGCCGCCGCCAAAAGCCGAATTAGACACATGTAGTTTACACCACATGACATGTACAATTTCGAATCTATACTCTAAATATTTTTCTTACAATTTTCATTAAATCTGCAGAATACGCTTAAGAGTCATATTGCGAATATTTTCTTTCTTTTCTTAAAAAGAACGACGGTGATTTGAAAGATATTTGTGCTAATGATCATTCTCAGTCTCTCCGAGAGTCATGCGTGGAGACGACTAACATCACCAACTGTCAATGAGTTACTAGTTATCGGTGATGGAAAATTAAAGTAGTACAAGATTAAACAATTTTGAAGAACATATGACATGCTTTGATTATGACCTATTTCTTTTACCTTTGAACCCTGGCCTGGGCCAACGTTACAAACTTTATATATATATCATGTATATCATGTCTTGAGTTATTTAAGAACACGAATAGCTTTATCCACAGAAACGGAACAGCATTTTATGCCATTTCCACCTTTTAACCCTAAGCTGGGGCTTTTGGGGGAGTTATACTGATATTCTGAAGCCTTAGTCAAGCATACATTCCTCAGGGAAGTCACTTACCAAGTTTAACAATTGTATCATGAACGCTGAGATTTTTTTCTTCTTCTGGGAATGTGACTGACTGATGAACGTAGAGATGTAAACTAGTACACCCGACTCCCCCCACCCCCACCCCCCAAAAAAAGGTAGTGGTTACGCCAGTATTTTCCTTCCAATTTTCATGAATTGTTCAGTATACACTGGTCGTAAATATAACTGACACCGAGGTTGTTGTTTTTTTTCAAATCAAATTACGCAGGAAATAATTCAGTTTTTATCTTTTATCTCTTTTTAATTATATTTAAAAATGTTAAACCAAATCAAATTAAAAAATATGCCAGTAAGTAATCAATATTGGAAAATGACCGCATTGAAGCAATTTACTTATTTCCTCCGCTGCCACCCGTCAATGGCGAGGCCGTTAACAAGGAGGCTATACACCAAGCTCGTTCACGGCAGTGATCAGGTCACAATTTCACAAAACATCTCAACATGTCTTCCTCATATTGCGATAATTGAAACAGTGTGTGGGTGGGGTGGTGGGGGGTGGTGGAGGGGCATAGGATTAAAGTACGTCGATATTTTAACATGAGGCCAACCAAGAGGCATCATCCGGTGTAAACCGGACTGAATGTCGTACACTATGATGTCAAAATTAAAACGCTGGTTACTGGAAACAAAATTAATTACTACCTGCACTTATATAGATTACACCGACCTCTGCTTTTCTCGACCCAATGCCATTGTAAAAGTCCATCACGATCGATAATTTTTGGCTGCAAAAGTTTTGATGACAACTAAGGTGCAGATCACTCAACAATCAGGAATTAACAGATTTTGGTAAAACTACTTTGGTATTAAATTTCTGAACAACAATTAATATTTTATTTAAGATAGGTAAAGGTACCTAAATGACTTCGCTGACGTATGCTTTTTTTTTTAAATACTGCTTCAGCACTAAATAGCCTACTTGTGTTGCTGTGTCATAAAACACTAAACCAAACCAAATCAGATCACCTTTTTACCGCTGTAACATATGGTCGAATGTGTAAAGTATAATCAATATCAAGCAGCCTACTAACTTTGAATCCAATAATAAATAAGGGAGTGACTGTGTAGAAATGAAAGGGGGCGAGACTGGCAATATAGGGCCATAACAAGGACTTAGAATTCTGACAATCCAACTCAGCTGAAGTCTCATCAGTATCAACCTGCATCCAGATTTTATTGAAATCCAATAAAATTAATCATATTGATGCACAGAAAATGAAAATGAATGGGTCAAGCAACTATGGGCTATCACTCCACTAAATAATGATGTAAAAAGCTGATAGTTGAACTCGGCCAAGGTCCTACCAACTGTCTACCAAATTTAGTTGAAATCTAATCATAAGTGAAGCACTAAATAGTATTCTGCAAGGTCCATGTGACTGCATGCAAAAGCAACGATGAAATTCCACCACTGCAATACATTACAATGCAATAATCAACATGAATATATTGGTCCATGAGCCTGCATGCAACAGTAAAGATGAAATTCCACCACTGCAATACATTACAATGCAATAATCAACATGAATATATTTTGGTCCATGAGCCTGCATGCAACAGTAAAGATGAAATTCAACCCACTGCAATACATTACAATGCAATAATCAACATGAATATATTGGTCCATGAGCCTGCATGCATCAGTAAAGATGAAATTCAACCCACTGCAATACATTACAATGCAATAATCAACATGAATATATTGGTCCATGAGCCTGCATGAAACAGTAAAGATGAAATTCCACCCACTGCAATACATTACAATGCAATAATCAACATGAATATATTGGTCCATGTGCCTGCATGCAACAGTAAAGATGAAATTCCACCCATTTCAATACATTACAATGCAATAATCAACATGAATATATTTAATGTTCATATGAGGATGGAGAAACTGTGTATGTAAAGTATTAGCATGACAAAAATTTCTTCAGGTTATTTCACACATTTTCGCACCCTTGATCTCTCCAAAAGTGAATGAAAATCAGTAAAACTCAACATCCCCATCACAGATCAATACCAAACAAAACTGTGGAAATGACTGTAGTGAAGGCTTATCAAGCAAAACCCAAATATGTATACAAAAAATGAATAAAAAAGAGAACTATGAATGGACTGTTTTTCTACAAAATGAATAGAAAAAAGAACTATGAATGGACTTTGTCTACAAAATTACTTTGAGAATTACCAAGCAGTTGATCATATACAATTAGTTCTTGTTGGACAGCCACCTGTAACAACTGTCACCATGTACTTGATCTCATACCCAACTGGCACAAATGTTTTCTACACAAAACTGATGTTCCATAAGCATATATATATTTGTGTTCAAAATGATGGAGAAAGAGTGGAATAACTTATCCATACCTCTAGTATTAAAAATTGACCCCATGGCCAATCATGCAAATCTTGGTGCTACAAAAGGCCAAAGAGATTACAGTGTAGATGAAAGTAGGTGTGTCCAAAAATCAATAAGCCAAGGTGGCCAAAATGATGATGTAAAACACTGACAATCAAACTCAGCCAAAGCCTCATAAATGTCAATCTGCCTACAAATTTTTTTGAACTCCAAAGATAGTTAAGGGAATTACTTAGCAGGAATAAAAGTGTGTGGGTCTGGCAATCTGGAGCTATAACTCCAATAAACTATGATGAAGAAAGCTGACAATCAAACTCATCCAATGTCTTATCAATATCAAGCTGCATACCAAATTTGGTTGAAATACAATAATAGGTCTCATCAATACTATACTTTGCAAAAATGAAATAGTAACTAAGGGAATTATTGTGGAAATGAACGTGGAATGGAAGGATAGATTAAGAATCAATGGAAAAAGGACAGAAAGAGGAAGGATGGACAATCTGAATTCAATATTCCTCATTTTCTACGAAAAGCAGAAGACAAAAATACATAGGTAACATTTTGTGCTTCACTTAATACAGAAACATGAGAACAAGAGGCACAGTTAGGCCTAATATTGCTCACATGACTTACATAACTTCACAGCTGACCATTTCACTATGCAGTCTTATGTAGTATTGTGAGAACATAACTCTATGCAATCTATCTCCCAAACTTTATATCAAGTCGATTTTACCCATTTTACTATAGGCTGACAAAATAATTTTTCAAAGATAAAGATATAATGTATGTGCATTGTCTCTTTCTCATAATTGAACTTGTATAAGAACTTGATATAAACTTATTTACTGAGTTTTATCGATATTGGATGAAAAATATAGTCTTTAAATCAAGAAAGGTAACAATCTTAGCCAAAAAGATGCAAGATCATTAATATGTGCAGATCTCACTTATTACACCAGCTGTCTGAGATAATGATGATAAAAGATTCATAACGAAGTTGGAGCAAGATCTTGCTGAAATTTGATTTCCAGAGTGATAACAAGCTCTGCCAATTAGACACGAGATTACCTCATAAATATACATAGATCTTGCTCACAATCTGATAAGAAATAAAGTTGCTACAGTGCTGACAAGCTCAACCAATCATGTCATTAGTATGTGTGGCTCTTGCTAATAATCATACACAAAATAAATATTGATGATATAGAACTATTCTCCAAGTTTGATCAAAATCATATAAAAAACGCAGTGTCTAGAGTGGTAACAATTCAGCGAATCAAATGCAAAATCAGTTCATAAATATGCATAAACCTCACTCTAATGCAACTCATCAAAATCTAGATAATATTAGCCTTTTTACATTAAGCTGGATTAAAATCAGGTCAGAAACACTGTATCATGAGTGGGAAAAAAGCTCAGCCAATCAGATGCAGGATCACCTCATTAATATGTGCAGATCGTGCTTATAATAAAACTCATTGGATATTTTGATATTAGCCTACTTACCAAGTTTGATAAAAATTAGATCAGAAACAGAGTCACTAAAGTGTTGAAAGCTCTGCCAATCGGATGGTACATCACCTCATTATTATGTAACAATCTTGCTCATAACTGTACCCAACTAAGATCTTAAGTATATTTACCAACTCTACTCAGTATCTAGAGTGGTACCAAGCCCAGCCAATCAGATGCAAGATGATATCATTAATATTTATGAATCTTGCTCATTACTGAACTCATGCAAGATCTTAATCATGTAAGCATACTTTCCAAGTTTGATCAAAATCAGATAAGAAATACATGTATGTCCTCCAAAAAGGTAACAAGCTCAGCCAATCAGATGCATTATCACCCCAGTATTATGAATGAATCTTGCTCATTACTGAATTCCTCGAGAACTTGACGATATAATCCCTTATTTAAGTCTGATCAAAATTAGATCAGACATATGATCACCATAATATAAACAAGCTCAGCCAATCAGATGCAAGATCATTAATATGTTTTGACCATGCTCATTACCTAAATTTTATGAGACCTTAATGATAAGAGCCCATATTCCAAGTTTGATCAAAATCAGATAAGAAATGTGGCTTCCAGGGTGGTAACAAGTTCAACCAAACAGATGAAAGATCTTTAATATGCATCGATCTTGCTCATTAGTAAATTCATGCAAGATCTTGATGATATAAACATAATTCCAAGTTTTATCAAAATCAGGTCAGAAATATGGATTCAAAAGTGGTTGCAAGCTCCGCCAATCAGAAACAAGAACAACATCATTAATATCTATGGATCTTGCTTATTATCGAACTCATCCAAGATCCTGATGATATAAGCACACACTCCAAGTTTTATCAAAACAGGATTTGAAATATGGTCTCTAGAGACGTAAGGTTGGTTGGTTGTTATGGGTTTAATGCCATTTTTCAGCACATGATAGGCTATACATGGCGGCCAGTATATTTGATGGGAGGAAGAACCCTAGAAAACCCTGGGAAGAAGCACTGACCCACAGGAAGCTACTGGCAAGCTTTCTCACATACCCATGTTGGCCGAGCCTGAGTCTCAAATCCACGCGGACTGAGGTGAAATGTCTGCGATCTGTAACGGCGAGTGCCTTAGACCACTTGGCCACCCGGGGCCCCTAGAGATGTAAGGAGATCAGCCAATCAGATATAAGATCACATTACTATACATGGATCTCACTCATTGTCAAACTGTTCAGAGATCTTGATGATATAAGTCCATATTCTGAGCTTGATGAATAAGAGTCCTTTGAAGGGAATGATGCTCTAATGAGCAAAAAGAATTTCCAGGAATTCAAGATAAGACCATTTCTTCCTTTTAACTGCAGAGTGTTGAAACCATCTCTGATATTCTTCAGCGATAACAATATTTTCAAATTAGCTGATGTGGTGGACATATTAGATGTCAGATTGGCACCATTTTTATTTAGGATAAAGTAGGCATCACTAGAAGTCTTTTGGTCAAAAGCCCATGTCATAATGATCATCCATTCTGGGGGAGTAGTGACAACAAGATTTTCACAACAGCTGTCACGGCAGCCATACTGGATGTATGACTGGGACCATTCACATTTAGCACCAACTAAGTATCATAAGAAGTCTATTTGTGAAAAACCCCATGTTGATATCGACATGCATTTAGGAGTAGAGATAACAATATTTTCAAGATAGCCACCATGGTGGCATTTATGAGGGTTAGTCATTTTCATTTAGGACCATGTACACACCAAAGAGCTCTTCTGATGAAAACCTAATGTCAAAATGACTTTGCCTTTAAAAGGAGTACTTAAAACAAGATTTTCAAGATGGCCACATATTGGACATCAGATAAGCACCATTTTAATTTAAGATCAACAAAACATTATAAGAAGTCTATTAGTGAAAACCTCATGATGATATGACCATTCATTCAGGAAAAGTAGTGATAACAAGATTTTCAAGCAGGCCACTGTGGCAGCCATATTAGACCCCATTTAGGACCAAGTAGACATCAAAAGAAGTCTTTTGGTGAAAACCCCATGTAAATATGACTTTCCGTTCAAGAGTAGTAGCGATAAGATGATTTTCAAGATGGTTGCTGTGGTGACCATATTGAACTTCAGATCGGTACCATTTTTATTTATTCCCAACTAGACATTATAAGAAGTCTTTTAGTGAAAACCCCATGTTGATATGACCATCCATGTAGGAGGAGTAGGAATAACAAGATTTTCATGATGGCCACTGTGGTGGCCATATTGGAACCCAGATCTGCACCATTTTTATTTACGAGTACCTAGACATCATAAGAAGTCTTTTGGTGAAAACCCCAAATTGATATGACCATCCATTCAAGAGCAGTAGCAACAACAAGATTTTCAAGATGGCTGCCATGGTAGCCATATTGGATGTCAGATTGTCACCACTTTCATTTAGGACCAACTAGACATCATAAGGAGTCTTTCAGTAAAAAAGCCCATGTTGATATGACCATTCATTTCAGTAGGATTGATAACAAGATTTTCAAAATGGCCCCTGTGGTGGCCATATTGGATATGCAAGCAGCACTATCTTCATCTAGGACCAACTAGACCATGGAATGAATATGTATGTAAAGTTTCATGGCAATCCTCCAAGTAGTTTAGGAGGAGTAGCGATAACAAACTTGTGCTAGTGGACGGACAGACAACAGGCAACAGACCATCCCATAAGCTCTTCTGGTGTATGACCAGTAGAGCTAAACACAGATCAGAAACTTGGCCTCCAGAGTGGTAATGGATAGACAATGAATGGACGACAGACACAGGGCCATACTATAGCTCACTTGACCTTATGGCCAGGTGAGCTAATAAATTAGAGCTATTTCCATAAAAAGTCATAGCAAATTTCCATGTTTTTTGTTACATGTCAGTGTCTTTGCAATTATTGTAAATCTTCCCTCTGACTTCCTCCCACAAACCCATAGAAAAGGGAAACAAATGACATATGCCTTTTGGATATGGTTTCCATGTAGGCAACCTATGTAGTTTGGTAGATTTCAACCAAGTGATTTAGGAAAAGATGGAGTTACAGACAGATGGCTGGATGGAAAGGAGGACATCAGAAGATCAACCTGCTTGAGCATGGGGATAACAAGTCAGAAAAGGACAAAAAAAGTTGCTTTATTAATAATAGCCTACTGAACTTGGATGATTTGAAAATACTCATTCTAAATGGGCCTCATCTTCCCTGACTGGCATTATTTCATTTTGTATGAAAAAATGATTGTAACCCAATTAAATGCTTTTTCAAGTACAAGCACATTCATCTATTCATTTACTATGAAAAAAAACTCAGTCATGACAAAATAAAACAAGAGGACCTTGAAGGGACTGATTCTCTACCCAGGCAAAAGAATATCCTGGAATTCACTATAAGACCATTTCTTCCTTTCAACTGCTGAGTGTTCAAACCATCTCTGATAGTCTTCAGCAATAACAAGATTTTTAAATTAGCTGCTGTGGTGGACATACGGGATGTCATATTGGCACCATTTTCATTTAGGACCAAGTATACATCATTAGAAGTCTTTTGGTGAAAACATCATGTCAATATAACCATCCATTCTGGGGCAATAGTAACGTCAAGATTTTCAAGGCAGCTGTTGTGGCAGCCATATTGGATGCACAATTGGCACCATTATCATTTAGGACCAACTAGGTATCATAAGAAGTCTCCTGGTGAAAACCCCATGCTGATATACCCATCCATTTGGGAGGAGTAGAAATAATATTATCAGGATGGCCACCATGATGGCCATATTGAGGGACAATTTGCATCATTTTCAACAAGATCAACTAGACACCATAAGAATTCTTCTGATGAAAACTCCATGTCAAAATGACTCTCCTTTTAAGAGTATTGATAACAAAATTTTCAATATTGGATGTCAGATCAGCACCATTTTAATTTATGACCAACAGGTCATTATAAGAAGTCTTCTGGTAAAAACCCCATGCTGATATGACTTTCGATTTTGGAGAAGTAACAATAACAAGATTTTAAAGCTGGCTGGCATTGTGGCCATATTTTAGATCAGACATGCATCATTTGCATTTAGGACTAATCAGACATCATAAGAACTCTTCTGGTGATAGCACAATGTTGATATTACCAAACATCTAGAAGTAGCAATAATAAGATTTTCCAGATGCCTATTGTGGTGGTCACATTGGCACTATTTTCATTTATTACCATCTAGACTTCATACAATGTCTTTCAGTGAAAACCCCATTCTTAGATGATCATTCATTCAGGAGGAGTAGTGATAACAAGATTTTCAAGATGGCGACTGTGGTGACCATATTGGATATCTGAGTGGCACCATTTTCATTTAGGACCAAACAGACATAATATGAAGTCTTTTAGTAAAAACCCCCATGTTGATACAACCATCCATTCAAGAGTAGCTATAATAAGATTTTCAAAATGGCCACAGTGACAGCTATATTGGATATGCGAGCAGCACCATTTTCATTTAGGACCAGCTAGACATCAGTAGAAGTCTTCTGGTGAAAACCCCATGTTAATACAACTTTTTGTTCAGGAGGAGTAGCAATAACAAGATTTTCAAGATGGCTGCCATTGTGGCCATATTGGACATCAGATAGGCACCATTTTCATGCAGGACCAACTAGACATCATAAGAAGTCTTTCATCAAAACCCCATGTTGATATGACCATCCATTCAGAAGTAGTAGTGATAACAAGATTTTCAAGATGGCCACTGTGGTGGCCATATTGACATCAGATTGGTACCATTTTTATTTAGGACCAACTAGACCATGGGATGAATATGCGTGTAAGGTTTTATGGCAATCTTCGAAGTAGTTTAGGAGGAGTAGTGATAACAAACTTGTGCTAATGGACAGATGATAGACGATGGATGGACAATGGACAAAAGACCATCCCATAAGCTCTTCTGGTCTATGACCAGTAGAGCTAAAAATACTAAACTAGATTGATCCTGAACTTTCATACCAAGGTAAAATCTGATATAGTGGTATGATGTATTTGATATATTGGAGCTGATGAGTGATACTCTGAGAAATAAACTGTAGCTTAGAACCAAATGGTGTAGGACTTTAAGCTATTAACATTTTAAAACTTAATTTTTGTATATTTTTTGCATTTACTACAAATATTGATTTTTCCGTTTCTCCCAAATTGGTGAGTGAAGTTATTCTATTTTAAAAATCAAACCTAAGCTTTTAGGTACATGAAAAAATCTGTCTGGGAAAAAATTTGGGGCTATTCATCTAAATTTACCTAAGATGGACAGAATCTAATCTTTTTTTATCTGTATGGATAAATGGGTCTTAAGGAACTCTCTCCTGTTAATATTTATTTCTAAAATGGTACTGGTGAAAAATCTGTACTTGGAGTCATTCCAATTTAATTTTTTAAAAAGCATAAATTATGTGAATAACTAAAGAGAATAATTATCTCTCCAATAATCAATGAAATTATTAAAATTGTTGGTACTAATCTGGCAGCTATAGGGAATGATGGCAAACATGGTATGTAGGCAAAATCAAGGCATGGTGTCAAGCACCTGTCTGGCATGTCATACCTACCTTGATGGCTCGGGGAAAGCCAATGAGAGAAAACGTTTTTTTTTTCATCAGCAAACTGATTCTGTACCATATTTTAAACAGTGCAATATTTTCTATAAACACTCAAAGAGGTCTGATGTACATATTCAGAAACTATAAAGACATGAATTGCTGACATAAATCTACAAAAAATACAGTAAAATGTCAACAACACATACATCAATGACTGGAATGCTTGGTATCACTTGATGGTCATACTCAGTCCCATAGTTAACCCTTTACCTCATAGCCACATCCACTGAACTACTTTGAAACTCAATATGTAGGATATAAAAAAAAGAATATCTTTGGTTGTATTTTCTTCATTTCCTGTGAAAACACAATGATGACTCAATATACAAAATGTTTTTATGAATATGTTATTGTCATTTCCCTGTGAAAACACACTAATGCTTGCATTGTAAATATGGAAATGAGATGCAATGATTGTCTATTTGTGTGCAACTAAGTCCCTGTCCTCATGGGCGGGGAAACCAGTATCACACCATCTCCTCTCACAAACAACATGGGTATATTCCTCTTTGTGGTCTGAAAAACAGATGACAAAAAGCATGTAAAATAAGCTTTGATTATCTTTATTATAAACATTATTTTTTAAAAAGTGAACCATCAAAAAATTGTGGTTTGTAAATTAATATCTCCTTTTTAAGATTCATAATCACAATTTTCATAATTTATATTTATCTCAATGTAAGCATAATTAAAGAGAGCTTTGATCTAATTTTCAATTACCTTTACCTCTAACCTTTGAAACTAGTATGGCAAATGATTAAATGTACACTTAAAACAACTCCCTGAAATTAGGAAATGTAGAACTGACTAACAGTAAAGACTGTCAATACATTTTAAATGAGTTGAAGTTTTGTATTGAATTGTCTTTCTAAAAATTATTTTTCTTTCTTATCAAAATCAATAATATGAAATGTATGATGACTAAAGAACTGGGTTTCAGTTTGATGATATGCAACTGTATACAGAATATCAAATCATATGAATATAATTTTACTGTGAATTTAATTTCTGTTGGCATCATTTTTTGTGGTTTTGCATAAAAATTATATTTTCATCAGTATTTAGTTTGTGGATAATCATTTGACAGAAATTGCATGTACAGAAAAGACATTTTATGTTGCATATTTCAATCTATGGTTTGCACCAACCAGAAAATCCACAAAAGAATTTCCTCGCATGAATAAAAATAAAATCAAAATATTTCAATCATTTGAATCATCACCTTGTATATCTCTTCATAAGTTTCCTCATCTATCTCAACTGTGGTGACTGTCTCTTCAACATCTCCCATTATCATATTAAGGTGCTGATCATAGGCCTGAAAAAAGGGAAATGATGTCAGCAAAACCTGCCTTAAAGAACACCTGTATATGAAGGATACATGTCCAGAAATGGCATATTCAGGAATCCCCCAATATAAATCCCTATAGTTATGATAATCCTGTATATAAAGGGCACCTGGCTAGTGTAGACAGCAGACATTTATTTTTTTTTACCAATTTTCACTGCATATAGAGGACACTGAACAATAGAACACATTGAAAGCACAGTTAACTCGTACCAAATTTACACAATTACACTATGTGACAAAATTTGTTTGATCTCAACTTTAATAAATTCTATATTAATGTTCTGATATCAGATAATTTTGACTGAAAATGCCATCAGGAAATGTTATGGAAAATAAATTGTATGCACACATAAACACATAAATTTGGAGCTCATCCAACATCCAAAGATTCCATCATAAAAAGGACACATATCTATAGGGGACACAAATTTCCTGTCCTTTAATTGTCCCTTATAGACAGGTTTTACTGTATAGTCATTATTGCCATGCTCATATTTTTAGTGTGACATTCAAAATAGTTAAAATGGCTGCATATGGTATACAAGTAATCAAAAAAATGCTGCAAATGGCTGGTTTCTGACCATTCTGCCCTCTGAATTACATGGAACTAGTAGAAAAAAAGATTGTTTAATACTGTAGCGGTTTTTATTTCATTAAATCAATGCAGAAATACCATACAGTTAACCTCAAGTGCCAGATTGCCATCGTGTCAACTTTGACCTTAGTTCTCAAGTCTTACCTATTGCTGAATATAGTCAGGGAGTTCTTGAACTAAGTCAACCTCAACTAATATGACATCAGAGTCCAATTAAATGTCAGCAACTAATTTACAATCACCAACTCACCCAAAAAAACATTTTTTAGTTTGTTTACTCTTCTTATGGTGACCCTCTTGTAACAAGGCTTATATCTGTATGTGAAATGTGTATGCCAAATGTGTAAGTATATAGATACCAAGTTTTCAATGACAGAAGGAAAACAAAATAAGTGATCTACAAAACATGGTGTATTGACCCTTTTTTTACAGTGGCAGGACAAGAATCTCAGCATATCTGGGTACTATTCTATGAAACTTTCATTTGAATACAGTAACTGACATAGAAGATGTATGACTTTCAAAAACTTGATCGTTTTCACGAACAAGCAAATTCAGTGAAATTTTGTTCACCAGCTACTGTGATGAGGTCACAAAAGCTCACAATAATAAAAGCTGACTGTGACCCTGAAGACAGATCTGTAAAGTTAATGGGCAGACATGGAAATTAACTAAGTATTATGGCCATATCTAAAACACTGAAGAAAAGGAGTAAAATAAAATTGATCAGTGACCTTGACAATGAAGACAAAGTCTGGAGATATACTTCAAACAGCTTTTATGATATAAAGCAGAAACGAAAGAAACCTTCAAATACTGAACTGTTACCTTGACTTTGATGATAGAACCCCAATGTGGTTCACAACAAATATTCTAATGATGATATATCCCTTAATCTCACAAGGCTGCCAAGTTATAAAGCAGAAGGGAAAGTAAGATGGAGAACTTAAAATACTGAGCAGAGACCTTGACCTTCAAAATAGATCTCCAATGTGAAGCTTTACAAACTTTCTAATAATGTTTAAGCATATCAAGTTACATCTGAAATTACTTTAGAGTTGTCGAGCAGAAAGGAAAGTGTGACGGAGAACTTAAAATACTGAGCTGTGGCCTTGACCTTGAAGATAGGACCCCCAATGTGGTATATGACACATCTTCTAGTGATGATATATAAGTATTCTACAAGTGATCCCTTAATCCCAAATGGATTTGAAGTTATAGAGCAAAACAAAAAGTAATATGGAAATCTCAAGATTGAACCATGACCTTGCCCTTGAAGATAAGGTCCCTTATGCAGTATGCGACACACCACCTAGTGATGTTACCCAAGTATACCAAGCTTACTTCATTAATCACTAATAGCTTGAAAGTTGCAGAATGGAAACAAAAGTGTGATGGACAAAACAGACACGTGAATATATGCTCCCCTTGCTTCACAAAAAGATGGGGGCGAAAATTAACTGTATCTTGCAATACACTATAAGACAAAATACAAAGATCTACAGACATGCCATGTATTCATTGACAGAAGCTAATAAAAATGATCATTACTGGAAAACTGTATACAGTCCTACCCATTTATATTGACATCCTCAGGCCCATGGCAATATTGTAGACATAAGCGGATGTTGAGATAAGAGCTGGGGGGGGGGGGGGGGGCCGAAAAAAGCAAACATAAGCGGATCTTGAGATAAGAGCTGGGGGGGGGCCGAAAAAAGCAAATGTCTCTTTGACCCACATACAAGTGAATTTTGTCTGTAAGGGGTGACCTGTTGTCAGTGAGTAGGTTTTACACTTTGACAAAATAAACAATGGAAATTTTGAGTATATGAAGACAAAACCAGTGAAATACACTTGTATATTGACAACTTACATTTTTGTCACCTTTGTGTAATAAAATCCATAATGTGTTAAGTACATCTATATGAAAAATCAATAAATTCAAGTATAGGTCACATGTTAGAAAATTCATGTATCAGTCACATCCTGTTAGAAAAAAAAACATCTATAAAAAATGGTAGTCCTCATTTGATCTATATCCCATTGTCAACCAACACCTTTGACTAAACAATTCACTATGATATTCATTGTTGCCAGTAGCACATGTCTGTATAGTTGTTATTAACATGCTACATGTACTTAAATTGGCCTAGATTTTGGTTTGCAATAATCTTACTGAGGCTACCAAGGGAATGAAGCTATTCATAGGGAAATGAAAAGCTGTCAACAAGTTATGAATTCTCTCTGATTGCAAAACATTCAATGACATTTTTTTTAAAAGTCTAAATTAAGCATAAGTAGAATTTGCATTTTATGCTGCCATTGGTAGCCATCATAAGCATAAATGAAGTTCTTTTTCTTCCTGCAGAAAAGGAAACTTTCACAGCACAATAAACGGGTTTCAATCACCAATCACTTTGGAAAATGCAACAATCGATCAGATTCCATTGCTTTTATTCAAGTTTGATGATGACTTCCTTTGCTGATGGGTGCATTTTTTTATTGAAGATTGTAGCCAGTTTGCTTTGATGAACAGTGCATGCATTACTGAAGTTGCTGCAAAAGGCCAACGTTGGAGGACCAAACAAATGCCTGTTTGTTAATCCGATGACAACATTAAAGCCTGGTGGCAAATCAAATAATTGTAGAACAAAGTATGGGTCGGAACTGGTAGCTTGTCAACATAAATTATCAAAAAACAAAGGATTTGTTCAAGCTAGGACCTAGGGCTTCTGTTGACATATACATTTATTTTTTATCTCGACGTCAACATAAGCATGACAAATTTGGTAGTAACAATAGACCAGGGGACCAGGACTTTGCTTTTTTGTCAACATAAGTGATGTAGATATAAGTGGTTAATACTGTACTGCTAACAATTGTGTGTATTGCTAATGGTTGTCTGTGCTGCTAATAGTACTGTACTGCAAATGGTTTTGCATACTGCTAATGGTTGTTTGCACTACTAATGGCTATGTATACTGCTAATAGTTGTGTATATTGATAATGGATATGTATACTGCTAATCGTTGTGTATACTGCTAATGGCTCTGTGTATTGCTAATGGTTGTGTATACTGCTAATGGTCTGGCATACTGCTAATAGTTGTCTGTACTGCTAATGGCTGTGTATTACCCTGCAAAATTTGACAATTACTGGTACTTTAAAATAAGATAAAATTCCACACCAGAGGCTGTCATTGTCCTTAGACATTTTTGAGAGAAACAAATGGAATAGTTTTATGGAAAGTTTGTTATAAATTGATGCTCAAATAATCAGATTGCTCGACACTTGGGGCCCATCTGAATCTAGATAGGTCCCCTCCCATATTCGGGCTTGTTAAAATATAAAACATGATCTAATTGGCCCTAAAAAACTTTGAGCACCACTTAAATCTGGCATTTTCATTCTGAAGTTCTTAAAAGACACTGGGAAATCATTAATATTCAGCCCGCTGCTGTATTTCTCTATTGTTCTCTGTATTCCATTGGTTACATAAAATTAGTACTCACTTGTCCTTCATGAATAATGAGCTGTCCCTTGCTCACAATTATATGTGCATAGCTGGTTAAATATATTGAGCATTAGCTATGTGACTGTTTGAAAATTAATCTAGCTAGGGGAATAGTGACATACAAAGTGTCCACACTATGTTTTTCAACTTAAAGAAACACAGAAATACTTTGCATTGTATTTTAATCCATTGAGATCAAAGAGTTGGTCAGAGATTCCAAGAGCAGAGGAATTATTAAGAATTCCACATGTGATTATGCAGAAACTGTGAAATTGTTGGAAATCATGTAAGTTGTGAGCCCCTCTACAGCAGAATGTGAATCAGGATTCAATCTCATAAGCAATATCAAAATCATAAAGTCAAGAGAAACCATTTAATGCAGGACAGACTTCAGATGTTTATGAACATCAATTCTGCTGATCCAGTCAATAAGGAGGGCATTGATACAGCAATCAAACACTGGTTGACATCAGGACCGGGAGGAACCCATTCCTTTCAGTGAAATGGAATCAAAATTTGAGTAAATAAAGACACAAATGTTGTGTCAGAACACTGTAAAGTATAAACTATTTTTGGTACTGAGTACTGGTTTAAATCAAGACCTGGAGAAAACACTACTTTTAATGAAATCAAATCAAAATTGTAGAAAACAAGGTCACACACATTTTTTACCTTTCAAAGTATACTATTTTGAAAGGCAAATAAAAAAAAAAATAATAGTAAAAACATATGGCTCTCTGGGGTATACAGAATTTGAGTCTTAGCAAGTGATTATTTTTTAAGCAACTTGCCCTGGGCCTGTGTCTGAAAATGTTTTACTCCAAGCACTGTATATGTCAACTTACATGTAGTCTTCCCCTGAGCTCCCTATCATTTCTCATTTTCACATAGATCCGCTCATCAAGACTAAGTCGGATCAAATCTAGAGGCTCCTCGACTGTTTGTGCTGGAACTTGCTATAAAAAAAGGATGTAAAAAGGGATGACATATATGTTGACTGGATAGTAGGTACATGTATAGCATGTCAGTTATGTTAATCTCTCATTAAAATGACCTTGCTATTACTAGCCATAGTATTCACTACTGTTAGCCTCTCATTAAAATGACCTTGCTATTACTAGCCATAGTATTCACTCATGTTAGTCTCTCATTAAAATGACCTTGCTATTACTAGCCATAGTATTCACTCATGTTAGTCTCTCATTAAAATGACCTTGCTATTACTAGCCATAGTATTCACTCATGTTAGTCTCTCATTAAAATGACCTTGCTATTACTAGCCATAGTATTCACTCACTTTGGCCCCTCAAAAGAAACATTCAAAGACAGAAGACCTCAAATTGCTATGATTAGTATTTGTAGAGAATCAAAACAGTCTGCTATTATAAAGTGTGAACTTATCTTATAGTGTCCATTGATGTTTGAACAGTGTATAGATGTGTAGGTCTTGTTATGTTTTCTTTTTCCTATACAATCCCACATACAGCACAGATGCATACCTTTTCCTCAGAACAGCAGTTTGTCTGCCTTGTGGATGTGACAGAATGCTCCAGTTAAATAGGAAACTAATGTGCAAAGTAGTTGATGTAACATTGATATCTACAGAAGTATTTACATACCTCGTCTTGGTGGCAAGACAATGTTTCAACAGAGCTACACAGTTCTCTTATGAGGCTGGACAAATGCACTTGCCCAACACCTGGACAAGCTCAAATTCAACCCATGCACAGTGCTTGCCTGCAGGCAAGTTGAGAGAGAGAGAGAGAGGGTTCAATTTGAAATGCTTTGTTTTGCAAGTTTAATACAGTATTCTGCAATCATGTCAGGGCTGAGCAAATTTGTATTTCATCCACTAGTCCCGGACTAGTGACTTGGAAAATTTTACTTGCCTGACTTCAAAAATGAATAGTCCGGGACGTCGGGCTATGGGATTTGCTCAGACCTGAAGATGATTAAGAAGAACCTGCAAGTCTTCCCTCACATATTTCAACAGAGCTGCCCTCTCATGAGGAAAGTGCCTTTAGTCAAATGCTCTAAAGAATCTCAAAGGTTCTGCTTATGTCTCTTTGGAGAAATAGCTACCGCACATTTAGTAGCAGTCTTACATTTTATCCATCCACTTTTACAAAAATTTTCCTTCTCCGAATCGCCCTTATTACATTCCTTGCGAAAATAATTTAGCAAACTCATTTTATCCACAGAAACACAATGCAACAAAGTCGCTTAAAACACTGCTAATTGATCATACTGGCTTTCTTTTGTTTGACGTGTTCTGATTTGCCGATAATTTGATTGCATAGCTCAATATGCAGTCAAGCGGTAACACACATGTATGTGTTATACAGAATGTAAATGTATACATGAAGAGGGGTAGAATCAAGTATTCAGTACGCCCAGAGGGCATGATTGGCCAAATAAAGGTAGATATAGTGATTAAAGCACTAAAATAAGGACTTGCCCGACTTTTTTAAAAAGCACTTGTCTCGGGCTAGCGACTTGGAAAATTTTACTTGCCCGACTTCAAAAATGAATAGTCAGGGACATTGGGCTATGGGATTTGCTCAGCCCTGCATGTCACAGGATATATATCTGAACCATTATAGGTATTTAGCATTTATATATACCACATGTATCTATTATGTAAATGCATTAAGTTTCATTCATCTACCAATTCTTTATTTCACATTTATATCTTGTAGTCAATGTCAATGTAAGTCTTGCATTATCTCATTCAGATGTGATAATGTGAATGCTTATTATATGCAGCAAGTTTTGACAGATATGGAATAAATACTGATATTTTAACTTATCAAGTACATTTTAATCATAATATTTACAAGTATATGGGATTCGCAGACTTTAAACATAGCCACAGGATGTGAGTGAATAGGCTCCTCCCCAATCATTATGATTGCCAATGAAACTGCCTGGCTGTCTTTCTTCTCTAATGTTCCAAGCATGGTGACCTTCAAAAATCTACTTGTCAAAGATTGGTTTGATGCATGTCACCAATTTCACAGTGACCTGGTGATAATTATTAATGACCTAGCTGTATGTTACAGGTGTGTTTGGAAATAAAAGGTATTCATCTCTAGTGATTAGCCATGTGGATTTATCAATGCACAAAACATAACCAAGCACAAGCAGTGTTTATCATATATTGTTTACATAGCAATTACAGGAGACTGATACATACTTGCTGCTTGGCAGATAGTTACAAGGATAAAATTATTTGTTCTCAAATCACCATGGTGTGTAAATAAATCATTTCCAAGACAAGCTTTCATTACTGTTCATGTAGTTGAGGAGATGAGTCTATTAGCATAGCTATCCATCCTCTATCTTTGCTCTTCTAACTATCTTTCCATTTTATTTTCAAACTATTGATTCAAACCATTCTTTTTTCTTCTTCTCATCTACATTTACTATTAGATATATCTTTTTTGATAACTTTCATTACCGGTATAAGTTTTTAATGTGCAAAAGTTTTCAACGTGCAAATTAAAGATAAATAAAAAACAATAATCAATTTGTATAATAAATATGTCTCTAAATTAAAAAGAGGCATAGATTATTAAATTGTGCCATAGTAAAGGTAAACACCATACACAAAGTTAAAAATTGGGTGTGACACTTTTTAGTTACTATTGTAGTCTACTAATCTTTTCTTTTTTTTAATACTTTTTAAAAACTCAGGTATCAAAAGGGTTTAAAAATGTAAACTCATTACTTAAGGGATGCTTTTTCTCTGCATGCAGTGGTTTCATGACTGTAACCCATATTAATATTGTAATACTATTTTGCATCTGAAAATGTATTTGTTTGTGACTCCTGAAATTTAAAGTTTGACTTAAAATTTAGGGATTAACCTGGGCATCCCCATTCTGAAGGAGCCATTTTAGCACTGGACATCTTGCATGTTGTACACAGTACATTTATGACTTTTTTTTTACCTATACAATTGTCTGCATCACATCACTGCATCTCATCATGTACATTAGGCTGCTTCGTCTCCCCAAACTAGCATGGATCTAACATTGCACTTGCCACTGACATTTTTCCAAGTTGCAGAAGTCTGAGTGGACAGAGGATGGTATGAAGAAATTAAACAATTCTGAGCTAGATTATCATTGTGCCAGTTAATTACTTTCCAAGAATGAAGGTGGGAACGATTCGGAATGGGTTGGACACCGATTATAACAATCCCTCTCTGCACTGACCACCTTATGGCCAAGTGGCTGCTGAACTTCTATGCAAACTGCAACACATTCACTGCTTTTCCAGGATTTTCACACAGAGGGTCTATGGCCTTATAGTACGTTTTAACATACATGTACGTGTTATAATTAACTTAAAATGAATAAACAGTGCTAAAAAAAATTCCAAATGAATAAACAGGGCTAAAAAAACTAAACTTGTCCACTCATATCTACAAGTGGTGGCTATGGAAGTGCAAGTCTCATTTTCAATATTAAAGTGATCTCTTAAGCAGATTCAGTTTTATGTATAGTGTAGGATATGTAAAACTGATGCAGGAGTAGCAAAAGTTCCCAGTCACTTGCCTTGCTGGACAAGTAGCCAAATTAACATTTTCTAGCCCTGAAAAAGATAAAACTAACAGTTGTCTATCTTATCGGCACAGTAGCATTGATCGTGTGTATGTGTTAGAACTGCATTATAACATCTGAGGCATTACCACCCAATACCGGAAACTGCATGTCCACCATTGTACAACCACACAAAGTGCAGCTGGTAAATGCTTTTAATAACTAGATACTCAATAAAAGTATCTCAATGCATAAAGTCACTTAGTAAGCCAGGGCAGACCATAGCCTGATGTCCCAGACTGTTCATTTTTGAAATTAGGCAAGTAAAATTTTCCAAGGCACTATCCCAGAACAAGTGCTTTTTGTATTTTAAAACAAGTCAGGCAAGCGCTAATTTTCATGCTTTAATCACTTTATCTGCCCATTTGTGCTTTCCAGTCGTCTTGAATGCTTGAATCTACCTCTCCATTTATTCAATCACATCCTGTGATATATCACACCTACCATAAGTGGTCACTGCTAAGTGCTGCACGTGCATGCATTCTAATTACCACATGATTGCATATTGGGCTAAGCGACCAAATTATCAGCCAATCAAAACACTTCAAACAAAAAAATGCAGGTATGATTAGTTATGAGTATTTTAAATGGCCTTGTTATGTTGTGTTTACTAAACTCATATGCTTTGCTGATGACTGCACCTCACATCCAGTGTTCATTAGACTGCAGACATCTAGCATCCTCCATCTTAGTGTAACTTTCGAATCTCCATTATTCCCATGATGCACCACACCCATTCCCTGCTTCTTCCTAAGCACTTCGCCTCATGTCTAACTGATTGGAAGACAGATTTTACAACTTACATATTGGCTTGCAAATTTCGGCCAGATACCAGTAAACCCAGATACCCATGGGCAGATCACCCACTGATTTTAATCAAGACAGTCAATGCAACGATATTATTTAAAGGCATTCTACCAACATTAGTGTCAGTTATCTTTATCAACTGACTAAATGATAGTAATTATTTTTTTAAACTTTTAACTGAGTATACAAAGGATCAAGCATCCATGTACTATTTGTGTTTGAAGCAAAACAATTACACTAATTAATGACGTGTCTGTGTTCATATTTACATGACAATAAATGAATGTTATGATCACTTTAGAAGTTGTTGTCAAGCAAGGTGATCTTTACTATATGGATAAAATGAGTTTACAAAATTATTTCCACAAAGAATGTGAAGATTCTGATAAGAAAAATTTACATCAATGTGGAAGGTTAAAACATAAGGCTGCCACTGAGTCTGAGGTAACTACTTCTCCAGTGAGAGAGAAGTCAAACTCTGTGGCAGCAAAAAATGTAAATATGACAAAACTAAGAGACAGAAATTTTCTGCCACATTGGGTTGATAATTACCTATGACTTAAATTCAGTGACTCTAAAGGAAAGATAGTTTGCAGTTATTGCAACAATATCCCAGGCACAGCTATCAACTGCTGGCTTAGTACTGGTCGAGGTGGCAGACATGTACATGGACATTCTTTCCAATCCATCTTCTAAAACATATATGACTCAAGTAGCAAAATAAATAATATCAACCTACATTTTGAAAACTTAGGATCTCTGAAGAAATAAATATGTTATATGTGTATTTTTTGTGTGTTCTTTCTATGGATTAAAGTGCATATGTCTCATCTAGGCATGTGATTGAAGTTTCTGGGCAAATTAAAGGTATGTGCAACAAGTGAATTTATTTTCAGCTACTTGTCCTGGACAAGTGGCTGAAACAAACATGTTATCAGAGCCCTGTAAGAGTTTGATTATGGCAGTTGATCTAGAAGTCAAGCACTTACTTGATCAGATTATGTTTTGTTAATAGTAATGAATGCAACAAGTTTCGTTATGCTCGCAGTAAATGGACTGGGTGCGAATTTTGCATGCTTGCTCATTTTTTTTTGGGGGGGGAGGAATTCATTAAATTTAGAGGGCTTCGTCTTGGAGAAAACAATGCAGATATGTGCAGATCTTTCACCAATAAACTGCAGCTTGAACAGCTGTTATCTGCCACGATTAGTCATATACTAATAAAAAGTGACGGAGAACGACTTGTTGGTCTAATACAGTCCATGAGGTACCTGGATGTTTCAGTCCAAGACATTTCTCCCCACTTCATGGACATACCTGGACGTTTCGCCCCAAGACATTTCGCCCCACATTCAGTGGACATTTCTACATTTCTTAATTATCTACAACGACCACTCCATTCCCAACAAATATGATTACCCTTATCATAAAGTTCAGTTTTCGTAACTGCAAAAATAAAAGTATCGCAGTATAGAAAATAATGATCACTGTAAATGATAGATTCATTTAATGATCACTGTAAACGATAGATTCATTTTCTGATCAGTCTTATTACATAAATGAAGAAAAAGGGGAAAATATTGTCAGATATAATGACAGGCTGAATGTAAATCAAACAAATTGAAATGGGTCAGTAAATTGAATAGTCTAAGTATAAGTCTATTCTTCTTCTTATATTTCTTCTTCTTCTTCTTCTTCTTATTATTATTATTATTATTATTATTATTATTATTATTATTATTATTATCTCCTTCTGATAAGAGGATAACTTGTTTTACTCTTTTCTTTTCTATACTCTTCATCAATCATTTGCAGTTGTTAGATCCATACACTAGCGGGTGACGATACATGGAGAAAAAAAATTACATTTTCTCAAAGACATGTTTCCAAAATAATTATAATTTCAAAAGAACACCATTTTAAATGAACATGATTATCTAGCAAGTGTTCTTTGGGCTTAATTACAACCAGGTAGCTTGTTTGATCTTCGTAGTTAGAGAATCCACTAATTGTGGTATAAATGTATTTAAGCTGAGGCAAGGTTTTGAGTAAGTCATGGAAGCTTTATTGCAAAGGAAATAAAATATTAGCACATATGTTTTGAATATAAAAAAAACTAATTGAATTTAAACATTTATATTTATTAAACGATGTCAGAACATACAATTTCATGGTCCGAAACATTCTGTAAAGTGGGGCGAAATGTCCATTGAAGTGGGGCGAAATGTCCATTTGAAGTAAGGCAAAATATCCACTTGAAGTGGGGCGAAATGTCCATTGAAGTGGGGCGAAACGTCTTGGGCCGAAACGTCCCTAATTCAGTCCATGATACACACATATTTGCAACTGCACTCACCCCTAGGTTTTACATAGTCTGAGTTTCCTCTGACTCTTCACACCCCATTTTTCATATTTGGACATTTATGTTGGGGTGTGGGGTCAGAGCCCATTGATGAAATTTGACCTGGTACACGCCATTAACAATGCTAGTCACGTGACTACCCTACTCTCGCAACCTACATGTCCAGGACATCAGAGGTCAAATGATGTTTTATGTTTGCATCACGTGACTACCACGTTGACAATGTGCTCTGTGCTTGATGAATCTGGCTTTCTCCAGGTTACTGTGACAGCGACAGGTTTCTGGTAGTTGTTCTCGGAATAAATATGTTGAGAATTGTGTGTCCTTTCGTTTTTTGCAAACATTACGTGACTTTCATTTAATGTTTCCGAATTTTTTCTACAACAACATTGGAAAGGTTTTTTTTTGTTGATATCACGTGACTATTTGACCTCTGATGTCCTGGACATGTAGGTTGCGAGACTAGGGTAGTCACGTGACTAGCAATGCTAATGATGTGTACCAGGTCAAATTTCATCAACGCTGCAGTTTCGTCTCGTCTGTCAGCGGATTAAAGACAAAACGTATGTCATACTCGCAATTTCTGAGAAAATAAATCATATTCCTATCGGTTTCATGCAGGTATGACTCGATGTAAGGTCGTTTAAGTTCGCTAGGCCCGGTAGTAAGCAGCTACCCTATGCCGCTACCGCGCGGTGGCGGCGAATTCCAACTTTTCGATAGGCAATGGGCTCTGACCCCACACCCCAACATAAATGTCCAAATATCAAAAATGGGGTGTGAAGGGTCAGAGGAAACTCGGACTAGGTTTTACATTGATCATATGATTATCATTCAAAAACTGCTAGTAAATCAGACTGGAGCAATGAATTAAGTATAAGACACGCAACTCATATTTATTTTACTTTTTCTCATTGTTTTGTTTACATTAAGCATGAACTTAAAAATTAGAGAATGGCCGAAGGTTCCAACGAAAACAGGTTCCAAGCTTGCATGTGCCGCTAAGTTGTCTTTTATACGGTATATATGATTTATTTATGCCTACCTGCCTCTAAGATGACCCAATCTACATCCAGTGTTTTTACAGTGCATTTCACTCATAATGACAGTTATATGAATTTAAAATTATTAAAATATATTAAATGTCGTTATGTACCTGCTCGGTTTCGTCCGCCATCTTGCCTCTAAAGTCCAGGCAAAGAATCAACCAGACGCAAACTTAGAACCGTTTCGGAAATGTGCACTCTTACTCGTTTGCAGACTCCAGGTAAATGCTGAGAAACAAAGCTGTACGTGTAATTCAATAGCTCTTTCTGAAGTTACACCAGAAACCGTCTCTTGCTCTACCAGAAACTATAAAGAAAAGTCATACACGTAAAGTATGCGTTCAGAACTGACTTTTTCAGTAACGGGTGTCGTTTCTTAGATTTTGATTACACATACCTTTAAATCGCGATTGTTCACTTTATTTGGATTCTCATACATCCATATTCCTTTGGAAGGTCATTATTTACACGCCCCGAAAAACACATATGGCGAAACTCACTGTTAAAGTACGAGGACATTTTTGGACGAGGTCAACCTAAAGGTGTGATCTTGAACAAACAGGAATGAATGTCGCGCGCTGTGATGTCACAATGAAAGCTACGCATGTTGAAAACAAAATTTGTACTACCCTATATTGTGACGATTAGACTCGACGTGATCTTTTCTTGACCCAGTTTAGTAACTGGCCAGGATCATAAAAGTCCTTAGCGATCAATAATTTTCGTCCGGAAGTTTCTTGATACAGTTAAGATGCAGAACATTCAATAATCAGGATTGAATAGACTTTGGTGCATTTTTATTAGTATTAAATTTTAGAACAGCAATTAATATTTATTTTAAGATGAGTAAATGCGCCTACACGACCACATTGACATACACTTTAGTATATATACTGAGCGCTCTGGCACACTTATTATGTGTTTGTTTCCTATTTAAATACCTACCGCAGCTACTCTGCTCTGCAAGCAGCTACTAATCCACTTCAATGTTATTAAACAAATTTACCAAACCTTAAAACCTGGTGTATCTGAAACGCTCACCTCCTATACTACGTACAATTTTCTATACATCAACCAACACAATCTTTACTGCATAAATGAACAGTTCTGAAATAAATGAGCAACACATACACTGAATGCGAGACCTATTCAAATTTTGTATTGAAAACAAAACAATATTAAACAACAGATATACTTTTTTTCATTCCCCCCAATAGCGATTTTGTGTGCTCTGTGTATTATTTTACATATCCTATTTAGTTTGTGAGTCGTCTCTTGTTGGTTGGTTCTTTTGGTTTTGTCATTATGCTATGTTTTATATTCCAAGAACACATGTGAAGATATAAGTTTTCAAATAGTGACAAGTATATCCCCCCCCCCCCCGAAAAAGACCTATATTTTTGCTCCTAGATAAATATTATCAATGGCAGTAATAAACAGTTTTCCCAAACCAATTTACGTTTTCTATACCAATATGGGCAATTGTTTTAGGTGTTATCATAGCAACCTCCAACACAATAAAAACTATACAAGAACTAAATTCATACAATGAAACATGAAATACAATACATTAAGTACTTTCTGCAAGATATGAAAAGTGGAAATTGTTACAAGAATGGCTACAGAAACAAAAAGACATTGAAAAAAATTACAAGAATTGGTTGATATAGACCTATTCCATCTGGTTTCAAACCGTGAACAATTTGATTGTATATCGTGATATCCAGCAATTTGATTGCATATCGTGATATCCAGCAGAGCGACTGGCACAGACAATTTAATGTTTACAATAACAGTGATTTTAGACGGTAATCATTTCTTGCAGCTGAATAGCTGAATAGTGTTTGAATCAACATGCCATAACTAGTTGTTATGCCTGCTTCTAACGCTGTACATAATACGTAATTTAAGTATAAAGTTACACAATTTCAGGAATGTTATTGTTTACATGATAATTTAAAGTTGTGTGCGTACTCTTGGCTCTACAGATTTACTTTCTTGTTTTAAAGATGTATTTTGTGCACTTGGTTGCTTTGGCCATGTCTCTAATTTGCAAATGATGAAGCTGATACCAAACAAACCACATTACAATTTGATATACAGTGTGTTAAATACTACATTTTCCTTTTTAACTTCTTGTGTTTGCTTTTCTTTCATATGTTCCTCAATGTCTGTTAAACCATTTTCCTGTTTAAGCTGCTCCTCCATTTGCCCGATATCCTTTTCCATTTCTTCCAGTTCTTTATCCTTGATCTCATGCGACACAATTAATTTGTTCAAACTCTTTTCTATCTTCTCTAGCTTGTTAAATTAACTGTTTAAGTTTTCTCTTTAAAGTTTTAATTTGTTCGACAGAAGATTAAACTGTTCTTCTCTTGTAACTTGCTGTCAGCTTTTGCAAGAATTTCCTGTATAATATTTGTCCAGCTCTAGTTGCTGCTCTTTTACTAGTGTTTGTTGTTTTTCCTTTGCTGTAGGCTTTGCGGCTTTTGGTGAGTTGAGATAATTTATCTCGTTAGGATGTTTGCTTTTGACACGTTGCGAAAGATTCCATGCATTCTTGAAAGAGTGAGGACAATAAAGGCAATTTTTATGCAGCATACCTGTTCAGGTAGAGAAAAAGTAAGTAACTGGAAATCATTAATATGTATTAAATAAAAGTTAATTGGATGCGCTAATAGGTATTAACTAAAAGTCACTAATAGGCACTAAAAGTTGCTAAAGCTCATTAATAAGAGCTTAAGGTTACTAACTAAAAGTCACTCAATTTTAGTAAGAAAAATCCTTATTTGAATAATTTTAAATAATATAAATATAATAGTTCAAATGGTCCCGGATGCAAAGCTAATTACTAAATGTAGCGACGATGACGCTCCATTGTGTAACAAAATAAAAAAATTAAGAAAATTTGACCCGCTGAAAGTGCAATAAACACAAATTTGCAGATCAATTTTCAGACAGTAAAGATGAACAGATATTATGCAAAACTTGTTCAAAAAAGCCAAAGGCTGATTTGGAATTAAATGTCAGGACACCAAGAAGGAAAATCAAAATACAAGAAAGTCCTAAATCCCGAAGAAAGGTCAAAGAGCAGAGTCTCTGTAGAGAACAACGTCTAAGACTGAAAGATGAAGCTGAGCAAAAGATAAGCAGGACACAATGGCAGAGACACAAAGGCAAAATAAATTTAAACGGCGACAAAATATCTATGAAATGAAAAACAAAATACGAAACCAAAAACAAGATAAGTTCAAATATTAGAAAAACAGATTGCGAATGAAGCTAAAAATCAAAACTAGTACATCTTAGATTCCAAAGAAAGGTCAAACGGCAGAGCCTGTGCAAAGCACAACTGTGAAACAGAACACAGCGTCGTACACACAGAAATAAACGTCGTAAGTAACACAAAATATAGGACAAAGTTCAACTATGACTGAAAGGAGATCATCATTTTTGTTGCAAATTTGAAGATAACTGGAGTCGAATAAGAATTGGTAACATGTTACGATATGTTACTGATTATTGAGAGTGGGATACGAGGCGGAATTATCATAGTATCACGAATACTATACTAATTATGAAGGCAAAGTTGAAATAATGGAGAGTACGACAAGTCTAAACCAAAGTTCTTCGTCAGGTACTTAGACAACAACAATTTATACAGTTCAGGCCAGTGTCAATATATGCCAGAAACAAACAATAACTGAACAAATTAGATGGAGAGAACGAAATCTCTTAAATGCACCAGAAGACCATGAAACTCCTTATATTCTAGAGGTTGATTTAGAGGTGAGGTATAGAAAAAGTTACACGAATATTTATACTTGCACGTGAAAACTTGTACCTCGTATGGATGAATTATCTGAACTTCCAAGAATGTTCATTTTACAGAAAAAGGCACAAAAGCAACTGTACCGAAGCTACTATGTACCTTGAAAAGCAAAAGGAAAAACGCCATTCACTACAGAAATCATAAGTTTTTCATACAGTTGGGTTTACAATTGAAAACGATGCATACATGTGTCGTGTTTGAACAGCAAACGTAGCTTAAATTCTACACTGAACTGAATACAAGTTTATGACAAAAAAGACACCTACGATTTTGAGAAAGACTTCATTGAATTGATCAAAAACAGTGTAGTCAGTAAACAGATGGAGTAGGAAAAGGACAACTGTTAAAACACGACCGAGTGAAAAGGAATTTACCAAATGCCAAAAAGATCTTTAAATTGCTAGGAGAACAAAAATAGATGCTGATTTGGTTTTAAATAGCACGAAAAAGAGGAAAATAAGAAAAAAAATACAAAATAAAAAACAATTTACGGTGGATTTACAGTGATATTTTTTTCTTAATTAGAGCTATCAACGTGGTTGGTGTTTGAATTCTACTGCAATAAGTTGGAAAGGAAGTATGATTATAGAAGACGACTTCTTATGACCGATACAGGTTCATTGTGCATTTATATTGAAACTGACAACTTTTACAATCACATGAGAAAAAACAGTACATGTTATGGTACCAACGATGATACCAAGGTCAACGTATTTGTTATTCTACAGATCAACAGAAAAATATCAGGATTTTTCAAAGACGAGATAAACGGCACATCTATTAAAACTTTGTTTTGTAGATTAAGGTAAAAAACTGTTTATTTAAAACTCGTCATGAACAGAAAATGGTATGCAAGGGTATAAAACAAACATAAACACAAATGTGAGATCAAAAAGAATCTTTGATTTTAAATGTATAAGGATTGCTTATTCAACCACGAAGAAAACTTTCAATAAATGAAGTTGGGTAGGTCTTATCAACATGAGATCTATAAAATAACTATGAACAAGGTAGCGTTGTCAGATCAAGATGATAAAAGATTTTTGGTTGAACGTAAACATAATATTTTATGGATATTTAAAACGTAATTTCAAAACAAATAAATGTCATACGAAATATATATTTGTGGCAAGGACTTGTGTTGGAATGGGATCGCTTTAATCAAAAATATTAAAGACATCACGAAGAACTATAAATTATTGTTATTCCTGAACGTTTTCTCCGAGCTTGAGAAAATTCTGAGATGCCTAGGAATACGTATTACAAAATTATGAAGGACTTTGGTATACCATCTCCGTTTAGGTATCGGGAAAAAAGTTAATATTAAACTTACATTGATCCGGAGAGAAAACTTGCCATCAAAGGTGAATAAGACAAGCAATCATAAAAAAGAAAAGATATAAAAGACAAGCTTAGTATTTAAACAACAAAAATCTAACAGTAGGTGGCGGGACAGTGGCCATTAAAATTTTTTGTAAGGACGGACAATGATTTATCCACGGCCTTGAAAACTGTTTACGGAAAACCAAATAGCGAAAAATAAATGAGATAGATGGCAATTAGCTAGTAAATTAGCTAGTAAATGTTTATTGCTGAAAGCGATAACTTTTACTATGACATTTTGAATATAGTAAATGAGTGAGATTGTAAAAAATTACCCAATATAGATTGTTCTAAATTTTAAAGGAAAAGGCTAGAATGGATTCTAGTTAATGAATATCAGCTATATCAGGTACAGCTAAAAACATCATTTGATGACCTACCAAAGCCTTGTTCTATAAGCATGATGTAATGTTGTAGTGAAAAGTGAAAAATCTTGAAATTGGAGATATTCAAACACAACATTGTTGACAAAGCAGACGATCCGTTTAGTCCAATAGCAAAACCAAAAGAACCAGCTAACAAGAGACGACATAAAAACTTAGTAGAATGTGTAAAACAGAACAAAATAAATCGCTATCAGGCAGATGAAAAGTGTGTATATCTTTGTAAAAAAAACCTCTTTAATAAGATGTTTTGGTAAGTGTGTGTGTTCATCCTTTATTTCAGGACTGATAGAATTTTGTTTAGTATAGATTGTGTTTGTTGCTGTTTAGTAAATTGTTCGTAGTATAGAAGGTGACAGTTACTGGTGCACCAGGTATCTTGGTTTGGTAAATTTGTGTAATAACAATGAAATGAAGAATCAGTTGTTGTGAGAAGTTGCTGTGTGGAATTTTAAATAACAAACAAATATAGCAGGTGTAAAAGAACTCGCACCGCGTGTTGCTGTTGTTGTTGTTGTTGTTGTTGTTCGTCCTTCGAGTTCGAAGATGACCATGATATCACTACCTGATATGGTTTCTGTGAGTACGTGAGTGCCTGATCCGGCCAATTTGTGCTCTGAACTGTCTGTGGCACACTTGACAGGAGATGCCGCTTGGGTTTGCTTGATCAATAAAAGACGTGCTGCAGTTCTGAGATTTACGCTGTTCGCGCTTCTGCACTTCCTCTGCAGTTCTCCTTCGTTCAAAGTCTTAGCTTCAGTATTGATGAGACTCCGCCAGGTGAAGCGATCCTGTGATAAATCTTCCCAAGACTCAGTGTCAATGTTGAAGTGTTTCAAGGATGACTTGAGGGAATCTTTGAAACGTTTCTTCTAACAACCCTGAGATCACTTTCCTTCCTTCAGCTCTCCGTATATCTTCTTTGGTAGTCGCTCCCCTGACATCCTGGTGACGCGGCCTGCCCATCTCAACTGTGATTTCATCATCAGAGTGTGGAAGATTGGAATGCCTGCCCATGTGAGAACCTCAGCGTCTGGGACCCTGTCCTGCCATCTTATCCTCATTAGTTTCCTCAGGCAGTCCATGTGAAAATGGTTCAGCTTCTTGGCATGGCGTCTGTACACCGTCCAGGTTTCGCAAGCATACAGCAGTGTCGGCAACATGATGGCTTTGTAGACCACGTGGGTTTGTCCATTTACTGTGATGGTAGGCTCTGCGTATCTGATGTCGATCCCAGTGTCATAGTCACGGAAGGCATCATTAGGCATTGCAGATAACATCATACTGAAGAGGGTTGGGGCCAACACACAGGCTTGTTTGACTCCATTGGTGACTGGGAATGGTTCAGATGACTCACCGTCATCAACAACACGAGCGAGCATTCCATCATGGAATTGCCAAACCATCACGATGAATTTCTCTGGGCAACCCAATTTTGCCAGGATCTTCCAAAGGCCTACACGGCCTACACGGCTGACTGTGTCAAAGGCTTTTGTCAGGTCGATGAATGTCGTGAACAGGTTGGAGTTCTGTTCCTGGCATTTCTCCTGGAATTGACGAGCTGCAAACACCATGTCTATGGTTACTCGTCCTTTCCTGAAGCCACACTGACTCTCTGGCAGGAGCCCTTGATTGATGTGATGCACAAGACGATTGAGCAGAATTCTGGTGAGGATTTTGCCGGCTATTGACAGCAAGGAGATGCCCCGATGTTTGTCGCAGACTTGTTTGTTGCCTTTCCGCTTGTACTAGTGGACAATGGATGCATCCTTGTACTCTTGGTGTATAGTTCCCTGAATCCACATTGACAGGAAGAGTTCAGTCAGTTTCTATGCCATGTGCGAGCCTCCGGCTTTGTAGACTTCTGCTGGTATAGCATCTGCTCCAGGTGCTTTGCCATTTGACAGCAGGTCGATTTTTTTTCACAGTTTCAGTCAGCTCTGAAGGATCAGCAAGTGATATGTTGATTTCCACTTGGGGCAGTCGATCAATTACCTCCTCACTGATAGATGACTGTGAGGATGTTGTTCAAGTGTTTTGCCCATCTTTGAAATATCTTTTCTTTGTCAGTGAGCAGCGTTGCGCTGTGTGCGCTCAGTATTGGAGATGTTCCTGATGACTGTGGCCCGTAGATTGACTTCAGAGCAGCATAGAAGTTTTTCATATCATTCCTGTCTGCATAGGACTGAATCTCATCTGCCTTATTACTCAGCCACGAGTCTCGTAACTCTCTGAGTTTGCATTGGACAGTCCTCTTGGTGTTGTTTGAGGCTGCCTTCTTAGATGATGAAGTGTTGTCTTCTAAATAGGCCTTCTGCAGCCGATGTGTTTCATTCAGAAGTCTCTGTATGGGATCATCGTTCTCAACAAACCAGGCTTTATTTTTGCTTGTGGTGAGACCGAGAGTTTTGGATGCAGTTGAGTGCACTGAGTCTTGAAGGATGCCCAGTTTTCCTCGACATTCTCAAAGTTTGTATCGATTGTATCCAGATGGCTGAACAGTTCTTCAACAAATGCCTGTTTCACATTCTCCTTTTTTAATTTGGAGACATGAAGATTTGGGTCACTTTTTTGCCTTGTGGTATTCAGCTAGGCTGAATCCGGATATTGAGCTTGGAGACTATCAGCCTGTGGTCAGTCCAGCATTCTGCACTTCTCATGGCCTTTGTCACTCGGACATCCTGCTTGTCTCGTCTCCTGACGATGACATAGTCAATAAGATGCCAGTGCTTAGAGCGTGGGTGCATCCAAAACGTCTTGTTGCGGTTTTGCAGGCGGAATACTGTGTTGGTAATTAGGAGGTCATGTTCAGCGCATTTTCTAAGTAGTAGGAGTCCGTTGTTGTTGCATTTGCCAAATCCATTTTTGCCAATGACACCTGGCCATGTCTGGTGATCTGTGCCAACTTTAGTACTGAAGTCACCAAGGATGGTGAGCTTGCCTGCCTTTGGTACTTCTGCAATAAGATACTCCAGGTCTTCATAAAATTTGTCCTTGATCTCATCAGGGTTGGTCATGGTGGGTGCATAGGCGCTTATAATAGTTGCATGTCTTTTTCCAGACAGTGGGAGTCTCATTTGTATTAGTCTGTCATTCACGTCTTTTGGAATGTTTATGAGCTTGCTAACTAGCTGGGATTTTATGGCAAACCCAACACCAGCTTCACGACGCTCTTTACTTCGGCCAGAAGAAGGTGTAGCCGGTTCCTACTTTGGTGAGTTGTCCTTCCTCAGCTAGGCGAGTTTCATTCAGGGCTGCTATCTGGATGTTGAATCTGGCCAGTTCTCTACCAACTAAAGCTGTTCTTCTCTCTGGTCTATCTGCTGATGTACTGTCCATTATTGCGTACGTTCCAGGCACCGATGGTGAGTTGCGTCACCTTTGTCTTCTTATTAGGTAGGATTCCCGTAAGCCGCGGTGTGCTGACCAGGGTTAATGTTAAGCAGGCACTGCTTAGAGCACCTTTTCTACCCCCATCCTCATGCTACGGAGGTGAGCAGTGTGATCCTAAAAAGGGATGCTCAGTCACACATGGACTGCCGAGTTCCACTGCTGCTTCGGTCCAGTGTAAAAGCCACCCTATGCACTGAGCCGCCTGTGTGCAGGTCTGCAGCTACAGCTCCCAGTGTATCCACACCTGCTGCTTTGCCGCTCGCCGATCGTCACAGGACTTGAAGGTATCTGGTGGTGGTGGTAGTGGTGGTCGTAGTGTTTGTGGTGGGGGGAATAGTGTCATGACTTGCGCGTGAGTTGGATTTAAGTGAGGGAAAGTCGCCCTCACTCTCTCGTCCAGGCCTGTCTGAATCCAGTGGCACGCACCAACAAAGAACGAAAGAACGATGCATTTTATGAAACAAAAACCACGCAAGGAACGCATGATCTCTCGTCACTGCATTGTCTTAATAAACTTAAAAACAAAACAAATATATCAGAAATAAACGTTTAGGAAATTATTTTGATAACATTTTTATCATTCGGAAACACTGGTGAAATACTATGGGACTGCTCCAACATTGAACAGAAGGACCTGGATTTTTACAAAGGGGTTAGAGTTTATAAGGGTGGTTGTGCATAAAATGACAAAATGTCTTCGTTTTTACACTGAAAAGTATACTATTTTTATACTAGAAATGGTGAGTTTGTTTCAGTCGAACCATCCTCAAAAATCCGATCATGACGTTGATAAGTGCTCATAATTTGTGTTTTAAATGAGGTGGGGGGGGGGGAACATTTACTGATATTCATGTAAAAGATAGAAATTGTCTACTGTGTAATTTTCCTGTAGAAGATGAAATTCGTTTTCTACTCGTATGTTCATAATTAGAATAACATTGGGAGCCTTTATGGATGCTGTACACATAATAAATATATGATATACAATTCCTTCACTTTGGATCAAACAAAAACGTTTATTTGGTCACGAAGCTCAGATGATGAATCCGCTATTGGTAATTTAGCATCAATCTTAAATTAATCTCGACATTATTTTACAAAACACGGCAACAACGGCTTATATATTAATTGATATATTAAGGTTTTTATGCGTAAGTACATGTTACTTAGCCTCTTACTCTAGTGGTTCCCAAACTTTTTTGATCGCGACCCTAAAATACCATCGTTTGAGACCCAAAATGCAGTACCAATATAAGGTCATTTGGGTCGCGACCCGGGGTTTGGGAAGAACCGCTCTATGTAGATTTAGACTTGACCATAGGCAGAAATCTCTTACACTGATAATATAACAGTTTTATTTAATATTTTCATTGAACTCAATGATAAATGAATGTAAATGCGATGCAATTATAATTTTTACCGATGAGAGCAAATTTGTTCATGTTTTCATCATTAACTATAATATTGATTATATTAGTGTGATTATATATTGTGAGTATTCTGCCTGATTATTTACATTTTGCATAGCTGCTTGATATTGGACAGTGTCTACAATTTGGAGGACTTTATTATGTAAAAGATACAACACTAAAGGAAAACAAAATATAGACTAACTAACATCAAATTCCTGCCTCATTGTTGGGTTTGTTACAATTTATTTAATACCATATACAAATAGTGGTGAATATGTATTACATCTGACAGAAGTAATAATTATTATTATTTTTATTTCAATTTAAAAATGAATTAAACAGCCTACGACCAAAGTAAAAATTGTAACTAGTCGCACAGTTCCGCTAAGCTTACTGTGTTACTCCACACCAACGTTAGTATGACCATTACTTAGAGGAAGTGGAAGCAAGCGCGCCATTAAACAATTGTGAAACGGTAAATTTTGGGCGTGTAGAAAAACTGTTTGCACTGCGTTATCTGAGCTTGAATATTATGAAAACCACTATAGTATTCTGAATTACCTTTTAAATCTCTGGGTGATCATACAAGATGTAGTCTAGAATTAATTAATGCTGCATAATTGGTGAGGCACATGTTTTCGCTGAATGAAATCTGATTTCGAGCTTTAGGACTCGTACTCATTGCTGTTATCAGAATGTATCTCAAAATGTTTAAATATATAAGAAAATTTTATTGACTTGCATACAAGTCGTATCCAGCTTCCTATCCAACTCTGAGAATCTCTTTTGCTCAAAAGCATTTGATAAGTCTACTGGGAGATTACACATTTAGATGTTATAAAGCCGGCGTCTGAATTTTAAAGAAAGAAAGAAAAACATTGCACGTCGACATTATAAATAAATGTAAAAAAAAAAGAAAGGATTCACATACAGAACTCTGTAGGAAGTTTTTACTTCTGTTTGTCCTGAGACCTGGTCAATGCCTTCACTGTGATCGCCTTCTTTGTTCTGTTCAATCTAGATTCTCTTAACACGCACACCATCTGGTGTTAAGTCCTTTTCCAAATCAACGTATGGAAAATCCCTAAATCTCCTGGCATGTTTAGATCAGAACAAATCTGTTTCCGCCAGTCTCGAACCATTTTTTCCAACACCAAATTTCTATTTGGTTCTGCATGAACTTATGTGTAATCTGCAACATGTAACTTAAAGTCAGCATGGTAGCTAGCACATTTAATTTTGGTTTTCATGTCTGCAATATGTCTCGAAAATGAATCGATCAGTGTACAGCTGTGTCAGTAGCTAAAACTAATTTTATTGCTATTTGCAAAAGTGGTCTTGTTATGTGACTGAACAATATATCTGACACTAATTGCAAACTTGCTTCTAAACGGAGTTCATTTTACCCCCAGTGACCTTTTACTGCTGACAGAAACAAGTGCCTGTGGATTGAGTGTGCACTGGTTCATGATCATTGTGAAGGGTCAGTTTGGAATCTACTATGTTACAAGTAATATCATCTTAAGGCAAATCGCAAGATGCTATTGCTGACTTTGGCCCCAAAACACCAGTGATACATGTGTGTGCCTTCTCTTCAGTTTAGATTACTGATCTTACATATATAATAGCTTGACTCGGCATGCAAAAGTGAGTCCAGACTGCAGTAACTATGCAACTTGCTCATGTCAAATTGCAATGCTTTAGTTGCATAATATTTTGATAAGCATCTTGCGGATGTAGATGCTCTAACTATCAGTAACTGTACTGTTTACAACAAAGTGAAATGGTGGTGCATTCAAGTACAGGGAGTGTGTTACTTAGTTTATTTTGTGCCACCCTTGATTAGCAGGATTTTTCTAAGGGGACTTTTTTTTTATTTTGCCAGTGGGGTAAAAAGTACTCGAGATTAAACCCTGATGCTCATTGGCACTGCATAAGCTTATATAGTAACAAATTTGAAAAAAAAATTCTTTTATAATAGAAAACTTTTGTCTCGCCTATAATTTTCTGGTGTTTTTTTTTTTTTCATTAATATTGTTGTTGGTGATGGTGCAGACATCAGTGTAAAGTTTTTGCATTTAACTCAGTGTCTCTTACACTGTTTTATGTACAGATTGGTATATTCATCATGGAGGGTACTGCTAATCACAGGCAGGTCACAGTGACCTACTTTTCATACTAGTGATTACATTCATCATTTGCATTTAGATGAATTTCTCTCAGATAGTATCATGTACAGTTATGAAATTTGATCACTGCATTTATCTTGAGGGATACTTTTCACAGCTGGCAAAATTAAATCACAGTGAACCACTTTTCTTGCTCTAGTGACTGAGCAAGGTTTGTGGATTATGCTATTGCAGTACAGATGGAACATATCATTCTTCAGAATTCTTGTGTATCATCCGCAGGAGCAGATATGGAGATATAAGTTAACACCTGTATGATTTATGAAAAATTTTTATTTTTTATAAACAATAAGATTTTAATAAGTTTTTGTGCTAAAATTTTGACGTCATTATTTATATATCATAGCACAGGCCGCAAGCAAGATAGTATTTTATAAAATTATTTTTTTAAGCAATTGTTATGACCATACTCTTTGCAGTTGATAAGTTAATAAATATGTTTTGGCTCAATTCTCACATGATAGCCTAAAATTTATTTTTTAATGTTGGCCTTAATTTAATTTTAAAGTGACACTGAAGTCCAGAAAAAAAAATCATGACAATAATAAGGACATCTTAACATAGCAAACAGTGACAGTTTAATAACAGATAAGTCATAGTTTTAAAGTTGTGAACATTTAAATATTTTTCAGGGGTGGTAACTCATGTCAGTGGGAAGTGAGATTTAGTCACTCTTCCTGCACCTACATTGTAGTCATTTACAGTTTGTTATTGTTTTGGTTACAATCTTTTTGAGCACTATTTCGATTGTGGATTTGAAATGCAGGTCATGCTATCATCTGATTTTGATGACATTACAGATGTGGAAAACCAATTTAAATATACAATATTATATTACTTAAGATACTTTCTTTTTTATTTTCAATACATCTAAATTAACATCCATCTTTAAAAAAAAAACAAAAAAAAAACAGGTTTGTAATTTAGATTAAATAAAAAATATTTATATTACTAATGTAAATTGCAATTTAGTTTTAGGAAAAATAAATTTCAGGTTTCTGGAGAGTTGAACGAAAAAAAATCTCCAATTGTGAATATATCCTTTGTAAGCACTACATGTAAAATATTTCTAGTGACATATGAGTATTGTTTGTAAGATATAATGTTGAGATGTGAAGAAATTAAGATTTTATTTAAATCATTTCAGTTCTGATTTTAAATGCTTTTAAATTTATGCAGTAAATAATCAGATGTGTAACTCCATCTTCAACATCTGTTAACTTAAAAACTGCAAGAAAGTTACCATTAGTTTTTATCTGTTGGATTTGTAAAATTAAGTTTAGAGCTAAATTTCTGCCAAAACTGACTTATATAGAAAACTGGAAGAAAATTTGAAAATATAGAGTTCAAACTAGAAAGTAGATGTCCCGGAAGCAAGGACTCTCACTAAAAAGAGCTCTGTAAGGGATTGTTAAGCTTTCAAAAAATGTGTAATCTCTTATATTTCATCATCAGAACTCATGAATATTAATGTGACAGGAGTTATCTCCCTTAAAACTTTGATAACTTAAATATCACAAGAATTTCTAAATTGATTTTGATAGAATTATAAGATGTTTACATTAACATGCACCCTTTGATTTTATTATGCTTATTTCTAAACTTCAGTGTCTGTTAAATGGTCACACTTATTGTGACACGGCAAGTTTATCTTTAATTCTCAATTCTAATCTGATATCAAGGACAGTTGAAGTGTTTATCATTTCTTTAACAGAATTCACTATATTCAAGGGGGTGAAAACTTAGTTCAGTGTGTTTGCTCCATGTAACTTTGATGAAATATTGGTATTGAATATTGTAATTCTTTTTGTCTGGTGGTATGAAAAGAGTAATGATGAATAAGATATATTTCTAATACTATATGTGATGAAATCATAAATGTATTGATATTATAGTAATTTAATTGAATATTTTACCTCTGTTGAACGAAACAAGAACCAAAAACACCTGCAGACTGGAAAAGGTCAATAGAGAAATTGGTCTATAAGATAGAATAAATGGTGTTGATATTTGAATGAAATGTCTGACAAGTCATGCAAGACATCAGGTAACTATTGGATTAGATACTTTAAATTCTAAAATCCGTTTTTATTCAGAAAATCAACAGTATTGTTATTTTAAATAATGACCTGCTTCTCATTCCCAGGTACCATCTGAAAGAAGATGGCATCTCCCATAGGAAACACAAGCAGCCCTGTGGTAGATCAAAGTTGGAAGAAAAGAGAGTATTGGAAAAATGCTCACAAGTCTTTCCAGTGGGCCTTCATCAACATTTTTCTTGCTTTTCTCATATATATAGAAATGTGAGTTAAATTCTAAAATAATTACAAGAATTCATGTGATTGTGCTCAACAAGCATGGACAACTAACAATCATTGTGGGGCAAGTAAACTCCCATATAACGAGTCCAGTTTGTAGTTTGAAAAAAAGAGCACAAATTGAAATTGACAAGACTGTTTTACCGTAATCATTCTTGTTGGGCATGTAGGTAAATTTCAGGATTTTCTCTCTCCTTCCATCCTTTCCCACCCCTCCCCAAGTTATGTATATTAGTTATAAATTATAAAATCATGACCTCGTGCAGGGGTTCCATAATTTTTTCATTATTTGGAAGTCCTGAACTTTTATGGCTGGAAATTTGGAAGTCCCATACCTCAAGACAGGAAGTGCTATTGCGCTTACCTGAAAACTTGCATCAATTTATTAAAACTTAAGTTATCACAAGGTTGTGCATATATATATATATATATATATATATATATATATATATATATATATATATATATATATATATATATATATATATATATATCAGCAATTATAAAAATTTCCCTGAGTTCAACTGGACATTTTGATGGACTTATAGATACACTTGAATCTGCTATTTGTAATTTTTTAATATATATTCATTAAAAAAATGTTTCAACCCCTCCATAGCGCTTGTTAGGCGGTAGCAGCAAACCATAAGTTTATCGCTATGATTTGCTGTGGATTTCTGCAAAATTTACTTCTTTTTTTTTCAAACAAAACATTTACACAGTATTCTTGTCACTGATCATAATGTTGCCACATTTGCACTATGGTAAATATACTCAAAAGTTCTTCAGTTTTGTGAAAACAGTCTCTTTGTTTTGTTGATACAGAGGTCTGTTTTGATTTCCCTTCCACTTCCTGACTCGAGGCATTGGATCAGTCTTTTATATCAATGCCAACAAGATTTATTCTCATAAATTCGTAAAGAGTGTCAACACTCAGCCTGCAATGCAGCTTTGTTTTGATAAATTCTGGTGTGAAAATCTGTGCTTGCACTACACACTTGACATTAAAAGTACCTGTGAAATTTATATAAAACGAATCACATTTGGGTACTGTCTTTCATTCAAACTAGTTTTTTCAGTAATTCAGCTTCTGACAGTCCTCTATAACTGTTCCAAGTACTTGAAAATTTCCCCACTTGTTACTTCGTCAGCACTGATGACTGCATCACTGTTCTGTCTTGGTTGACTAATGAGTGATCAAAGTGTCCATGTGATCGTTAACAAACAGGGGCATATCACTAACATTTGCAGGAAAAGTGTTCAAACACAGTGATTGCATTCAGATTTGCTTGATTCTGAAATCTCGTGTAATATGTATACTTTAGTTCTGTCCCTATAAAGTGACTGCTCTCACACATGGCCGTAAGAAACTCATTGCAGAGGAACCCAAAATGGGGTGTATCTACAAGGTACACAGCTTCCAGTAATAAAACAATCCATCAACATGTTGCTTCATGGTAACAAACGTCAAATCTCTTGTCTGCAATCACAGGCTATGGGATACGGTTTCATCCTTATTATGCTTATACTTTGATGGTGAATAGTGAACTCACAAGCAGTAAAACTAGTACTGATGCTTGTTATTGTCTCATCATGGCATATATAAGCCTACCAATTTTTTAAAAAACCTTTAGAATGGCAAACAAAGATCTTTAATGAGAAGTAGATCTTTGAAATTTACTGCACTATTGTTCACTAAAGGATTAAATTGCCCTTCTATACCCCCATTTAACCAGCTAACTGTGAGCAGTATAGCCTTCAGGCAGTTGAGCTGTTAATAAACTTAGTGGGCAACACTTCTGTTGATTGCCCGACAAAGAAACAATGTGTAAACTAGACATAGGGACCTTTTCATTTTACTTCGTTAAGGTGTTTATTTGACAGTTTAATTGATAAACAAATTAAAGTCAATTTGATATAATGATATTTGGGATATCCTATGACTGATGTCTGGTTGCCCAGAGTATGTGCCGGTCAAAATCTATACAATGACAGTCATGACCAGCAAATACAGTGATTTATGGAAGCTTGATATATATATATATATATATATATATATATATATATATATATATATATATATATATATATATATATATATATATATATATATATATATATATATATATATATATATATATATATGTATATATATATATAATATATATATGTATAGTATGTACTCTGTATCATTGATATACCACGAGATGTATAGATTTTTCATTAAAAGGAAAAGATACTTGCTGAGTTTCCTTTCAATGAAAAATTTATACAACGAGTGGTATATCAAAGATACAGAATACATACTACACAAATTTTTTATTTATATCACATACAAATACACATACTTGCATTTCCAACTGAGTTAAGGTTGACTACCGGAAACTGTGTTGACGGAGTGAGTGAACTCTTCACATCCCTGCCCAGTGTGTCCGCTACGAAATGTAGTTTTGTACCTATTGCGGCTATTCACATTTCTCTTTGCGAATTGATAAGTTGCTTCTTTTCTTTTTTTTTAGTTTCTATTTTCATTCATATTGATTAAATAAATATAAGACACACTTATGATTTAAACATAAAAGATGGTTTAAGTGAAGAAAGTAGAGCCCTACAACTGCAGCATGGTTAGCTTCTTGAACACTGAACACGCAGCCATTCAATCACCATCGAGTATATTGAAATGAGTGTGGAATATAGACTAAGATAAATGCTTAGCCAACAATAGGTAATTCAATTATTTAAATTGTTTTACAGTTGAGCTAAGTGATTATTATGTATTAATTAACATTGCTACCGACCAAAAGATTGTTTTTATCCTCCATCTCTCTCTTTCCCTTGTCTATTGGTCGGTTTATCTGTGAATTTTAGCATCATTCATAGGTCCAGAGACATCATCGCATGACAGGCGAAAATCCACTACGCTCCTTTTTTCACGGATTTTTGCCCATAGCTTACGATGATGGTCCAGAGGGGGGAGGGGGGAGACTCATAGCATAAGATTTTTTTTATTGACTATCCCTATCCCTTTATCTGCTGGTCAATTAGTCTGCTGCCTGACCAACCGACACTGAGAGGGAGAGAGAGGAAGAGTAACCTTCGGACATTTTAATATTTAAAAATAATGTTTTTAGAACCCTAATATAGGTTAAAAAAACAAAAACAAAACATTAAATAGATTAAAGTGTGTGTGTGCCCCTTAACCAAGAAATTTACCGAACAGTCTCGACAGGTTATTGCAACTTTGTATCATTGATATTGTGAACTCTGTACATAAATTCCATGAAAAGTATAAGCATACCATTACGACGACCCAGGTTCTTGTAGGTTACTTGGTGTAAGTTCAAGTTAAAGGGTTTCATACAGCTCAGATTCTTTCTCTCTCTCTCTCTCCATGGATTTCCACGTATGTATGTCCCTTATGCATGAGAGAGTGACAGATAAAGGGAATGCGGAGGGGATTTCAATAAAATTGTGTACCATGTTTAATTCATTTAGAAAACAGGGATTAGTAATATTTTTTCTTGTTATTTTCTTATGTCGATAATGGTTAAAAAGTGGAAATTCATCATTGATCTAGAGAGTATAGACACCATAACCACTGTTGAAACCATGTTTATATATGCGTATTGATGCGCCATGGGTGGATGACAATTTGTATTGGTATATCAAATTGCTTTATACCAACACTTTAAAAGTCATGTTATTTTTAATGTCTGTGGTATAAATATACATATATATATATATATATATATATATATATATATATATATATATATATATATATATATATATATATATACAGAATATATGTATAGTATGTACTCTGTATCATTGATATACCACGAGATGTATAAATTTTTCATTAAAAGGAAACGAGGTTGCCGAGTTTCCTTTTAATGTAAAATTTATACGAGTGGTATATCAAAGATACAGTGTACATACTATACATATATTTTATTGATATCACATACAAATACATATACTTGCATTTCCAACGGAGTTAAGATTGACTACAGGAAATTGTGTATTGAAGGAGTGAACTCTTAATATCCCTGCCCAGTGTGTCCACTACAAAATATAGTTCTGTACCTATTGCGGCTATTCACAATTCTCTTTCCAAATTGATAAGTTGCTTCTTTTATTTTTTAAAAAATTTTTTAGCTTCTATTTTCATTTATATTGATTAAATAAATATAAGACACACTTATGATTTAAACATGAAAGATGGTTTAAGTGAAGAAAGTAGAGCACTACAAACACAGCATTGTTAGCTTCTTGAACACTGAACTCGCAGCCATTCAGTCACCGTCGAGTATATTGAAACGAGTGTGGAATATAGACTAAGCTAAATGACGAGCCAACAAGAGGTAATTCAGCATTTAAATTTATTTACAGTTAATTCAAGTCATTATTATGCTTTAATTAACATTGCTACCGAACATAAGATTGTTTTTATCCTCCATCTCTCTCTTTCCCTTTTCCGTTGGTCGGTTTATCTGTAAATTTTACCATCATTCACAGGTCCAGAAACATCGTTGAATGACAGGCGAAATCCGCTACGCTCTTTTTTTTCACGGATTTTCGCCCGTATCTTGTGACGATGGTCCACAGAGAGAGAGAGAGAGAGAGACTGTGGTAAAACTGATAAACTGATATGCTGAGACAGATCAACCAACAGAGAGAGAGAGAGAGGTGGGGTGGGGGTTTGGAGAGACTTAGCATAAGATATTTGTTTTTTATTTTCCATCCCTGTTTCTCTGTGAGTCGATTAGTCTTCTTCCTGACCAACCAACACAGAGAGAGAGAGAGAGAGGCCTTCAGATGTTGTAATAATTAAAAATAATGTTTTTAGAACCCTAATATAGGTTTAAAAAAGCAAAAACAAAGCATTAAATACATTACAGTATGTGTGTGCCTCCTAACCAAGAAATGTACCATACAGTCTCGACAGGCTATTGCAACTTTGTATAATTTTTATTGTGAACACTGTAGGATAAACCCCATGAAAAGTGTAAGCATACCATTACGACAACCCAGGTTCTTCTAGGTTACTTGGTGTAAGTTCAAATTCAAGGGTTTCATCCAGCTCAAATTCTTTTTTTCTCTCTCTCCATAGATTTCCACCTATGTGTGTCCCTTATGCATGAGAGAGAGAGAGAGAGAGAGAGAAGGGAAAGCAGAGGGGATTTCAATGAAATTGTGTACCATGTTTAATTCATTTAGAAAACGGGGATTATTAATATTTTTCGCGTTATTTTATTATGTCGATAATGATTAATAAGTGGAAATTTAGCACTGATCTAAAGAGTATATAAGCAATAACCACTGTTGAAACCATGTTTATATATGCATATTCATGCGCCATGGGCGGATCACAATTTGATATACCAACAGTATTGGTATATCAAATTGCTTTATACCAACACTTTAAAAGGCATGTTATTTTCAATGTATGTGGTATAAATATATATATATATATATATATATATATATAGATATATATATATATATATATATATATATATATATATATATATATATCAGAGGTCTGGAAAAGTTTTTATATTTTGTCAGATATATGATTTTTGATGGTGGTGGGCGATAGTCATATATTAAAGCTTCCAGCAATTGTTCAGTCATATATCCTTACTATCATTTCACTCCTTAATTTAACTAAACAATTGCTAAAATATATCCATATAAACAACTATTAAACATTCTATTTTGACTGGAAAAACTGGAAGTTGAGATCGCTGCATCCACGGGAATATGACATTTTTTAAAATAAAAAATGATGAAAAGTTAAGCCAAAGAAAAAACACCCTTATCCATACTAAATAGTATAGAAACAGTTATTTTATATATTTTTAGTATAGATACAATTATTTTTTTTTTTTTTTTTTTCTTTTTGTCATTTTTTCATATATGAAACATGAAACTCTTGCGCTGCATCTGTGTAGCATGATTTTCTCTAGAATATTGAGATCTGGCACCAGATTTTATGTTCACCCCCTACCATTCACCCACTACACATTACAGTAATCTTTGATGTTACATGTCGATAGGAATACCCTCTCCTGACTTGTAATAAAGATGGTTGATCAATGTCTACTGATACAACTTTAAAGTGTCGTTATGTTTTTCAGGAGTTTTACCATATTTAGCAGTTACTTGGAAGGTTGGCATTCTCTCCTTTGGTACATAGGTATGTGATTGTTTAAATATTGAATAAACCTTTTCAGTTTTCCTTGACTTCAGGAAAACATTTTCAGTTTGTTCTTTTACTTGGAAAATGACCAGAATTAATTTTCTTTTTCTACTGGCTGTGCCTTGTACCAGTATCCATGGATCCTTATATGACTATGTGGGAGATATGAAAATTGATAGGAGACTGATACTGTCAGATGTCATAAACACCCACAATCATTGTACATGAGGCCTGGATAAAGTAATTGTTATACACTAGCTTTTAACATTTCAACCATATCAGGTTCAATCCCAGGTGCCCACACATGCAAGGATAAATGGCTATACATCAAAATTTGTTCATTTTTGCATGGTTTTCTTGTTTGGGGACATTAAGGGGCCATTTGTTATGGCAACATATGGGTCATCAATAGAAATGAATATAAACTTTCAAAACTTGTACAGTCAGAGTAAATGAAGTTTTACATTTATTAGGATTGAATTTATATAAGATTGTAAAAGTTTTATTTGTGAATACAGTCAACATACATGTATTTATTTTTATTATTTTATCACATTCAGACCCAGTAGTATAGAAGTGAAACACCTAATAAATATTCATTCTGGTTCTTGAGAGGGTTTTAGTTGAGAGGACTCGTGGCTTTTTACTGAAATTTTATTATTGCTTACTTTGTATAAAGCACTGTAGGGTTTTAACTTTAGTTTTTTCATTACATGCAAATTGTAAGTTTAAATGTTCATTGTTTTCATTTCAGAATGCACTCTGCTGTTGGTATTTTCCCTGAATGCTGCCTTTGACTTTTTGAAGTACATTTGGGCCTATGTTTTCACAAGTCCTGTTGAAGTGAATGTACATCAGAAGCACCTTCTAGGTGTTGGAGATAAGGGTTTGTAAACCTGCATGTGATGTTAATGTATGTACATTAATTCCCTGAAGCTGATATATATGTAAATAAAGTGTGCTATCTTATCATATTCAGTCCATATTCTTGAGAGAAAAGTACACACAGAAGTTGCAAAAGCTAACTTGACTAGAATACTGGGAAACTTTCAGATGGTTGATTTTCACAATTTTTGCAAACTGGTCACAAAATGTCAAAATTTAATAATTGGAAAATTGAAGAAATATACAGAATAAAATATGTGATTTTTTATGATCAGAAATTAGCTGCAGTTTTACAATATATCATAATTCATGGTTTGATAGATATCCTGAATGATTCATTGATTTAATTATTGATTGATTTAGTTAATTGTGTTGTTTAACTTAATCACCAGTTTAATGCAGCACATTTTGGGTAGAAGAAAATGCAATTCATGTTGTCACAATATCTTACATGTCAAATAGCTGGTCTATTTAGAAGCTGCTGAGTGTATTGAATTGAGTATTCAGAAGAAGCTGCCTCTAAAATGCACATTGTTACGATTTAGCTTGCATGTTTCCCAGACAGGGTATCTCTAGCTACTTCCAATGGCCATATTGAGTCAGTCGGTGCAGACTTGTGTTTCACCTCACTAACAAATAAGGCTTAACATACTCCAAAACTCTACCATACCTATAAATTGTTTCTATGAAGAAAAACAAAAGTCACTTCAAAATGTATGAATATTGGTATGAGCATAGTAAATATTGTATCAGAAAAATGAGAGAGCATCAGTCATAATCTACGCTTAACAAGAACGTACTGTGAAAACTTGGACCTTGAAAGTCATCAATTTTCCCTCATTTATTTATTTATTTGCCAGAATTGCCTATCAACTATTTTTCTGCAGACTACATTACCTTTAGCATGGGTGAACACTGAAGTTTTGGTGGTTTCTTGTGAATTCATTTCCAAGATGTGTATATTCAGCAATTGATGTCAGTTTATGATTATACTAGTGCTTTGATATCTACCATAAGACAGGGTACATAGTTGGGGACATGATACATGTATATCAGTCATGTTGAAGAGTTGTATCTGCATCCAAGCTAGTTTTTGTTGTGTATATTACATGTACACAACTCTGGACCAACTATATGCACATATGACTGTGTTATTAGAGTACATCAGAAATACAAATCAGCTTAATCTAGAATTAGGTGGCTCTTTTCCACTTGTATTACCTTTTTCTTTCTGCATTGGTTTTGTATATTGATCTACAGTGTAGAAGAGTGCTTATTGCAGGCAATGTGGTTCGTGCAATTGTGATTTTAAAGTTGTGTCTTTTCACAAGAATTGAGCAAGTTGTGTTTCTTGTTTGTTTTTTTAAAAGCATAGTTTAATAACAAAGCTTGTGTTACCTTGTATTTCTTCATACTTGAAGCACTGAGCAATCATGATAAATAATTACAATAAAGTAACATCACTGAGGCTACTTTATTGTAATTATTTATCATGATTGCTCAGTGCTTGATGATCAGTAACAGTAGCTATGCAATTAGGTTTTTGCTTCTTTATGGAAAATAAAGTTAACAACCATTATTTTTTTTGAAAAAAAAAGATACAAACAAGGTATTTAAAATTTGTTTATCAATTCCCTTAACTTCTTATGTGTTTTTTGGTTTCTAAATATGCTTTTCCAGGATAGAAATTATGTTCATGGTGCAACTGACACTTGAGTATGCCATGAGGGCTGGGGTAAGATCTGCTTTACAAAAGACAAAAAAAAAAAGAATGTTATTATTGTTTTCTAATTTATCTGAAAATAACTGCCATCAATTTCCATTCAGTCTACCATGCATGAAATTACAAAAGATACTTGTCCAATTATCAACCAATTTTTGATGTCGTGACACTTTTAACCATGGTTGTACATACACTTGTTCATTGGATAGTTTCTTGTTTTTCTTAAATAATTTAATGACTGATGTATTTGAGCTCCTTCACCATAGATATACAAAATATCTAGAAATAGAGTTGTAGTGGTATGAATCTCTTATAAATGATTTCTTCATCATGACATGGTGGAGTATGTGTACTGGAGAGCTGTACCACCAAGACCAGTTAAAACAAAAACTCCCAAAACAAACATACCTAATCTCTACTTTGTTTCCATGTCATGCGCAATCGATTGTACTGTACAGTTTTATTTAGTCAGTTATATCATAGCCATGAACTATTTTTTCTTCAAATAGTGGCTTGAAGAAGTTTCATCTTGCATAACTCTCTCTCGCTCCCTCTCCTGCATACTTCTGATCCAACATTTACTATGTTCATACAAATATAAATTTTGAAGTGACTTATTTTTCATTAATACAATTTACACATATGGTAGAGTTTTGGGTTACAATAATGCCTTATTGATTGGTGAGATGAAACTTGATTCTGTGCGGACTGACTTACTCTGGATGTTGGAAGTGTTGTGCTAGCTGGGGACAACCAGTCTGGGAAATGTGCAAGCTAAGTTCTAACAATGTTCATTTCCTAGGCAGCTTTCTTCTATATTGAGTGTTGATTCTAAATGGACTCTCTGCATGACTAGCAGCTATTCTGACAACATGTGTATTTGGGGTGGATTTGCTTTGTGAATGATTCTTATTTTGTAATATGTCCATCATAAGGTGTCTGTACATCCATTTGTCTGGTCCCTGTTTTGTTTCTGCACAGTGACTAGAGTTCTCCACCATCTGCCATTACCAAACTTTGTAATTAGCTTGCATTTTGGGCAGGGAAGAAATCTTTTGATTTTAGGCTCAAGAGTTCAAAGGTCAAAGTCAGAAAGACTGAAAGAAGGAAAACTCTTTCAACGCAATAACTTAACTTTGAGAAAGACGTTATTGATTTTTGGTGTCAAAAACAATCAATATCAATGTCTTCATGACTCTCAGTAGAAAATGAATTCTGCATGATTACTTCAGTTCTTTATCACCTACTTTGACCAAACTTGGTGGATGACTTGCATTTGAGACAAAAAAAGACATTTATTCATTTTGGGGTCAAAGGTCAAGGTCATAAGGACTGGAAGAAGGAAAAACAATTTCCATAAAACTACTTAAGTTCTATACCACATGCCTTGACTAAACTTTGTAGATGGCTTGTATTTGAGGCTGGGAAAGCACAAATTGATCTTGGAGTGAAAAAGTCCAAGGTCAAGTTCAGAAGGGGCTCAAAGAAGGTAAATTGGATTAAAAACATAACTCCTATTCCACAAATGATAACCATACTTTATGGATGGCATGCATTTGAGACAAAAAAAGGCGCCTATCAATTTTGGTGTAAATTGGTCAAAGGTCAAAGTTCAAGGTTATTGAGACTGAAGGACAAAAAATGATTTCTGCGAAATAACTGGAGTTATGTGCCCAGGCATATCTATATGCTAACTCAAGCCCATATCTCTCACAAGATTTGAAGCTGCTTCACTTACATTAGGAGACCAGTTATTGGACCATCTCCAATGTAACTTGAACCATCTCCAATGTAACCCTTTCCCAATTTTGCTAATGTGTTGTGATCGAGTAATGTATTTGAAGAAGAAACCAATTTATTGGAGGAAAATGTTTGATAATTCTTGCCTGGTCATAATATGTGCACACCCTTCCAGCCTTCCCATAGTTACATTAAAGCTCTGGTAGAATGCACCTGCACTACCGTATTAACTGACATATGTATGTAATTTTGCACCAGTCATTCTATCCAGTCTTCTCTGACTTCCACCTAGGTGGGCAGACAACTTAGAGCACTTTTGTTGCTGAAAACAAGCTTGGGAGGGTTGGATTTGAGCGGTAGTTGTACTTCTAATGTAAGTCTCATTAAAGAAACATATTTTACTCCATAAATAGGTTTTTCTATATCTGCAGCAAGTAGATGTGTGAGTATTTGGATAACCACTAGGAAACTGTCATTGAATTGATTGGGGCATTGTTATCGCCCATTTGCCTGAAGGTCAATTAGGGCCCAGCTCGACAAAGTCAATTGAACTCTATAATAATCACATTATCCATCCATCCATCCATTCATCCATCAGCAGTTTGGTTTTTGCAGAATAACTTTACTTTACTGGGAATTGTTGGATTTTTAAAAAAGTTTAGCATGCAACTCAAAAGAGTTCATTTTCCATCCTTCTATGTTATCATTTAAAAGAGTTATGTCCTTTGATTGCCCATCCTCCAAACTTCTGTTTGTGAAGCTTAAGTTTACTGAGGGCTGTTCCAGTAAAACATAAATCCACCTGGGGACGGCGCTTCAAAAAAACTTCTGTAGGTGGTTGTGTTTCAAACTATTTTGATTCTGATAGTGGAGGGTTGGTTAGGAAAATCACTTCTGGTGTGGGTTGCATCAATAAAATCACAAATCACAGGTGGGGTTGTCGGAAAAAATGCATATATATATATATATATATATATATTGAAAATCACATCTAACCCTTCTTAGCGGTCTGCAGAAATGCTGCCAAACTGATCTCACAACATCAGTGAGATGTGAAAGATTGTACATAACAACCATAAAGAACAGTTTAACAGCTTGTTCAAGCTGGCTAAGCTAGCTGTGGGTATTCCCCTTCAGACAGCAGACTGTGAAAGGGGGTTCCCTTATATTCACACACATATAAGGAACCGATCAAGTTCAGAAACAATCAACAGATTAATGCTTGTTCAACTAGAGGGAACATCTTTTGAGGATTTCGATTTCAATAGAGCCCTAACAGAGTGGAGCAGTAAAAAAGAGAGATGGGGATATTTAAGTGTTGGGTGAATATTGAACTATGGCCATTTTTTCCCCTCCCCCCTTTTTTGTGTACTCCCCGCTTATTTTGGTGACAAGGGGGGAGACCCCCTCTCCTCTTTAGATAAAATCCTGGAAGCATCTCTGCAGGGGAGAGAACATGACCGGGTTATAGGATTTCATTGGTATTTGTTTTACTCTGACATCATACAGCGTATTCGGTCAGTATAGGGAGTTGATGAACTCCCTAATTTTCTACGGAAACATGGAATCCAAGTGGAATACATCCAAAAATGTAGAGGTTTACCATCTTGGAATTCAGTCTCCCAGTTCCATTTCACATTGATATACACATTCTCAGGTTGACAAACAATTAGCATAGTAATCGGATACGCATGTGACAAATTTGGATACGTATCAAAAACAAGACAAAGATTATCAGTTGACAGAATCACCAAACAGATCAGAACGGAGATAATCATTGGAACGGGCTTGGAATTTAATGAATGCCGGCACGTATTTACCATATAAGGAAGCAGTGAATATTTTTACTAAACTACGGGCAATACAGCTGGGTATCGACCTGTAGCAACAACGTTAAGCTAATTGACTGTTTCTGAAGTATATAATAATGATAAAGATGAGCATAAGTGTTCCTATTCTTTAATGTGCACAACATTGTTTCCTCATCTTAAAGAAGAATTATTAAAGGGAGGAAAATAAAGGGTGTGCAGTTAACTTAAAAAAAATAGTGAATTAAGCTACTTAAAAGATGAATTATATAGATTTTAACTGTCCGTTCCGGTGATTACCTTTGTTCTGGCATTTTCTGTCCATTCTGGTGATTCTATCATCTGAAACAGTATAGCCAAAAAAATCTCGCAAATTTAGAGATCAGAAAATCTATTGGCAGATTATAGTTATGCTTCTGCCTGACAGACTTTATTAATTTGGTTTCTTGGTTTATTGATTCTAGTAGTTACTCAATCCAAATGCATCACCGATAAACATTCATGCATCTTCAGATTGTTTGTTAAAAATATTTATCAGACTATGTACATCTCCAGATAGGGCCATAAGCTATAATAAATAGGTCTAGTCAGAATAATAGACATTGCTAGAGAAAATTTAAATTTGTGTGAGCTAAAAATATAAAATTTTCAGAGCTACTAACATACAAGTCTGTTTGCACAGTCTGATGATGACTGTTCTTTAGATAAGTGTCAGAAAACATAATCGACGATATTCATAGGTTTAAAGACAGTTACTATGGTAAAAGTTTATACACTCATACAGCTGTGGCAAAAATGATAAACCCCTACTTCTGCTGGTGTTGCTATTGATTAGTTCATTGATTTGGTGTTTTAGGTCTCTTCAACACCTGAGGTCATATAGAGATGAGACCTCAAGTTGTTGGTAGATCATTATGAGTTTTACGTCATTTTCAGCTGAAGAAAATATATATACGTCAGCCAGTTTTACTGCTGAAGAAGACCCTAGGCATCAAAGACCACCAGGGTAGAACCACTGACCTTCCTCAAGTAATTGGCAACATTCTTACATACAAGGCCTGAGTGGGATTTGAACCTACGTGATGAGAGGCAAGCGATTACAAGATAAGCATCTTACACCACTCTGCCGTGGAGGTTCCTCAGACCTTGGGTAGAAGTTTTGTACGAAAGACAGAAAAGTAGGATATGGAACACATGATTCCTGGATTCAAAGTCCAGCATGTTACTACTAGGCCATCAGTGATGATGATGCTGCAACAGTGTTGCTTCTAGGACACGGGATTGCGGGAATACCACGATTTATCACAAGCTGGCCAAAATTGAACGAACCTATGCACCAAAAGCCCCACAGTTTGATTGCCACTGGCACAGATTGTGTGATTGGATGCAGACTAATGTTGTTCTAAATGAAAAGAAGAGAACGAGTTTGGACAAAATGGCATACAAAAGCAGATATATTTCTGTTCTCATATAATTTTGTGAAGTCTTCTAACAAGAACATCCCTCCCTTTCCCGTAATAATTATTACCAAAATTTCAGCACAATGGGGCCTATCAGACATAAATTTTGCGATCATTTTGAACTTGAAACTTGTTAAACCTTTCTCAAACAAACTTATGACCATATTACACTCCTATAGGCTGAAAAATGTACAGAGTGCAGACGTCTTTCTTGCAGTCACATGCACGGTGTGATTGGAACGGTGTAAAGTATATTTAATTCTTGTCTCTGTTTTGTCCATGACAAGCTTGACAGACTATGATCTTGAGCAGAATTCTGTTCTCACATTCTCCACTTTATTTTCAAGTCTAACATTAAAAGATATATCTCTAGTTATGTATTTTTTGCTTAGAAGCTCATTACCAAGGTGAAAATGAAACGGGGAAATATTTTACAGTTGCACCATATTGTAAATGGTAGCCAACACCAATTTGAGTCGTTTATAAAGTTCTTTCAAAAAGTTGTATTCTTGTTTTTCTTGTTTTTCCATTTTGCTTGTTTTATTTTAAGAATTCAATCATTTTTTTCTTTAGAACTCTTTTCTACTTGCCATTCTAACCTGTACACTTTATTATACCCATGCTTGACCTACATGAACACCATCAAAAAGGAACACATTTGCAATTGGTAAATATTTTTAAAATCGTGGATCAAGTATACAATCAAAAAACATTGCTTAGATACAATAAATCACACAATAGCCTTGTGCTTGCCTGTTTTGAAGATGCTGCAATCACTTGAAATATGTTCTTCTGTGTGACCCATATTTCTCAAGGGAGAGGGCCAAATTTGTTCCATTGAATTTAGAATTGGCCCACTTTTGAAAAAGGGGCGGGGGAGTTAGCCCTCTTTTGAAAAATCATAGAAGCAACACTGCTGCTTTTGACCAGAGACAGAGAACTGCAATGATGTCGATTTTAAGAGTACACTGGGGTCAAGAAAATTATTCCTATATTTTCATCCATTTTTTAATCTAATTCAGGGCAGGTTGTGAATATTTAAAAAAAAAAAAAAAAATTTCAGGACAGGAACAGCCATTGTATGAAATATTGTAACTACATCCAGTGAGAGGCAGGTGGGATGAAAATCTAAGAACTAATTTATTGTGGCCCGATGATCGTAGAAAACTGATCAGCATTGATGATGATAATCTGAATGATCAGTAGGGATGATGATGAAACAAACAATGTTTGACATGCTATATTTCATAAAAATAAGACCTATCAGTCACTAAAAATATATTTTTCTTACAATCACTTCCATTGGCATTAATTTGTGGTTTTTTTTCTGACAAATCAAGTAATATCTATTTACAAATACATTTATTGAAAAAGCATAAAAAGAAATCACAGCATCTGACAGTACATTTAAAGCAATACAAGATTTAACTATCATGCCAATCAAAAGCATCATGCCGAAGAACAAAGAAATTTAAGCAAAACATAGTGATCACTGAAATAAGCACACAAATAGTCATAACGAATGACAGTTTAGTAAGGATGCACATTCATGATTTCTGCATTATAAGAAAAATCCCTATTGTAAAATCTAGATTCATGGACATTAAATTAGTAGGTATTAAGTGACTGAACCACAACATCTACAAATAATAAGGCATTAAGAAAATTTTTGATTTTACAGTAGCAGAAACATACCCATCCGACATACAAACAAACAAAAGAACAAAGATGATTGATTATAAAGTATGAATACAAATAAAAATATGCAGTGGATTATATATTATATAAGAATTCAGTATAGGTTACCTTGGGTCCTCAACCCAAAATTAAAATTGCTTCTACTGCCCACTAAGCCCTATCCAGAAATTATGTAAAATAATACGCTTGGGGGGGGGGGGGGCAATGTTTTTTGATTAAAATACATCAGACAGTGGATCATAATTTTTGTAAATTGCTTCTGTTGTGGGTTGGTTGAATTTGAAAGTGCCTTCCCCCCGAGGGGTATATGTTTTACTGGAACAGCCTTGAGGATTGTTGGATTTCAGCTCTATATTGATGAGACCTTGAATAAGTTTGTTTTTTCCAGCATTCTGTGACATTATTTACAAGAGTTATGCCATCAGATTCTTTGTCCTCCTGATTTTGGTTTGCACAGCATTAATTTATGAAGGATTGTATTTTAACAAAATTTGGCCTGCATCATTTTAAGGAGTTATTCCCCCTGAGTGTCCTCCTGACATTGGTTTTTGCATCATAACATTTCCAGGAATTGAACCAAATTTGGAATGCAGCTTTATATTCATAAGACTTTAAATGAGTTTTATTTCCAGCATTCTACAACAACATTTAGAGGAGTTACAGTCCCTTTTTTTTTCATCCCCCTAACTTGGATTTATGCAGCATAACTTTGCTAAGGGATTCCTGGATTTGAACCAAATTTTGCACGCACTTTAATATTGATAAGACCTTGAATTATCTTCATTTCTAGCATTCCACAGTCTAATTTACAAGAGCTATGGCCCCAGAGTGTCTGTCTTCTGACTTGAGTTTCTGCAACATTACCGTAACAAGGATTGTTGAATTTAAACCAGATGTGGCATGCTGCTTTATATTGATGAGACTTTTAATGAGTTTCATTCCCAGCATGTCACAATATCATTTTGAAAAGCAGTGACCTCTGATTGCCCCTCCAAACATTGGTTTCCACAGCATATTTTTGCTGAGGAATGTTGGATTTCAACCAGATTTGTCATGCACCTTTATACTGATGAGACCTTGAATGAGTTGGATTTCCAGCATTCCACATCATCATCTGGAGGAGTTAAGTCCCTTAAATGCCCATTCTTCTAACTTTGGTTGGGGTGTAAGTTCCTGTCAAGCAAATTGTAGTACATGGATCCCTTTGTGGTGCACTCATCACTAACAACTCTAGTTAAAGATAATATCTTTTTATCTTTTGTTGCTCAATAAACATATATATATATATATATATATATATATATATATATATATATATATATATATATATATATATATATATATATATTTCTATAATTAATACAAGGGAATAGATGGGGGAAAAATACTGTTTTAGAGAGGTTATATTAGTGATCAGAGCAAAGGCAGAGGATGAGGGCCAAAAGTGCAAAGAATAGGGAATAAAAAACATAGGGAAGGGCTATCTCCTTCAGGGCTCAAAATAAACAGTAGCAGCTAGCCCAAATCTAGTAAATTTACTAAAGGGCAAGTACAAATTTCATGATCCGCCAGATTTTTTGAAATTTTGGCGGCTATTCCCATTTAATATTGCTCAGAATATTGTGTGACCTATTTTAAAAGCATTTTGTAACTTTTCATTCTGCAAGTAAATGCACATTGTGTCTCAATGAAACTCAAATGATAACCTAGTCCCAATGAGTTAGAATCAGTTACATTTGCTTTACATATGCTTTTGGTACTAGTAAAAACTTGTATGGGACAAGTTGATGTTAAAACCTACTAGCCTCCATGGCTAAAAAAAATAGATCATGTTAAATTCAAATCCTGCTCTTTATACCTCTCTAGCTGGAGCACTGCGTAAGATATTTTGCACCATGGACCACATTAATAGAAAGATACTGTGCTAAGCTTTTTTTTCTCTTTCACATCAGCTTGATCCCTAATTGCTTCTCATAGTTAAGATTAATTGTTTATTCAATATTTTAACAATATTTTTCTCTAATATTACAGATTTGGGGTTCTGCATCTCACCAGTGAAACCCCATACACCATCTTCAGAAAGAAGTCTCATCTTTTCCAGCTCATCTGGACAGTCCCCATATTCGCCTTCTTCCAGCCCCTGGGGTTCCTCTGGACATGTGACCCCCACTAATCTTGGGTCCTTTTCAGGGTCATACAGCTATCCAAGTCCCCAGGGGTCATTCTCATCCATGTCTACACCAGGAAACTATGATAGGGTAAGAAATGTCTTAACATTGTTATATGTACGGTTTATTGAATTTGTATTGTCAGATAAATACTTGTGTTGATGAAATGTTTTGGCAGTAAACCCAGGCCACCAAAACAGTGAGCCCACATGAATATTTTCCAGTACAAATTCATATCCTATTTGTATTACACTTTAAACCTAAAACTCAAAATATAATGTCAATACAGTCATAATTTAAACTGAAACAATATTATATACTAAAAATTCAAATTTTCAGCTGCTAAAGTGAATTTAAAAGACCCAGTCCATCATAAATTCTCTGAATAATCCTATTCATTCTTGCATATTTAAGATGTCACATAATAGAGGTGATGTGAATCAAACTGTTACATAGTGTTGTTGTTCAAGTTTTCATTGCCAATAAAATATTAGTATTCTTCTTCATTCTGTCAAAGTTTGAATTGTTTTCTTTAATTGGTATGAAAAGAACCTCAAAAGGTACATGTACTTTTTTTGTTGTAATCAAACCTTTTGAAAGTTCACTTTTTATGTCTAATAAGTTTTTCTAATTTTACAACTTGGATTGGAATTTGGTAATATTGGTAAAATTTCAAATGTCCGATTCAGGACTAGAACTATGTTTTGAACTAGAATTGGATTTTGATTTTGATTGGTGACTGATAAGATCTTTCCTGGAAAAAATATTTTGGTTTGATTTACTTGTAGTAATATGAAAAATCTGAGAAAGTCTCATCTGTTTGTCTGTCAAAAACATTACCTGATCACTAGGGGTGAAACGATACACCTCTGCTGCATATCGCTACGATTCATGATACACAGCATATGATATGATACACTATCGATACACATATCAAATTGATAGTTTTTTCATCTTCAGAAAGTCTGTCAGTGGTAGGGTGGTGCTATTTAATATGTGTTGACATATTGGTTAGATTTCCAGTATGCATATTACAGACATAGACTTATCATCTGTTCATATGCCATTCTCATCCTGACAAGATAAAAAAAAAAAAAAAATACTTCCAAACAGACTACCTTTTAGTTGTCAGTGACTTTAATTCAACTTTTTAGGCCATTTCATGCCGCCCCATTTTATAAGATGCTGGACTCATCTTGGTCACTATGCCATTTGTTTTGCACTACATGAATGCTTTAAAAAACAGCTTAGTACCAATTTCATGTCTTCACTTAAACTTTGAAGGCATTATGGTGTTATCTTCAAAACAGAAGAAATAGTGCAATTTCCTTGTGCAAAGAATATTTTATCTTGAATAAGTCCGAATGTGAGAGCAGAGATAACTAATGACCAAATCCTTCACATTGTACTTCCAGCAGATACAAAACAACTGCCGTGGCCACAGGCACTTGTTTCTGTCAGTGAAAAAGGAAATTATGGACAACACCCCCCCCCTTCTACAAATTAACATGGTGGCTATAACTTGTAGCTCGTGTGGTTTGGAATCTGCCCCCTTGCCAATTCTATGCTAATTTGTTCTCTTTTAATCCAGTTCAGTCGCTGATTACATATATAAGCATAAAAGGAGACATTCCAAACATGTTCCCCATGTACAATTTAAGTACTTTACAGATCATTTAAAAACCACTTTTGTGGAAAGTTTTTATGTTGCTTTGTATCTTTTGGATTCAGTTTGGATGTAAAAACACCCATTGTGTCACCCAGTGAACAAGCTGCAGTTAGTTCTGATTGGTGGCTATTGTTTTATCCTGGACATGAACAAACAATTACCACCAATCAGAATTTAATGTAACATATTTCACTGCGTGACACACTGAAAGTGTAACCTTCAAATTCGATCCAAGTAAAGAAGATATGAAGCAACAGGTAAATTTCCCGTAAAAGTGGTTATTAAATGATCAGGAAAGTACTTAGATCATATAAGGAGAACAAATCTGGAATGTCTTCTTTATGTTGATATATGTTATCAGTGGCTGAACATGCTGACAGGATAATATAATTAGCATGGAATTGCAGGGAAGGGGGCAGATTTTGAACCATGTGAGTTAGTCATCATGTGTTAAATTTGTAGATGGCGAGTGGGTGTTGTCTTTATTTTTTACTGACAGAAATGAGTGCATATGCCTGCTATGGCTGTCTCAGATGTATTCTCAATTTAAAGAATAAAAAGGTAAACAACTAATAATTATTCACACCTGCTGAAGAGTAAAGTAACTTGTAATGGGTAAGTATTGTTTTGTATTGATTCTTCACCTCTTGTGTCGATATGGGTATCGATGTAAACAAATTATCGGTGTGTTGATTAATCGTTTCACCCTACTGATCACATTAACAGTAGGACATTACTCTCTGCTACCTCTGAATCTAGCCCTCCTTACAAGACAAAAAACGTCTTTCTGTCTGAATATCATATAGACAAAGGAAAGTAATTCTTACAGATGAACTACCCTAGTTCCTGCTACTTGGCCACCCATATCCTGGATGTTTGCCAGTTTAAACAATTGCTTGGAACTGTGAAGAGTGCCTCTGAAGAATCCGTTGCAATTATATTTAAATTTGACCATCCAACAATTATTTTCAGTTGTATATTAAGTCAAAAGGTTGATATACCTGGTGTATACAACATTTGCATTTTTCCAGATGAATTTATTCGTATTTATGCATTTTTTTACTGGTTGTTAATGTCCATGTGATATTGATCAGTAACATTGAAATTTTGACTACTGTATTGTATTGCATTGTTAAATTTTGGTTTATTATGCACTTCTTAGGTAGTCTCATTTTTTCTTCTCTCTTTCATAACAAAGATGTCAATCAAGTGCCAGAAGTGCAGATGCTTTATAGTCATGGAGGACAACCACAAGACGTTCCTGGCCTGCACAAAATGTTCTTCCTCACACCCATGTAGTGTGTGTGCAATATGGGGAGTTGATGTTTGGTCCAGTGTCTTGAAAAAGCAATTAAAGGATCGCAGAAAAGAACATGCTCTAAATCTTCCAAACATAAAGTACTAAGCATTCATTTGAAATCGTTGACCAGTTTTATAGGGGATGTCAAGCTGACAACCCCATCATTTACAAAGATAACTAAAACTGTCTCTGGAGATGATGACCTTAGATGCAGTCAAAGCCATGCGAATTGATTCTACTGAAAGTGATATTGGAATTGCGATGATACCCATACTACAGCAATCTCTGTTGTCTAGAATGTTGACAAGTGAGTTAGACAAAAATAGGACTATATTTAACCAAAATTGGCAGCCTACTGGACTATCCTTGCCTGTTCATGAAGTTAGAAACATTTAAGCGTGGCATGCATTATTACCTTTGGACTTTGCCAACCAGTCCAGCTCTCCAGTAAATGCTACAGCAATGGCATCCAACAACAAGCAGACTGCCCGGACCAACCATATACGTTATACCAGTAAATGGTGAACCGGCACCACATTTGGAGCCATTCAGCCTGGCCCAGCTGACCGTGCCTGAATGGCATTCCCCAGCAGGACCACAATTCATACTGGACATAATTCATCTGGTTCTACTAGCATATCCCACAGGTAGAACCTTTTTATTATGCATGCTGATGATTTGGCATCATCATTGCCACATGGAATGTTATACCCCTGGACACAGAGCGTACAAGAAGAGGACAATCCCCTGGTCGACAAGGAAAGCGACATGACTTGCCTGATCATTTTGATCCAACCATGGAAAGGACGGAATTTTGTTATAAGGTGACAATGAAAGAAATATAAAGAATTTTGCCTCCGTTTGAATGTACTCCTCTACTGGCAGTCAATACTATGTGCAAGTTCAAGGTCTCGGTGGACATTGATGATGATGATGACGAACATTCGTCTTTCAGAATTTTGTCACAATTGTCAAAGATTGCTGAAATTAACAGGCATCTCTAGGATAAAATTCATTACCCAGGTAATTTGAGGGCCTTTTCCTGAAACTTTCTCACCACACTGGAACAAATCACCTTACTGATGCTTATCATTCATATGTTCTTAGCTATAATAAGGATATTGCTGCTGTCAGCATGTCTGCTTCACTGTGTTATAAAGTGGACAGTCTAGTGCTTAACGCCATGTCTAAGTTGGTCCTGAATATTGTGTTGACTTCCTTCCTAATAGACCTGGCATATCTGGCAATCTTTTGTGTAGCCGAGAAGGCTGGAAGTGACTGCCTGGGAATCTGTTGAAGGCATACGAGGGGAAGTGGTGAGTTTTTAACAACTGGTGTCATGGTAACGATGTCACCACACCACTCTCAGCCTCCATTGCCCAACTGGATAACTTCTTTCTCCCCTCTCTGAAGACAAGAAGCTATCCCCTATCACAATCAATGGATACCGTTCCATGTTCTCTGACACGTTTAGATATCATGGAAGAGACGATATTGGCCACAACAAGGACCTTTCTGACTTGTCCGTTTTTTACATCCAAGCCATGCTTGCTTATCTTGTTTAGTTACAGAATGGAACCTCTTCTGGGTCTTGACGTGGTTCAACTCCTCCAAGTTCGAGTCCTGTCTTCCACCTCGCTGAAGCAGTTATCATATTAGACTTGCTTTCTGATAGCACTAGCTTCAGCTTGCAGGATGAGTGAGCTGTATGTACTGTCCATGGATCCGAACTACATGGAGTTCTGTTCCAGCAGCTCAGTCATACTAAGGACACAACAGGGTTTCATTTCTAAAAAGAAGTTACCATCAATAGGCAACCAACAAATAACTATCTGCTCTCTCTCCTCAATTAATCTGTCAATATAGGTAAAGCTGCAGGATCCAGTATGCACCATCAGATGCTACCTGAGAACATAAGCGGCAGTCACCAATTTCTCTTCATGCCTGTTAAGGAGGAAAACAAGACATAACCCCACAAGTGCTGGCCTTAACTAAAGGGGATTATTAAATCGGATTACTCAGAACTCTCAGGTACAACTTGTGAAGATTTTGGCTCACAAAATAGGAGCGATTTACACAAGCCCGGCCTTTGAATATAAGTCTCAATTCGAGACATAGTGGAGTTATTGGGCTGACATCAAAGTTTATTTTCTGCAGCTTCTGTTTGCATTACATGGCCTTCCAAACAAGAGAGCTGAATTTTGTTGGGCCACTGTTAGCTGACAGACAGCTACCATACACCGTTCATGACAGCACAACCTCAGTCCTGGGCATGACCTTGCAACTTTTGCTGGATCTGCCTGGGAAACTTGAGCATACAAAACAATAGCCAGGTGCGGGATCCTACAGGGATCGCCCTTGCACATATTTAAGCACATTATCTTTGGTTGTGCTAACCTCAAGTTAGAAGAAGTGCATCCTTTTGGCAGAGCAATCATTATGTTTCTACAAGGTGATATGGGTAGAGGTTGGATGCTCAAGCATTTTCTTCTCCTCTTGCCTATTCTCCTAATGTTAATGTGATTGGGTAATGTATTTGATGCAGAAATGTAAGTTTTTAGTAAATTATGTTTCTCCAAAAATACTTACCTGATCACATTAACTATATATCCCTCCCACCCTTCTCTGCAAATGTGACCATCCTATATTAGGTTTCGCTTGAGCAAAAATGGCAAACATCTGGGTTATGGGTAGCCACCTAGCAGGAACCAGGGGAGTTAATCTGTAAGAGCTACTTCCCTTTGTCTACATGATATACAAGATGGAAAGACATATGGCTTTCATGGAGGGCTGGATTCAGAGGTAGCAGAGGGTAATTTCCTAATGGTAATATGATCTTGTAAGTATTTTTAGAGAAACAAAATTTACTTTAAAAAATTCCTTTCGAAGGTTTCGCCATCGTATATATCATCCGTTGACAGTTACGTTATTGCAATATAAATCTTACTGAGGGTTCAGTTAGCTGGTGTGTATTCATGCATTACATTTACCCTCTAGGCCAGTATTTACCTATAGATTGGTTCATTGGTATTACTGCCATACTAATAAATTTGATTTCTCATTAAAGAAATCCAGTTTTTGATCAGTTACCACAATCCCTTTAGGCAGTAATGACACAGGGAAACTATGCATTGATATTTTTAGCAAGCGACTAATAAGATTATTGTTTGATACTTCCCAAAAAGGATAACAATAAACAGGCCACTTCTGTATCATTCATATTCATTATTGCTGATGTGACAAGTGGCGTAGGACATTGAAGTCAGTATGCACAAGTTTCTGAATTACCTTACATGTATTTGCATACTGAATATGCACCAAGAGGATTTTCCAATTTTCCAAAAACTATAATAGATGAAGAAGCACACCCAAAGGGGAACACATGGGTCAAGATTTGGGGGACATTGGACAAAGAATTGGATGAAACCCATAATCCTGCGCTTAAGGTGCAACACTGTCTCATACAGAATCTCTGTGTTTCTGAGAATGTTTTGTTTGAAGATTATTTGCAAATGCTCTCCAGAAGAAATGTTTTTGACAGATTTTTCCAGTATCTGATAGCAACATAGGGCTTTCACAATATCTATGCACAGTCTTTATGTTTTTGTTTTTGTTTTGGATCATGTCTGTTACATTGTAATGGGTATCACAGGTTTGAAAATCATGCTGATCATCTGGCTGCACAGACAGCAAAAACGCTTTACTATGACATCCTGAAGGACAAAATAGGTGCACTATTACATTTTGTGCAGGTGCGTTCATGCTATTAGCGCACTATACTGATGATTTCTATATAGAATGTGAATCATATAAGGTCCAGATAGTACATGGAGGTAACATGCTAGCTTCAAACTTCTGAAGTCTCTAGCTTGATCTCTGTTTTAAACACATGTAGGGACAGTGATATACCTATCCAAGGTTGTTTGTTTTCTCTTGTGGTCTGATTTTTTTCACAAAAAATGCTTCAAATAAATGAAACTTGTTTTACATAATGCAGTTCATATTTGTACAGTTCTTGAGCCTTTTGTTCTCACTGATGTCTTTAGTGTACTTTTGCTGACTTAATTCCTGAATATACTACCAAAAATTCCTCAAAATAGAAGCTCTGTGGGTTTTTTTAATACCCTGAGGGCATCTGGCATTTTTTTTATAACATTATATATAAATCAAATAATACTTCAAGTGCTTCAAAGTACTGGGCAAAACCGGTTCAATTAGATGCTCAAATCAATTTCGGCAACGTGATTTTTCTTATAATAAAAAAAACAAAAAATTGGGTGGGTGGGGTGGGGAAAAAGTGCTAGGGTCGGCAATGAGAAACAGGGACGGTCGGCAGACCGGAAACACATATTTTTTTCTTTTGGCCTTACGTTGTCTGTGTGTAGGTGTGTTTCTGTGGACAACTTTAGTTACATTTTTCTGAACACTTTTATCTCCGTAACCTCTAACTCGATTCATTTTTATCTCAGTAACCTTTCACTCGATTCACTTCATATTTGGAACATAATATCATGTACTCTCGTACTCTTAGTACCACTCCTACACAAAGGCTATGGTGTCATGGAGTCAACATTAACAATCAAAGCACCTTTTGGTTGAAAAATGTGCTTAAAGTTTTGTTCATTACTTTTTTGTCATGAACCCCATACTTTGTTCACTTCATATTTGAAATATCATCACTATGCTCCCCTTCCCTCCATACCACTCTTGCCCTTGGGTGGGACCATGGGGTCAAGAATTATACTGGGAACACAATTGGGTTAAAATATTTTTCTTCCTTTATATTTCCATAACCACATGACCATGCTTAGAATATATCAATATCACACACAGACCTTATAGATTTAACTATTTCTTCCCTAAGTTCTGTTCCTGATTGGGGTGATATGGTCAAGAAATATATGTTAAACACTCTTTAGCTCCAGTTTTTGGTCTATGTTTTGTTTTTATATCACTTATATTTTAAGAACTCTACCCAGTTCTCTTCATAGTAAGTAAGTAACATCATACATTTATTTCCCCTTACCACTCCTATCCCATAGGTCCGTTTCTGGGTAGAGCCATGGGGTCAGTATGAAGGACACTTTGTATCCATTAAAGTTTTGATTCCATCTCTTATGTTTTAATAAACTTTTATCCCATTCATCTTAAATTTGGACTCTTATATGATCCCAAACTTCCCATTCTGTCTAATTTGCTGTTGTCCCCAGGGTTATGTCCCTGGATTCATGAAGTAGGACACATCTTGATTGAAATTTTCCAGAAAATTCTAATAACCCCTAATCTAATTCACTTCATATTTGGGATTTTATATGATCAAACATTTCCTTTCTCCCTAACCACTGTTGCCCTGTATGTTATGTCACAATTGGGGTTCCCTAACCACTGTTGCCCTGTATGTTATGTCACAATTGGGGTTCCCTAACCACTGTTGCCCTGTATGTTATGTCACAGTTGGGGCTCATAAGGTCAAGAGGTGGAATAAGTTTTGATTAATATTTGTCATCAGTTTATTTCAATAAAGTTTTGCCCAATTTAAAGCATGCTTGGAATATAACATCATGTCCTACTTACCTGTTACATGACCTATGTTTTTGGTTGGGGTCATAACTTTTATTTCATTAGTTCTTTATCCAATTTTACTGCATTTGGAATATAACAACATCTTATATACCTTTACTCCCAGTAGCTTTTTCTCCTGGGTCATGTTCCTGGTTGGGGCCAATGGGGTTGTGTTGTAATGCCCTTTAATACGTTGACAGCTCATCTCGATGGCATACTTCCCAAAACAAATTTCTTGTTTGTATTGTTTTTGTGATTCTAACTTATCACAATCCCATGTCAACAATTCCATGTTAATAAAACCTTACCTGTGTTGTTTGTTCCAAAGCAGCTTATATTTGGACTTGTGGGAAATTTTTTACCTTGCTTTGTCAAATTCTGGAAAACATAAATAAGGATGAGTGACAGTAAAATTGTAAAATAATAATATAAAATATGCTGAATACAATCAGGGGTCATATGTGTCACTTAATCATGAAATTATGTAGTACTATGATTTTCTTGAATTTAATTTTAGAAGTTCTACAAATATATCATTTGAGAACTTAGAATTGTATTGAACAATAAGAACTGAATAGAGAAAATGGATTTTCCTACCAAAAGCAAGACTTAAGCCGGTATTTTAAGTCATGGATTATATTTTAATTATATTTAAAATGATATTTTTACTTTATTTTTACTTTGTTTTATTTTTTACAGAGTTTGAATTTTGGAAAGAGCAATGTGTCCTTTTCGCCAAACTTATCATTTTCACCAAATATGACCACGTCTCCTTACCACTCCATATCATCTGGTCACTTCAGCAGCCTTGACAGTAGTGGACTGCGGTCAAGACATCAGAGTCTCTCCATGTCAGCCTCTTCATTCAAATCAAGTCCATGTAAGCTTTGGAATGATCAAGTGTTAAAAAATTTTTTTTTAAATATTTAAGGGTTTTCTGTAGTGTGCATACACTCATATTCAAGGCTTTTCAGGGCCAAATATTGGTCTCTTGTTCCATTAGAAATACTGCTGAATTTTAGCATTTATTCAAAAAGTATGAGAGTTTTCAGGATATAAATATAATTTAGGGTTTAGATTCACATGTCTGGTTTGTGCACTTAAAGTAAATTTGGTTTGGTTTGGTTTTTTACAGTACAGCAACACAAGTAGGTTATTTATGACTTGCCCAGGACACACCATGATAGCCGATCTGGGCTGATCGGGTTGGTAGTATTTGAACCCATACTCTTTTGGTTGTGAATCTAGCATACTAACCACTGAGCTACAACAATTTCTTAAAGGAAAGACTTGGGAGAGCTACAACTTCTTCTAACTACAGTGAAACCTCACAAGACTAAAAGCATTCAGGAGCTAACTAAAATTTTTGTTCCAATATGTTTTTGTTTTACAGATTCAATTTTATTAAAAGAATTGTAATTTGGGACCAGGAGACTATTCCAAGGAGATTTTAATTTACTGAGGTTTCTGTATGGAGAGGTTTCATTGTCTTTTGGTGCTTACAGAGGTATAAAATAATGACTCAGGTTTGTTCTGTAGCATTTAAGTGAAAATCAAATGTAGATCTTTGAAGTCTTTGCATGAAAAGGACATCTTGTGAATACAATTTTAGAACAAGTTCTAGATTGGGCATTCTGGTACATAACTCGGCTCTGTCACTTCACTAAAGCTGATCTTGTGATATGAAGTTCAGTAATTTCTGCCATTTATCTTATTTTATATTAATTTGAAAGCAGAAGGTAGCAGTTTCACTATCATTGAGATACTTTGCCTGAAATGAGTTTTGAACGATTCCAGCTCTGAACTTCGTTAAACATTTTGCTACAAATATTGAGCTCTTAACATGGAGCCTAATGAGTCGGTGTGTTTGCTTTATATCTTCGAAAAGAAAAGCTAAGACATTAACTGGTCTGATGTTTCAGACCCACATTAATGCTCCAAGCAACTCTTAAATACCTAACACAAGTAAAATACAGATCATTGTTCATTATTTCATATTTTTGCCTTGGAAAATTTGACCAAATTTTACAGCATCCTCACATGGAGGTCTTTCAGATTTGTATAATGATGCCAATCCACTGTCAAATATGGCCACCTTTACTAAATATGGAAAATCCTTTAAAATGACTTCTCAAAACCCACTCTGCAGAATTGACCTAATTTGACAGAAAGTGTCATGGCATGGTGGACTTTTGCTTTTCTTTTTACAAATGATGCCAGTCCACCATCAAATAGGGAACTTAGGTAGCTTAGTATGTAAGGCATGGATTTGTAATCTAAGGGTAATGGGTATGATACGTTCCATGCTGACCCGTGTCGGCTGCCTCAGTGTGTTCTTGGGAAAGGGACTTAGCTCCCATTTCCCCAGCATTATAGCCAATAATGTGTTAAAATCCAACCAACCAACTGCCATCCAATACAGCCACCATTACTAAAAATACACATCTTCTTTTCAAAAACCACTGAACAGAATTTGACCTAGTTTAACAAAAGTATCTTAGCATGATGCTGATTCACCATCAAATATGGCTGCTGTTGCTAAAATAAGAAAAATACTTTATTAACTTCGCATCAACCAGTCAGCAGAAAGTTACCAAATTTGACACAAAGCATCCTAGCTTCAATGATTTTAAATTATACAAATGATGCCAATATGACATCAAATATGGTCACATTGTTAAAAATTGAAAAACATATAAACAGTTTTCATCACACAGTTTCATCAACTTTGACAGAAAGCATCCTGGTATTGAGGCTTTTCAATATTGGACAAATGAAGCTAATGTGCCATCAAATGATGATGAGTATGAGCTGAAATTTCCTAAGCCTGAGATCGGGGATCCATGCTTTTCACCTTTTCACCAGATATTCGACCCGTCCCCATCTGGTAGGCTCAGTCCCAACTGAATAATACAATGCGGATGAAGATATAGGTAGAAATGAGAAACGAAGCAGTGGGATCTAACAGGAAAAATGTATTTACTATTGTAACATACACTGCTGAGAAATGATATGTGCTGTATTGCTTGTTTGGTGTGACTTAAATAAAATACTGGAACCAAAATGCCACAAGACAGGACCCAATATAAATTTGATTCAAAATTGTAGAATCCATGGGTCAAGAGATAAATGGGCAGCTCCTGATGAAGATTCCAAAAATAGATAAACCATGAAATAGTTCTTTTCATCACATATGCAATCAATAGCATTGGAACAAATTTCTTAAGAAAGCATCTAACTGATGCAGATTTCTTGCTGAACTTCTCTAATTTGTGACTGTTATGCACATTTGAATCAGGTGAGCAATCACCAGTGGCAAGGATGAGCAGATTTCATATCCAATGAAATTGTTTAAAATTCACTACACTTTAGATTAATTCATGAAACTTAGAATTTCACCAAATTTTCATTATTATATTGCATTTAACCTTAACATTAGAGTAAGTTCAGCAGACATCTGCTTGGGATATTTTACCTATATTATTTGGTCTTTCTTTTATCGTAGCATCATCTTTTGAAGTGATTACAGACCAGAATGCCTTGGCTCAGTATATACAGGAACAAGATGAAAAGGATTTCAGGGCCTCTCGAGGTTCGTGTTCATCACTATATAGATTGACATTTTTGCCTGTCATTTGGTTGATGCTTTATTGTAAGATCACATTGTTTGCAGCATAAAACAGGAACCTATGACACTCTCCGTCAATGTGAATTCTTTTATTTTCTTGGGAATCAATTTTCATGATTTTGGGAACACTAACAATTTCATCAGTACTTAAATTTGTGTATGGGGGAAGGGGTTCTTTTGTTTACACAGAAGGATCATTGTTTGTCAGGTCTTCAAGGTCATGGTTTATATCGACTACAAATTCCACGAAAATTGGCACCCCACGAAAAATTTAGAATTCAAACTAATATGAACATTTATCATGTAACTGCTGCATATTTAGAGTCATAAACTCATATAATATTTTTGTCATATCTTGTATTTAATAACAGCTTATGATACCATGGATGATTGCAGAATGCATGAAAGTTAAAAGTGTTATGTCCAAGGCGTCTGGATGTACTTAGTAGTCAGTTCACTGCACTTAATCATGGAACATAATCTGTGATAAACAGAATAATACATAAATGGTCATTTCAGAGGAAATTTACAGAACTCGTGGAATAATTTAAATCCTTTGCTTAGGCTTGCCAACGCTTACAAGAGATAACACTTATATAGCTCATTTGATAAATTTCATTTGAAATTAGCACTCGTGTAAGATCCCCTGTATGCTGTGTGCTTCCAGTAATTTTATAGGAACCCCTGTTCCACAACAATTGTCACACCAGTTGACAATAAGAAAATACTATTCTAATTCTTGACTATAATTATTACATGGCTCTGTGACTATTGTGCTCAAGCAAAAACTAGAAAAATACAAAAATATGCCAATGATGACGAAATGACAATAGATTTCACATACCAGATCGGTCGCAGCCCGGGTTACCAATGACCCCGCCATCTGCTGGACACCAGGATGGAGGTGACAAGTATGCTACTGGTGCAACTACCATCAAAGTACGGGCAAGAGATAACATCACCATTGGAACATGGAATGTCAGGACATTAAGACCAGCAGGGAAACTCGAGGAGCTAACACATGAGATGGGAAGATACCAATGGCACATCCTTGGACTCTGCAAGATGCGCTGAAAAAATTTCGGAGAGAGATGAACAGATGATGGACGCAGGATCTACTTCAGTGGGCATGAGAAAAAGCATGAACATGGAGTCGGGTTTATGGTATACAAGGACATTGTGAGTGCAGTCATGGGTTGTCAACCAGTGTCTAACACGATGATTACAATCCACGTGAGGGCATCTCCATTTAACATCACTATCATACAGGTCTATGCCCCAATATCTGACCATGATGACGAGGAACTGGATGAATTCTACGACTAGCTTCAAACTCTCATAGACCAGACACCCAAGAAAAATATTCTGGTTATTCAAGGAGACTGGAATGCTAAGGTAGGAGAAGACACACAAGCAGACTGGCGAGAAGTCTGTGGTCCATACTGTAATAAGCAGACCAATGAGAGAGAACTCAAGCTCCTGGACTTCGCCACATACAATAACCTAGTGCTAACGAACACCCTTGGCCCACACAAACGATTCAGAAGATGGACTTGGAACAGCCCAGACGGAAAACATCACAACCAGATTTATTACATCTTGGTGAGAAAGTGCTTCCGGTCTAGCGTAAACATTGCCAGAACACGTAGCTTCCCAGGAACTGATCTAGGAAACGACCATGACTTGCTGATGATGACTATCAAACTTTGTCTGAGGAAGACCAATAAGCCAAGACAAGTTAGGATCAGGTTCAACCTTGAAAAACTTAAAGATCCAAGCGTGGCACAAGCATTTGAAGCATCAATAGGTGGCTTATTTGCACCACTCACAATTCTGGGACATGAAGAAATAAACCCAGACTCCTTGATCATCACCTTCAACAAGGCAGTAATAGACACAGCCAGAGAGATCCTTGGCAAGCATTGTAGAATAAAGAAGCCTTGGGTCACAGCAGATATCCTCGACCTCTACTATGTGAGGAGAAAACTGAAGAGTAAGCGAGGAGACCATGAAGGAGCAAAAAAATACAATGAGATTAACAACATGATTAAGAAGAGCATAAAGAAAGCAAAAGAAAGCTGGTTAGAGGACCAATGCAAAGAAGTCGAGAAAAGCCTGAACCAGAATGACAGTAAAAGGGCATACCAGTTGGTGAAAGACCTGACAACTGAGAAACAGGGGAGATCTAATACAATTCAGGACAAGGCTGGTAAGAGTCTGACAGAAAATCAAGACATTCTTAACAGATGGACGGAATACTGTTCAGAGCTTTACAACCAGGAGACTTCTGGAGACCAAGCTGTACTAAACGTACCACTGACCACAACAGAGGTTGACCACCCGATCCTCAGGGACGAAGTAGACCCTGCAGTAAACGCACTAAAGAAGGGGAAGTCAGCTGGGGTAGACAATATACCAGCAGAACTTGTTAAAGCAGGAGGAACTTCCATGATAGATGTCCTCACAACAATCTGCAACCAAATCTGGCAAACAGGAGAATGGCCCACCCCATGGACCCAGTCTCTAATCGTTACTCATCCTAATAAAGGGAATCTACAACTGTGCCAGAACTACCGAACAATCAGTCTCATCAGTCACCCAAGCAAGGTTATGCTTAAGATCATCCTCAATAGACTGAAACCCCAAGCAGAGCACATCATTGCGGAAGAACTGGCAGGTTTCAGAGCAGGATGTAGCACTACAGAACAGATCTTCAATCTTAGAATCCTCTGTGAAAAATATCTCCAGCATCAACAGAACCTTTATTATGTCTTCATTGACTTCAAGAAGGCTTTCGACAAGGTATGGCATGCAGCCTTGTGGGCCACCATGCAGATATACAAGATAAACACAAAATTAACCCGCACTATAGAAACCCTGTATGACAAGGTGACTAGTACAGTTCTCGTCAATGGCAACATAGGAGACTGGTTCAGAATCACAGTCGGAGTCAGACAGGGGTGCCTTCTCTCACCCACTCTCTTCAACATCTACCTGGAAAGGATCATGTCCAATGCCTTGGAAGACCATGAGGGCAGTGTCAGTGTTGGAAGCAGAACAATCACTAACCTGCGCTTCGCTGATGATATCAATGGCTTCGCAGGAGATGAAGAAGAAATGGAAACTTTAGTGAACCGTCTCAATCAAGCATCATTAAGATATGGGATGGAGATCAACGCTGAAAAGACAAACCTAATGACAAACAACCCGAATGGCATCCAAAAGGAAATAAGAGTGAATGGACAGAAGCTGGGCACAGTAACAAGCTTCAAGTACTTAGGTGATATCGCCTCTGATGAAGGTTCAAAACCTGAGGTTCTTTCCAGGATTGCGCAGACAAAAGCTGCTCTGGCTAGGCTGAAGCATATTTGGAAAGACAGCAACATCATGCTTTGGTCCAAGATCAAGCTTATGTGCTCCCTCGTCATGTCCATATTCCTATATGCATGTGAGACATGGACCCTAACAGCAGAATTAGAGAGAAGAATCCATGCCTTAGAGATGAAATGTTATTGAAGGATCCTGAAAATCTCATACTTAGACCATGTCTCCAATGCGGAGGTGCGCACTAAAATCCAAGGTGCAACTGGACCTTGTGAAGATCTGCTCACCACTGTAAAGAAACGCAAACTAAGATTGTATGGTCACATCTCATGCTCAACTGGCCTGTCAAAGACAATCCTACAGGGCACAGTGAGAGGAAAGAGAAAACGAGGCAGACAGAAGAAGAGATGGGAAGACAATATCAAAGAGTTGACAGGCATGGACTTTGCAAAGTCCCAAAGAGCAGTGGAGAACAGGGCGAAATGGAGAGAGATTGTTGCAAAGTCATCAGTGGCACCCCTACGACCAGCAAGGTTAGGGGAGAAATGAAATGAAATGAAAAGCCACTAGCCCATGTACAGTTATGTTATAAATGACATGACAGCTTTATTTAGTATCTAAGGCCACTTGCCTATGTACAGTTACTTTATGAATGACAATGACAAGTTTATTTAGTATCTAAGGCCACTGGCCTATGTACAGTTATGTTATAAATGACAATGACAACTTTTTACTTAGTATCTACAGCCACTGGCCCATGTACAGGTATGTTATGAATAACAATGATAAGTTTATTCAGTATCTAAGGCCACTGGCCTATGTACAGTTATGTTATAAATGATATAACACCTGAGCATCTTAATGTACATACAAATAATTCAGTGATAAATTAAATTTTTTATGTCCTCGGTTTTTCTTAGCAAAAGTCAGCATATTGAAACGTATTTGAAAACTAAGTACAAAATTGGTTAAACATCCAGAACCTTGTTTTCTTTTCATGCATGCATTATCCTTAACAGGGACAGCTGACTTATCATTCAATGGAGGCTTTTCATCATTCTGGAGTTACGGCAGCAGACCAAGTCTTGATTACAGTCACATGCTTCGTAAATACTCATACCAGGTGGCCAGTCGATCCCCTCAGTCTAGCAAATCTCGAGCTGATGACAGTGATCAGGCATCCAATCTGGGAAATGAGGTATATATTTATTAGAGCTAAAACAATTACAGAATATTCCTATTAGAATGATCGTTTAATGTATTCAAATAAGATTCAGATATTCGTCAGTGTTAATAAAGGTATCAAAGATGTACAATACAATAGGTGTGAAATGGCCTTGTGGCTTCTGTGAATGGTAAAATGTAACCTCTACCAGGACCAGATACCAAGAAACTAGTTCCTTGACTCAAACAAGTTTGGGAGTAGACCTTTCGGTTTCATGGATAAAGAGGGATTCCCAACAAATGGTTGTCATTTTCAAAAATGCATAGCAGGAGTGAAACAATCCCATGCACAAATTAAAATATATGCTGATAACTATAGCTTTGTACTGATGAACAGCAAAAACAGAGAGTAGCAAGTTTGATTGTAGCAGCAAATTTCTCAACCCTAACAAAATTAAATGATTCTGTTCCAAAGTCATGTCAGCTGGCCTACATACATCTTAGTGACATGGAGCTGACATCTGCATTACAGACATTTAAGAAAATAAAGAAAAGGATATTGTCATATTTTGAAGTCTGTTCAGTAAAACATACACTCGTCTCCCTATTGAACAGCCCATCTGACAAGTGGCAACCTGCTTTTTATGGCCAGACTCCCTTGGCACTGACTAGTTTACGGTAAAAAATACCCCTAAAAAATGGCCACCCCTCTAAACATGACCAGCGGCCAGCATATTAATGCAAAAATGTCAAATTTACCCCTCACAAAAGGCCAGATTTTTTCCAACATTCCGATAAAGAACCAAACTTTAATTGTTGCAAAAAGGTAAGCAATCCGATTATCCTTACTGCCGTGTGATCCTCATATATCAGGTTTTGTCACTTTGATAATTGCTGACTGTTATTACTGCCAATAATTGTCAAAATTACAATAGCAACAGCTGAGATGTGCAGTATTAATGAGCACAGGTCAGTACAAAAATGGTGCAATAATCGTTATAGCTTCTCTCAGATGTCTAGCTTTTTCACTTTGATAATTAGTGGCTGTTATTACTGAAGATAATTATCAATATTAGAAGAGCTAACAGCTGCAATGCACTGTATTGTTCAGTTCAAATCTGTATGATGTGAAAATGGTATGATAGCCTATTTGGCTTCTCCCACATAGAGAAAAGAAACATACAATCAGCAGGGTGCCAGACTATGACGAATGAATCATTTGACAAGATCACTTCCTTAATTAACACGGGGCATTTCGTTTAAATACAGTAGTCATGCATGTCTGAAAGGCCAATAAGCGAAGTTAATTCAAAGTCAGTTTAAATGCTAAAAATTGTTTTAACAGTGATATAGTTGGCAACATAGGAATAAGTTATTGTGAAAAGTTCAACATGTCGTCGAGGAAAAGAAATCTCTCAATTTAGAAGGAAAAGTGAAAGTAATTAGACTTAATGAAAAGGGGAGACTTTGAGGATCAATGCAGACAAATTTGATGTCGGAAAGACTCAAATAAGCAAAATTGTAAAAGATAAGGAAAATATTCTGCTGAAATGGGAAATGAAATGGATGGAGAAATAAAGATTATTAGAACCAGGAGATAATTGTACCCCGATTTAAATGACAAATTTTTCAAATGGTTTTACCATGAATATTCCACTTACAGATCAAATGATTCAAGAAAAGGCAACAATATTAAGACATTTGTGAGAACATATTGATGATTATTCATAATATTCTTTTTAAAATGACAATAGGAACAGACTATCACATTCATTTCACAACATGTGATTTTTAAATGAAAATATTAAATGTTTCAGAATTAGTTGTGACTTTCTTACTTCATGTGTAATTACTAATATATGTGATCCCCCTCTAGAAAGGTCACCCCTCTTGTAAGGCCACTTTCCAGCAGCAGAAGGGGTGGCCTTATAAGAGGGGGACCGTTGTACATGGGACCCGGGGAAAGCACTTTGAATGTGGAGTAGTCACCCATACATAGAATTTAGAATTTTGTATAATTTTCATATGAACTATAAGTAATCAAAGTACCCTGCCATTTATTTTTTAAAACTGCCTTCCCTGGGTACCATCTATGTTTAAATGGAACTGTCTTAAGAATATTGTGATTTCATAGCTGTGTATTGTCTTTAAACTTGAATAAAAGTCCACATGTGGAGATATACTGGAATTAACTTTCCCAGTTAAGATGGTTTTGTTGACTTTGATATGACCTCTGTTCTATACCATGTTCTTCATCAACTTGCTATATTAAACTTGATCTTTTTAAGAGTTCCTAAATGACAGTGAATGAAAATGTTGATGTTGTGAGCAGAGTGAATATTCAGAATTTGACATTATGGTTACCTTGTGAGTTGGAGTTTGAATTTCAAATGATTAAGCAGTTTGAAGTTGTTCCTTTGTAAACTAATTCAACTTTGCATAGTTTTCATTATGCATTGTTTCCTTGACAAAATTCTGCCAAACTAGCTAGGTAAACAAACAAATATTTGAATATGAATTTCAATTCAAATACAGTGTCCCCCTCTTATAAGGCCACCCCTTCTGCAGCAGGAAAGTGGCCTTATAAGAGGGGTGACCTTTCTAGCGATGGATCACACAAATGTGAGTAATACAGTAAAACCTGTCTTGAGAGACCGCCACTCCTGCCAACAAAAAGCGGTCTCTCATAACAGGTTTGTGCAAAAGGACCGGTTTGCAAGGTCGAATTCAGCACTGTTTAAGAAGGAAAAATACCCACACTCACTGTAATGTATTGTATTCTTTATTCATAATTCTTGTTAACTCTTGGATGCATTCAACTAAAATAACTTTATCTAACAACAAAATTATACATCAATCATAAAAATCAGAATCACATTTATATTTGATGATCACATGTTCATGTATTAGTATATGAATTACAAAATGAACTAAGGTAATATTTATTTATCCTGTCTGTAAGTAAACTTTACATGTCCACTAATTTCAGATTTATTTCATATGTAGCATAAGAATTGCACAGTTAGCTATGAAAACACTTAATAATCTTATTTATCCACATTATCACTAATCTTTAAGAAATGAAATATGCTTGTTTGTTGGCATTGTTTACTCAGCTGATTGCTTTGAACATGTATCTCCATCTCTGAACACAGAAGCAAAATTTTAGGATTGCCATGGTGTAAAGCATAGTGTTTTATGTCATTTAAATGTTTCATGACTAAAGCATGTGACAGAACCTGATGTAGAATTTCACGAACAGATGACTCATTGTCACTGTCACTGTCTGCAGTTTCAGACGTGTCTGCTTTACCTCTCAGAAGAATATCCTTCTCCCACTCTGACCCTGAGACAACATTTGAAGTTTGTAAATAGTGGTCCATATCTGCAAATTCTTCAAATGTCATGCCATTCAGAAGTGTTTCCATTGAGGGATGCATGTCTTGTTCACTCTCCTCACTCTCTGGATTCATGGCCTGAATACTGTCAGAAAAGCCACACTTGGCAAAACGCCTTTGAATGGTGTATGCAGATAAAGCATACTCCTCAGACTTAAGCCACATAATGGCATCAAGAATGTTGACAGTTTTAGCTACTTTAGCTGCTGTAGAGCACTCGTCCATTTTGAAAAGAATGTGTCTTAATAATTTCTTTTGATAGTTCACTTTTACAGCCTGAATGATCCCTGCATCACAAGGCTGTAGTTTTGATGTGGTATTTGGAGGCAGAAAGACCAGTTTTACATTGCTGAACTGAACATCTGGCTGTGCACTGCAGTTGTCCACGATGAGCATAATTTTCCGATTTCTTCTCTTCATTTTATTGTTCTCTGTTGTAAGCCAGTTACAAAAAATGTCTGATGTCATCCAAGACTTTCTGTTGGATTCACAGGTGACACCCAATGATTTTAACTTGAATGACCTAAAAACACCTTGGGTTACATGACTTGCTTATAAAGAAGGGGTCAAGTTTTTCTCCTGTTGCACTACATGCTAGCAACAGTGTCAACCTCTCCTTTGCCTTTTTTCCCCCGTTTGCAAACATCATCTTTCTGCACTAGTGATCTGTCCAGTAGTCCTCTGTAAAAGAGTCTTGTCTCATCAGCATTGAAAATGTCACAAAGCTTATATCCTTCAGTGATGGATAGTAGTCTTTTTTTCCAGTCTTCAACTGTCTGTAAATTGACATCAGCTGATTCTCCACTGAGTACACTAGCTGTATTGTTGTACCGATTTTTGAAGCTCTCCAGCCACCCATTTGATGCAGTAAAGTCATCATAACTCGGTTCTGTTGAGACAATAATGGCTTTTTCCTGAATCAGCTTTCCACTTACTGGTATGTTTTTACTCCTGGCAACAAAAAAACACTTCCATACTCGCTCATTTAGATCCCCATACACTGTCCATATTTTCTCTGTGCCTGTGCACCATTCTGCCATTCATTTCTAATGGGATCCTTATATTTTATAACACTCTGAACTTGGGTTTTTCTGACATTTAAGCTGGCTACTATTTTGCGAGCGGTTTCCCCTTTTTCACTTCTTTCAATTACGTTAATTCTTTCCTCCAGCGTTAGAATTTTTCTCTTTTTCATTGGAGGTTCTGCCATTGTTATTAAGATGTAGATGTTATCAGTGAACAATTTTAATAAAGACTGTTGAGGTTTTGATCAGGCTTTGCGGAAATATGGAATATATATATGTACCAATGAATGAAATCAAAAGACATAATTAACTCGTCTAGAAACAATAAATTTATTAACAGACAAAAGTCCAAGGCCTAATTCACCGGCGACATAAAGGGATTAACTCGATAAACAAAGGTTGCAACTAGCTGCCCTTGGGCGAACAGATGAAGGTTTGGTGTGTGGGTTGTAATCACTGTATATAAAAAAAAAAAAAAACCACAACCCTTTAACAATGATTGCAGTCAATTCCAGAAAATGATGCTCACTTACTCGTATTAAAGACAAAGACAAAGAGCTCATTCACCCTCAGGCATTACGGATTAACTCCAAAGACTATCGATGTACTCTACTGCTACATAGAAGCCCTTTAAAAAGATTTATCATTATGACATTATTGGCAGTGTGCGGGTTTTCACAAAAGATAAAGAAACAATACAAACCGTTAAACTGACTGCGTATGTCCATGACTATTCCCTTTGAAGAAAGAATGGTTAATCCTAACGGGTATTCATATGGCTTCAGCACTAAAATGGCAGTTATTGACATGTGCTTTAGTCTGGTTTACAGTCTATAACAAAAGACACTATATGCTTGACCTGTAAATTTGGGAAAACTGGAAGCCAGCCTAATTTTTTTTTTAATTCTTAAAACAGTCTTTGCTCTTTTGTGGTTATGGTTACAAAGGATTAAATAAAGGTTAGTGGTGTTTGTCTCTGTTCTTGCGATATGGTCATTCACAGCATTGCTATTTAATTTGCATTTTGCATGCATACCATCCAAAGCGGTCATGGTTACAAAGGATTAAATCTAGGTCAGTTGGTGTTGGTCTTTGTTTTTGCGATGCGGTGGTTCATAGCAGTGTCAGAATGAATATTTTGCCAAAAAATCATGGTCGCTGGTCACATTCTGCAGGTGGTTGCTCACGACAGTGCATTTATATAATAAAATCAATTCGTGCATTACGATTGTGGTCGTAAATGATAGGTGGTCGCTCATTGCAGAGGTCATTCATGACAAGTTTTACTGTAATTACATATAAAGTAAGAAAGGAGTAACTAATTTTTAAATATTACATTTTTTTTTTAAGAATCATACGCATGTTATGGAATCAATATGAAAAAACTTATGTTAATGTTATTTAAAATCATTATGAATAATCATCAATCATTATGCAAAACTATTCAAAAACCTTGTCAGTAAAATCAGGGTACAAACATCTGGCCATAACTGTTATTCTCTATCCATTTCATTTTCCCACAGGATGTATAATTTATGATATTTATTTTAATCTTTCTGATGCCAGATTTCTTAGCAATGACCATAGGGCTCCTCTCCTTTTCATAAAGTTGAATTGCTTTCACTTTTTTTTCTAAACTGAGAATGTCTGATGACATTTTGCACTTTTTGCAGAAACTTATTCCTTCATTGGCAACCACTGTATACCACTGCAAGCTTATTCCTTCAATGGCAACCACTGTACACCACTGTAAACTTATTCCTTCATTGGTAACCACTGTATACCACTGTAAACTTATTCCTTCATTGGCAACCACTGTATACCACTGTAAACTTATTCCTACATTGGCAACCACTGTATACCACTGTAAACTTATTCCTACATTGGCAACCACTGTATACCACTGTAAACTTATTCCTACATTGGCAACCACTGTATACCACTGTAAACTTATTCCTTCATTGGTAACCACTGTATACCACTGTAAACTTATTCCTTTATTGGCAACCACTGTATACCACTGTAAACTTATTCCTACATTGGTAACCACTGTAAACTTATTCCTTCATTGGTAACCACTGTATACCACTGTAAACTTATTCCTTCATTGGCAACCACTGTATACCACTGTAAACTTATTCCTACATTGGCAACCACTGTATACCGCTGTAAACTTATTCCTACATTGGCAACCACTGTATACCACTGTAAACTTATTCCTACATTGGCAACCACTGTATACCACTGTAAACTTATTCCTTCATTGGTAACCACTGTATACCACTGTAAACTTATTCCTTCATTGGTAACCACTGTATACCACTGTAAACTTATTCCTTCATTGGCAACCACTATATACCACTGTAAACTTATTCCTTCATTGGTAACCACTGTATACCACTGTAAACTTATTCCTTCATTGGCAACCACTGTATATCACTGTCAGACTAATCTGTAGCTGTTGCACAAAACGCTCTGTGTTTACAAACAAATTCAGCTTGTCAAAAGATCCAAAGTCAAGGTCACTGCGACTAAAAGAAGAAAAACTGTCTCCGCACAAAAACTCAAGTTCTCCACAGTCTGCAGTTACCAAACTTTGTGGATGTCTTGCACTTGGGTTAAGGAAGAAGCCTTTTGATCTTTGGGTCAAAAGGTCGAAGAGCAAGGTCACTGTGACAGAAAGAAGAAAAATGGCTTCACAATACCTGGAGTTCTCCACCATCTACAGCTACCAAACTTTGTGGATGGCATCCTCCACCATCTACAGTTACCAGACTTTGTGGATTGCTTAAATTAGGCGTAATGAAGAAGCCTTGAGGTCAAAAGGTTACAAGTCAAGGGCACTGTGACTGAACACAGGAGAAAAATGTTTTGCACAAAACTTGAATTTTCCATAATCTGCAGTTATCAAACTGTGGATGGCTTCCAATTGGGTTAAGGAAGAAGCCTATTGATTTTGGGATCAAACGTTTAAAGGTCAAGGAAACTGTGACTGAAAGTAGAAAAAATGGTTTCCACACAATAAAATTAGTTCTCCACAGACCTGGAACATACTTTGTGGATGGCTGTACTTGGAGCAAGGAAGAAGCCTGTTGATTTTGGAATAAAAAGGTCAAAGGTTAAGGTCACTGTGCTGGTGTAAGAAGAAAAATGGTTTCTAATGGCAGAAAGAAAAATGGGTTTTACAGAATAATTTGTTCTAGAGTAAGTTTCTTGACAAAACTTTGTGGACGGCTTGCATTTAGGGTTATAGAGAAACCTGTAGCTTCTGGGGCTAAAGGTCAGAGTTCTAATAAAAAAATTGTTTCTGCACATTAAGTTTAATGTGTTAAGTGCCTACAAAAAGGACTATTAAACATGTGGCAGGCGAATAATGTACCATTTATGGTACTCTTGTTTCATCAGTTCTGCCTTCAGTCTATCCTGCCATTCACATTTATCTTGCAACAGTAAAACCTGATTTGAGCAACTCTGGATATGAGCGATTATCTGTTATTTATTACCAACATTGTCATGTATGGATAAATTTTACTATATCAGTGCACTGACATGAGAAACCACTTGCTAAATGCGACCAGTGACCATGATTTTGTTTGCAAAATGTGTATTTCAACACTGCTATGAACAACTGTTTCGTAAAACCAGATATAAACACAACAAACTTGTATTTAATCCTTTGTACCTGCGATTGCTTAGTAGAGTCTGTAGGTGGAGTGCTGATTGTTCTGAACCAAGATGCACACTAAAATGAGGGTAAAAATTTAGACTGGTTACTAGTTTCATTAGATTTATAAGGTAAAGTTGTATGCCAAAGACCATAAACCAGGTATATGTGCTTGTCACAAACAGCCATTGTACTGCCATAGTCATCAATATCCCTATTATGATTGACCATTATGTCTGTAAAGGATTAGCATCATGGATACACATAGAGGGAAGCCTTCTTAATACAAAACCCTGAAAGGTGTAACTTTACCAGTGAAATGAAAATGGAATGCAGAATGAATGGAAATGAAAATCAGTAAGCACAAATGCAAAACATAGAATGCAAAACGTTGAATGTTAAACAAAAATGGAACAAAACACATGCATTTCATGAATGGATTTAAAAATCATTTATTTTCAGGCTGCCGCTAAATTTCCATGATCAAAAGTTCTTTCACATGATGATCTGGGATTGGATATAATGATCCTTACTTTGGAATATATATTTGGCTAAGAATAGCACAGCCTCTTAATTGTTTTATGTGATTTTGGATCACTTTGACCATTAAGCTAATCAAAAAATAAAAGAAACTTTTCAATTTTTTTTTAGATACTCTAATATTTCAGATCCAATCATCCATAAAAACATAATTTTGAATGAACAGATTATATCTCCTATCTGCCATTGTGCAACAGCAGCTTAGGGTCTAGTCTGGTGACAGGTGGTTGCATAAATGTGAAAGTTTTCTGATATGAGATTAGTGTTTGTTACAGGTAGAAAAAAATGTTCATTAATTTTAAACTTTTCTCATGAGTAGGTCTCGGTGTCCTTTTTTCACCAGACTTTCTTGTCTTGATTTTGCAGGTGTGGAGAGAACTGGATGTCACAGAGGATGATCTTTATCTGTGGATTGAACGACTTAGAAAGGTTTGTGATTGTGATATGAACATTTTATATGGTTGTAAAGGACCTTTGAGGCACCACAATAGTTTGTTTATTGCATCTTTGATTTCGAGGTTTGTAGCAGCCATAAAATCCAGGAATATTGGTACCCCTACGAAAAATAGTAGATTCGCAGTATTTGGTTTTACTGTTATTTCTGTAACAATTTCCCAAAATATTTTACTATTTTAAGTCTATGGATGGTAGTGTCTGTTATTTGAGTTTATATATTTTATGTCCAAGTTTTTAACAAGAGCGAATGTAACTACTGAGCCACTTATTATGTTGTTAGATATAAAAATATTAGGAGGCAGTCTTGCTCGGGTATGCATCACACACATCATTTATAGGTTACAGATTTTTTTGGTCACATCCATCCATCTGTTCATTCATCTGCCCTTCATTTTGTCTCTTTTTACTTTCATTTGATATTAAAGTTATTGCATTGCAAATTATCAGGGGGAAATAACAGATCTGACATTTACTATTTGTGTTTATTTTTATTATCTTTTTGTCTGTTATTATTCCTTGGCTTTTTGTTGAATTTTTGCCATGCAGTTTGATTTTGGTATGCACTTCAAACTTCATTGTGATTTGTCTTCATACTACAAAAGCAGCGAAAAAAACCTAGGAAACTATATATATAATAAAACAATTATTGACTTTTGATTTTAGTGATGCATGCACAAAAGTACATATGTGTTTTGTTTTGAATTGGTAGAAAGCATGAGTTTGATATGGTATAGGGATACATCATGGCTGCCAGGCAGAGACATATTCTTATATTATGTCATATGAGTTCTTTCCCTTGACTTGGACTCAACTCAAATGTTGTTTAGTGTATATTACATGCCTCATGTTTGACACTGTAGTTTTAGCTTTACAGTGTGAAAGAGATTCAAAATAAATAGAGATTATAGAACTTTGATCCAGTACGTCTAAAGATATTGATGTGCAGATGTTAGTGAAACACCTTAATAGAGATTATAGAACTTTGATCCAGTACGTCTAAAGATATTGATGTGCAGATGTTAGTGAAACATCTAAATAGAGATTATAGAACTTTGATCCAGTACGTCTAAGGATATTGACGTACAGATGTTAGTGAAACACCTAAATAGAGATTATAGAACTTTGATCCAGTACGTCTAAGGATATTGATGTACAGATGTTAGTGAAACATCTAAATAGTTCAAATCTGGGTGTGCAATACTGAAATACGGATTGAACATCGAATGGCAGATCAACCACGTAAAATCAAACGGGTATGTTGTAAAAGGATTTATCCACCCCAGAAAAATTATATTCACCTCAGCCAATGGTTTCAGTGAATATCAACTTTCTGGGGTTGATAAATATTTGTTTCAACTTTATCAGAAGTCAATAATTGATAATGTTTACGGGTTACTTTTGTTAATGTTCATATAATTTGGATCTTTATATGAAACACCTGCCCAAAGAGGACACATTTGTGTGGTACCTTGAGCATCCATTATAGACAGGTTTCACTGTATATCAAGACAAAATAAATCCATGTTAGATAATTGCAGGAGTCTCGGTATTCACACATGATTAATCTATTTAAATTAACATATTCTTTTTCAGTGGCTATGTCAAACAATTGTTTCTCGTCTCAGTGAAGAAATAGTTACAGTAAATGCAGCCCTTAGAAGGATAGGATGTGAAGATACTGAGATTGGCGGTATGCTTTCAGATTGGAATATGTTTCACAATCTTTTCTTTCTTATGTAAATTCTATTCAAATTTAAGCAAAATGAATCATGCACACCCAGGTCTGCCTGCACGTACTGTAACAGCAGATCAATCATTGCATAAATGTCAACAGACCAGGGTCTAAGGTATTCACTAGAAATCATAAATGTCAGCAGATCAGGGTCTAAGGTGTTCACTAGAAATCATAAATGTCAGCAGATCAGGGTCTAAGGTGTTCATTAGAAATCATAAATGTCAACAGATCAGGGTCTAAGGTGTTCACTAGAAATCATAAATGTCAACAGATCAGGGTCTAAGGTATTCACTGGAAATCATAAATGTCAGGAATTCAGATTCTAAGGTATTCACTAGAAATCATAAATGTCAGCAAATCAAGATCTAAGGCATTCACTAGAAATCATAAATGTAAGCAGATCAGGGTCTAAGGTGTTCACTATAAATTATAAGTGTTGGCAGATCAGGGTTTAAGGTGTTCACTGGAAATCATACATGTCAGTAAATCAGAGTCTAAAGGCATTCACTAGAAATCATAAGTGTCCTCAGATCAGGGTCTAAAGTGTTCACTCAAAATTCTAAGTGGCACAGAGATGCCAACCATTATGGCTTTTGCAGAATTATTACATATATTTAGTGAAAGTTTCACATTTTGAATTATTTTGACAAAATTCCAGAAATAAAAATTTTATGGGATATAATTTTGAACAGGAATTTTCAATATGAAGACAGGAAGGGAGAAAAGTACTTCAGCACCAGTATGAGAGACTGATACATAGAATATAGTTTTTTAATAGGAAACACGAAATGTTGATAACAGAAAACTGCTTGACCAGAATGTAAATAGGTATAAATGTCAGCAGCAATATAGAGGACAAGAAAATGCACACAAATCATGAGGAAATTGAATGTTAATAGTTATTGTTTTGGCCAAATATGCTGAAAGAATTCAAGGTCCTGGAATTGTAGTAGTGGATACACCATTTATTCTCATTGGACCTTGTTACTGACTGCAAACAGGTATGTATAGGCTCACTGGAAGATGCAAATGATTGTATATAAGTTTGTTACTTTGAATGAATATGCATTCATTCCAGAAAGGCTGCCTAGATTTCCAAATATTGATGATAGGATTCCTAATAAGCATGCTTATGGGTTGACATCTGGTGTCAGCAGATTAGTGTCCAGGCTGTTCATTAGAAGTCATAAGTTTCAGCAAATCAGGATCTAAGGTGTTCACTGGAAATCTTAAGTGTCAGCAAATCAGGGTCTAAGGTGTTCACTGGAAATTGTAAATGTCAGCAAATCAGGGTATGAGGTGTTCACTGGAAATCATAAATGTCAGGAATTCAGATTCTAGTATCAGCAGATCAGAGTCTAAGGTGTTTACTGGAATCAGGGTCTAAGGTGTTTACAGGAAATAATAAGTGTCAGAAAATGAAGGTCTGATGTGTTTACTGGAAATCGTGAGTCTCAGCAAATCAGAGTCTATGGTGTTCACTGGAAATCATGAGTCTCAGCAAATCAGAGTCTAAGGTGTTCACTGGAAATCGTAAGTGTCAGCAAATCAAGGTCTAAGATGTTCACTGGAAGTCATGTCAGCAAATCACAGTCTACAGTGTTCACTGGAAATTGTTTCAGCAAATCAGGGTTCAAGGTGTTAATTGGAAATCAAGTGTTAGCATATCAGGGTTTAATGTGTTGTTTAATATGAGACAGAAGTCACATCCATGTCATTTTGTGTCCAATCGTTCCCAGAGTTCATAGTGCTGCATTACACCAAGGTAAAAGGTGACATCATATTAATAATCATTATGTAATGATCACATCATTTCAAGCTGCGCAGTTGATTTTACAAAGGATGACTACCTTAAATGTGCAGTATACACAAAAAGAGTGTATAATCAATATCATATAATAGAAATACATGTGTGTTAATGTATCCTTGTACCATGGTACATGCAATCATCTTGACTGTGGTGCCAACCATGGGATGAAATACCATACTTATAACAGTTCACATACAAAAATAATTCATTACTGGTATAGAATGAAAACTATTTCCATTTGAGAGTGCATTCTAATTGATAAATTGTATAATTTTCATGTTATATAACTTTACTTTCAGAGGTATCCACATCTACATTGAAGCATTTAGAATTGACAAAAGGAACACTGGTTCCAACACTGAATTCAATTCTTCCTTATCTTGATTTCTCATCACCTCAGGAATACATGGTGCAAAGAATTAAAGGTTAGTTAAGCATCTTTACTTGGTTTACTTAATCTGCCAAGTTTATTGTTAGGTCACCTGGCAGTAAGGCAGAGTGAAGTACATCATACATCATCCATTGTCTGTTCACAGTTAATTATTTACAACTTCTCAAAACCACTTGACCAATTTGCATGATTTTACACAGGGAGCACCATCAAGGCCTTTCAGATTTGCTCATTGGATGCTGATTCATCATTCCAAATGACTTCCATTACTAACAATAGAAAATCCTTTAAACAGCTTCTTTTCAAATATTGCTTAATGGAATTTGACAGCATCCAGGCATGAAGGTCTTTCATATATTAAAATGATGCCAATCTGCCAGCAGATGTGGCTACCATTACTAAAAGTAGAACAAGCTTTAAATGGCTTCTGAAAACCACTTAACAGAATTTAACCAAATTTGACAGCATCCTGGCCTGAAGGTCTTTCAGATATTCAAAAAATGCCAATTTGCCATCAAATATGGGCACTGTTACTAAACATACAGTATGCTTTAAATGGCTTTTTCAAAATAAGCACATAACATATTTGATCAAAGTTGACAAAAGGCATCCTGGCATAGAGGACTTTCAAATTTATACCAATAATGTTGATTTGCTATCAAATGTGGCCTCCGTTGGTAAACATATGAAAAAACATTTAAACAACTTGTAAAAAACTAAGCAGAATTGGACCAAATTTGATAGAAAGCATCTTGGCATATAGAGCTTCAGATTTGCACAAATGATGCTGATCTGCCATCTAATATGGCCATCATTACTATAAGTAGAAAACCTTAAATGATTTCTTTTCAAAACCACTTAACAGAACTTCACCAAAGTTGATTGGCATAAAGACCTTGGAACTTTTTACAAACGATGCTAATCCACCATCATATATGGCCACTGTTAATAAAAATAGAAAAACCTTTAAACGACTTTTTTATAAATGCTCAACAGAATGTTATCAAATGTGACAAAAAGTATTTAGGCATGAAGGTCTTTGACATGTGTACAAATGATTCTGATCCATCATCAAATATAGCTGTCATTAATAAACAATAGAAAAACTTTGAATGATTGCTCAGAAACTGTTTAGAAGAATTTGACTAAATTTGACATAAAGCAATATGGTATTAAGGGCATTCAAATTTATACAAATGTTACTGATTCACCATCAAATATGGCTGCTGTCACTCAGAGTAGAAAATCCTTTTAAAGACTTTTCTCAAAACCACTCAACAGAATTTGACAGCAAGAGTCCTAGTTTGATGGCCTTCTAAGTTTTATATTCAAATAATGCTGATATGCCATCAGATATGGCAACCATTATTACAAAAAGAAAAACATAACATAAAAAAAAATCAACTGAATTTGATCATCTTTTTGACAGAAAGAGTTTGGCATAGAGGCCTTTCAGTATTGGACAGATGAACCTGATGTACCATCAGATATGGATGAAAGTACAAAAAATAGAGAAACCTTGAACCGGTTTTTTTGATAACTTGCAATCAACAGAATTGGACAAAATTTCTTCAGAAAGTATCCTATAGACCAAAATTTCTCAGTTAAATACATGGTGCCTCCAAATCCAGCCCTCCCAGAAAGACAGAAAAACATCTTTCTGTCTATATAATTGTATAGACAAAGGGAAGCAACTGTTACAGGATAATTCACCTTTCTACCTGCTAGGTAGCTACCGTTATACCCAGTTTAAACCAGTTTTTACTTTCATTGCCATGCCATAAAGATGTCCTCCAGACAATCCAGTTAAATTCTATAACTTCTGTAACTTAAATTTAATCATCCACATTTCTTTTTCAGTGGTACAGTAGGTAAAAATCCTGTTTTATATGGTGCATTTTGTGAATTCCGATGAATTTATTAATATTTTTGCAATTATCGTACTGTTCATTATTGCCGCATATAACATTCAATTTCACCGGAGAAATTTTCGGGCACTGTACTTATCAACTATTACACTTCTAAGTCGTTTCAATAATGTGGTTTACATTATTTCACTTTATATGAACTTGTTTGTTCCACTTCTTCATTACAGAGATGACAAGCAAGTGCATGAAGTGTAAATGATTTAAGGTTGTGGAGGATGGACATGAGACATGTCTATGCATACAATTGCTCATTGGCACACACATGTAATGTGTGTGCACTTTGGTATGAAAATACTTGGTCCAACGTTTTGATAAAGCAGCTCAAGAACCGCAAAAATTAGCACACTCCAATACATAGTAACAAGTCTTTTAACATACACCTCATGTCCGACTCATTGATTAGTCTCATGGGGGATGTTGAGATGCGTTCTCCACTCCTCATGTAGACGTAGAATAGCGCCACAACATGCAGTATCCATGAATAGAGTAGAATCGTTGAGTAATCTCATGGGTGATGTTGAGATGCCCTCTTTACCCCCCATGAAAATGCAAGATAGCACCAGAATATACTGTATCTGTGAATAAAGTTGAATCATTGATTAGATAGCACCAGAATATACTGTATCTTTGAATAAAGTTGAATCATTGATTAGATAGCACCAGAATATACTGTATCTGTGAATAAAGTTGAATCATTGATTAGATAGCACCAGAATATACTGTATCTGTGAATAAAGTTGAATCATTGATTAGTCTCCTGGGTGATGTCACGATGCCCTCTCTACCCCCCATGCAGATTCAGAAACAGTGCCAGAATATACTCTATCCATGTATACAGTAGAAAGCTCAGGTGATTCCAATCAAGCCTTGGAATTGCATATGATCAGTGTCTTAAAAAAGCTTTGTTGTCGATATGTCAACGAGTAGAAATGGCATTTATATATTGTAATCCCACTGGGGATAAGCCTAAGACCCCGCCACTGAGGCGTGATGGGTTGCAATTGCTTACCCCGTCCATGCATGACAATATTAAGAAAACAAGTCAGACATGAAGATTTGCAATTTGACCAATACAGTATGGACAGGCTTTCTGTACCGACCATACCTCACCAGCTGGCTGGACCTCAAAGCAGATATCATCTTTAGTATGCTGTTCTGACTGCTGACCAACCAGTCCAGCTCTATGAACAAGCTATGTATGATTACTGTGGTCAGGAGTCTGTTTTCTCCGACAAGTGAGCTGGCCGGCCAGACAGACCACATAGCCGTCCGTCCATACTGACCATACCACACCAGCCAGCCTGACCACAAGGCATATACCAACTTTGGTGTGCCTTTCCGACTGCTGACCAATTGGTGCAGCCATATGAACTAGCTATGTACGTTGACAGTTGTCATAGTTCTGTTATCTCTGACTGGCAAGCTGGTCGACCAGTTGACTGGACCAACCATTCCTATGAAATTCATAGCGAACTGGCATTACTTATGAAGCCTTTTGACCGAGTCAAACTGGCCGCACTGGACGGGCATTCCATAATTTGATCACTACTGATGGCATATCTAATGGGCAAAATGATGATGCATGCTGATAATACTTCATCATCATTTCCTGCTGATGAAGATGATGAAATGGAAATCCTGGAACATGCCAATCTGACAATGGAACGGATGGAATTTAGTTCATGGCAGCGATAGAGGAAATCTGTAGGATTTTGTCTCCGTCAGAATGCCGTCTTCCACATTCAATCAATTCTACCTACAAGGTCAATGCCTTGGTAGATGTAGATGATGATGATGACAGTTCATAATTCAGAATCCTGCTACAATTGTTAAAGATTGCAAAAATTACTGGGCATCTCTTGGAGCATTCACTATCCTGGTAATGCAAGAGCTTCTATATGGTGAGTCAGTTGCATGTAACTTTCTCACCCCACTGGTCAAAAGTCATGTTCAGAGATATTTTTTCCACACGTACCTTATCTAAATGTTGAATTAGTGTAGAGACAAGTCTTTAATGCCCTACTTGACTTCGTGCATCTGACGATTTTGCTGTTTTTCTATACACTCCCTCCCTGTCAGTTTTCCACTTCTGTTAGCACATCAGATTGAGGGGAGTGAGAAAACAAGAGGCACAAGAGTCACCCTTTAACTTTCAGCGCAATCGACTATCTCAGCATGACCCTGTTACAGAACATACAAGAGAAGGGACGATCGTCACCAGAGAATTTGCAGTGGCGGTTATCAACAATGGCAGGTTTTTCTTTTTTCTCCTGGCTAAGCGAATTATAGGTGGTAATATGGCCCTATTTTCGCAGGCAGGCAGGAACAGGAGAGAGAGGATCACAGTTTCTCCTTCCTCAGGGCTTCCGTCTATTGTCAGTGATACATCATCAACCACACCCTCTGGTAGATTTGGACCAACCATTCTCGCATAATGCTGGGTGATCCAAACCATGTCAGAAGGTGTCTGGATTTCATTATCTGAACCCCTCCCCTCTCATCGTCCTTCCTTCATGAAGGAACTCCCAAGAGATCCCATGAAGGGGGATGTTTTCACACAAGAAAATCCAGTTTTTTCTGCTTGTAAAGGGCGGTGTACATAGTATGAAAACGGCACACACACGGCTTCTACCCCAGAACTTTTCTGGTTACGAAGTCCAATGGTAATTGATACCTGTGATAGAGATATGATGAGTACGTGATCAGTCTTGACATGTCTGACGTGTACTTCCATATATCAATTCATATGATCCCAATCTAAGCCCTTGGGCCTTCACTAAGAGTTCAGGACATCCATGGCAGAGACAGCGATGTTCCTGCACGACACACCACAAAAACATTTGGTAAGTTTGGTTTTTGTTTCACGACATGAACAACTTTACTTCCCTTATTGTGTGGTGGATAATGAATTAGAAAAGTCAGACCTTGTCCCTTCTCAACATTTTGATCCATCTAGGTATGGAATCCTTAGCACATATCAATTTGGTGGCTTTCTCCCAAACGCATTGAAAGAATTGTTCACGCTTCAGGGAAGGCATCAACCAAGACGTCGAAGTTGGACCTTCAAGATGACATTACACTAAGTCATATCCCAGTTCAGAATATCATTCACAGAGAAGGTGGCATTACTGGACGACACACTACAAAACCATTTGGTTAGTATGATTTTTGGTTTATGACATGAACAACCTTACCTTCCTCATTCACAGTTCAGGGTGGATAATCAATGTAGAGAAGTCAGACCTTATCCCTTCTCAACATTTTGCCCATCTAGATATGGAACTCTTAACACATATTAACTTGGCGTCTTTCTCCCAAATGCATCAAAAGTATAGCTCATGCGTTGGAGAAAGCATCAAACAAGACATTGTTTAGGCAAGAAAGTTTTTTACAGCTCCTTGGCCTACTCAATACGGGGGTGGACCTGTTACAATGCCAGTTTACTTCTTGACCTGCGTTGGTCAGTGGCATATGGATTCTTCAAGAGAAGGCTCTTTATATCAACCTCTTGGAAATGAAAGCCATTCTCAATGCCTTTCACATGTGAATGGAACATATCCATGAAGCATGGTCCTGATAATGTCAGACAGTTCGCTTGTGGTGACATACCTCTGCAAGGGGCAGAACAATCACCAGACCTTTGCCTCACGGTAGGGGAATACCTTCATGGGTACTCCCAATATCAGGTAATATTCAGATCCGGCACATTGCTATCTGGCTCAATGTCCTGGCCGACTCATTATCAAGGGAGGACAAATGCTTCATACAGAGTTGTCCCTCCAGGAACCTTCCATCTGGTCTGTGCCTTTTGGGGTCATCCGATGTTTGACATTTCTTTTTAATTTTTCCATGACCTCTGAAACATGGGCTGTAGATGCTCTTTTAATCAGCTGGGAGGTAATGTGGGCATACACCTTTCCTCCATCAGTTTTGATTATGAAATTAATTAATAAATGAGGGGCACAGACTGTAATTGCTCTGATTGCCCCACTATGTTGGAACTTACTGGATCAAAGATCTGCTTGATTTAGTAACAGACATACCCAGGCAAGTCATAGCAACCTCCACTCTGCTCAAACAGTCAAGATCGCCACTGATCTAGCCATGTCCAAACAAACTCCTCCTTCAATCCTGGCTCCTTTCAGAGATGTCCTGACTGAAAAAGAGTTTGGAGCTTCAGTCCTGGAGAGAATCACAACAGTTGAAGATCCTCCACTTTGAGGACATACAATGGGAAATCGTGTGTTGTCAATGACTTATGTCACATTAATGAAGTCGCACCACTCTCAGCATCCATTTCTCTTTGTCTTTAAAGACAAGAAGTTAGCTCCTATCACAATCAAGGAATATTGTTCCATGATATCAGACATGTTCAGACTTCATGGAAGAGATGATTTTGGCTGCAACAAGGTAATCTCTGACTGCGGTTCAATTCTGACATATCCAGACATGCTCACTCATATTATTCACAGTGGAATCTCTCCTGGGGCTTGACATGGCAAAACTTGTCTAATTTTGAGCCACCATCTCCCCCACCACCACCACCTTCACTGAAGCAGTTATCATACCTGACTTACAATTTGTGATAATGCTAACTTCTACATGCAGACTGAGTGAGCTACATACGATATCAGTAGATCTGAACTACATGCAGTTCCGTTCTGATGGTTGTCGTTCTAATGACACAACCTGGTTCCTTCCTAAGAACAGCTTGCTGTCACTAGTGAACCAACAGTAACTATTCATTCCCTCTTCTTGATAAATCTGTCAAGAGAAGCAAAGAAGCAGGACCCTGTATGTACCCTCAGATGTTATTTGAGACGCATGAACAATATCAACATCAACAGTGAAAGACTGTTTCTACCACTGAAAGCAGAAATGTAAGACATAACCCCACAAGTGATGACCGCTTGACTAAAGGTAGTTATAAAAAAAATGTGTACCCTGAACTTTCACAGAATCAGGCACACAAATGAAGATTTCAGCTCACAAAATACGAGTGACTTCCATGAGCCTGGCCATGAATGTAATGTCTCAATTTGGGACATAGTGCAGTCAGCTGACTGGCACTCCCAGTCTGCCTTCTCTGGTTTCCATTTGCATGACATGGCCTTGCTAAGGAGAGAACTGAATCTCGGGTTAGTGGTGGCTGCACAGACAGTGACCACTCCCCATTCATGAAACCACAACCCTTGACCCAGACATGAATTTGTCACTTTCACTGGATTCGCCTGGGAAACTTTTGATGGTGAGACAATTCTCAATTGCAGAATCCCACAGGGATCTCCCGTGCACATGTATAAATAAATTGTCTCTTGTTGTGCTAAACTAACATTAGGAGAAGTTCAGCCTTTTTGTTGAGCAATCATCCTCCTACTTGGTGGGACAGAGGTAGGATGCTCAGCATTTCCACCTCCTCTTACCTATTCTTTTAATGTAATGTGATCAGGTAATGTATTTGATGGAGAAAGCAAATTTTTTAGTCAATTATGATTCTCCGATAATACTTACCTGATCACATTACAAATAATTCCTCCCACCCTTCACTGCAATGCTAGCATCCTTTAGGGTGTCGCTCAAGTAAAAACTGGTTTAAACAGGGTATAATAGTAGCCACCTAGCAGGTAGAAAGGAGAGTTTACCTGTAAGAGTTGCTTCCCTTTGTCTATAATAATATATAGACAGAAAGAAGTTTTTCTGTCTTTCTGGGAGGGCTGGAGTCAGAGGTAGCAAAGAAAGTTATCCTTAATGTAATGTGGTTAGGTCAGTATTATTGGAGAAAAATAATTGACTAAAAGCTTTACTTTTTTGCCAACAGCTCTTGCATTAGGCTATTAGGCAGATGTCAGCCAGGTAAGCAATCACTGGCCCACTTAGACCTCTTGTTCATGTCACTATTGCATCAGCTGGGGACTGTAAAGATAATCTTATTCCAAGTTATTGTTTGTCATAATAATGGAGTGTATCATGCTCCAATATCACTTCTAAATTTCAGGTGTTTTTATTTTAATTTTCAAAAAGTTCAGATTAATATGGGTTTTCAAATGGGTATTTTTCCCCATCAGTAAGAGCACTGCTTCCATTTCCATCATTTGATGACAGTTACAAAATGAATGTGTGAAGTTCATTTGCAATCTTGCATCAGATTGGTCTGCCTTTCAACTATCACAAATAGCAACCTTTAGAAAGTCTCTCAAGACTTATTTAAAATTGTGACAAATCTGAGGCTTCAGAAGTACTGTATATTTTGCATGTCTTCAAACGGCAAAAGTAATTACTTTTTCTCTGTCTAAAAACATCTTAAAATATTACATTCAGTGACAGAAAACAAATGAATGACAAGTTACATGTATGATTTTAATTGTTGAATATTGGGAGAACTATATTTATCAATTGATTAGCTCGCTGATACCGATATAACAAATAACATTTGTTTAAAATTATATTACTCACATGTAGATAACAAAAGTCTCATTAGTGAAAACAAGAATATGCCACCCTTTATTAAAGGAGGAAACTGTTAAAATGAAAGTAATCATCTTGAAAAATTTGTTTAACACCTCCATTGTGAGTAAGACTAAAACCTGCACCCGGTCATGTACAGGCCAATTAACTGATTCCTGTTTGTGTGGTCTGGTACTGAAACTTTTATAAGACTAATACTAAATTACATTTGAAAACTTAAAAATGTATAATATATAAAACACATGAGAAAAGGATTTGGTTTTTAGCTCCACTGGTCATAGACCGTCCATTAGCACAAGTTTGTTATAGCTACACCTCCTAAACTATGTGGAGGATTACCATGAAACTTTACACACACGTTCATCCCATGGTCTAGTTGATCCTGAATGAAAATGGTGCTGCTCGGACATCCAGTATGGCTGCTACAGTGGCCATCTTGAAATTTTTTTTATTGCTACTACTCCTGAATGGATGGCCATATCAACATGAGGTTTTCACTGAAAGACTTCTTATGATGTCTAGTTGATCCTATGTAAAAATGGTGCCGATCTGACATACACTATGGCTGCCACAGTGACCATCTTGAATCTCTTTTTATCTCTACTTCTCCTACATGGATGGTCTTATAAACATGGAGTTTTCACTGAAAGACTTCTTATGATGTCTAGTTTGTCCTGAATGAAATGGTGCCGATCTGACATCCAATATCGCCACCACAGCAGCCATCTTGAAAATATTGTTATTGCTACTCCTTCTGAATTGATGGTCATATCAACATGGTTTTTTTACTAAAAGACTTATTATGGTGTCTAGTTGGTCCTAAATGAAAATGGTACCAATCTGACTTCCAATATGGCCACGACGGTGGCCATCTTGAAAATCTTGTTATCGCTACTTCTACATGGATGGTCATATCAACATGGGGTTTTTCACTTAAAAACTTCTTACAATGTCTAGCTGGTCCTAAATAAAAACATTGCCGATCTGACATCCAATATGGCCGTCATGACAGCTATGTTTAAAATCTTAATATCAGAACTCCACCTGAACAGAAAGTCATATTGACATAGGGTTTTCACCAAAAGACTTCTTATGATGTCCAGTTGGTCTTAGACTGTTGTCAATCTTTTGTCCAATATTCCAATATGACTGCCACACAGTGGCCATCTTGAAAATCTTGTTATCGCTACTCCTCATGAATGGATGGTTGTATCAACATTAGGTTTTCACTAAAAGACTTTTTGTGATGTCTAGGTGCTCCAAATGAAAATGGTGCCGATCTGATGTCCAATATGGCCACCACAGCAGCCATCTTGAAAAATTAGTTATCGCTACTCCTCCAGAATGGATGGTCGTAATAACATAAGGTTTTCGCTAAAAGACTTTTTCTGAGGTCTAGTTGGTCCTAAATGAAAATGGTGTCGATCTGATGTCTAATATGGCCACCACAGCAGCCATCTTGAAAAATTAGTTATCGCTACTACTCCAGAATGGATGGTTGTAATAACATAAGGTTTTCACTAAAAGACTTTTTCTGAGGTCTAGTTGGTCCTAAATGAAAATGGTGTCGATCTGATGTCTAATATGGCTGCCACAGTGGCCAGCTTGGATATCTTATCACTACTTTCTCCTGAATTAATGCTCATATCAACATGGTATTTTCACTAAAAGACTTCTTATAATGTTGTGTTTATCCCAAATTAAAATGGTGCTGATCTGATGTCCAATATGTGGCCATCTTGAAAATCATAAGTACATGAACAAAATTCTTTTAAAATTAAGTCAAACATTACAAAGCAAGAAAATATGATTTTAGCCAAAAAAGCATGGGTCCTTACACAAACATTGTCTGAAGACATACAGAAATTACGGTACTTTGTATAAAAGTTGTAAGGACTTGTGTATTATATGAAAAATAGATAATGTTCTTCTGAAAAATAGGTTGATAAAGCTACAAGCAAAAGGCAATTTGTTTCTCCAAGACACATGAGTGCTCGAATTCGCAATAAATTTAATGAATCCCCACATAAAACTGAATGAGCTGCTGATTTGCCATGAGCATAACAAACCTGTAAATTCATTAATATTAACAAAGCTCAATATGATCAAGGAAGTGCTTGACTTCTAGATCAACCAATATAAAAGTCAAGTTCTTACTGGGTGACTTGCAATTATGCAATGAGATGCTTTCATTGATTATCTAGTTATTAATCGCTTTTTACCAAATGCACTTGGTGAGGTTCTACCAAGGCAGTTTTTGGTATTCACTGGTAATGTCTCTGCTGTTACATGTTTGGTATTCACTGGTAATGTCTCTGCTGTTACCATGTTTGGTATTCATTGGTAATGTCTCTGCTGTTACATGTTTGGTATTCACTGGTAATGTCTCTGCTGTTACATGTTTGGTATTCATTGGTAATGTCTCTGCTGTTACATGTTTGGTATTCACTGGTAATGTCTCTGCTGTTACATGTTTGGTATTCATTGGTAATGTCTCTGCTGTTACATGTTTGGTATTCACTGGTAATGTCTCTGCTGTTACATGTTTGGTATTCATTGGTAATGTCTCTGCTGTTACATGTTTGGTATTCATTGGTAATGTCTCTGCTGTTACATGTATGATTCATACAATATAGTGCCTTGTCAAAACACACAATCGCTAATGAAGATAAACAACTAAGTTTTATTTTATTAATTCAAGGTTTTTTTATCGCACACACATTCTTGAAACAAACTATAAGTGAGTCTATTCATAGGTACTGTTCACATATAAAAACTGCTCCCTTAAAAATTGGAAATCCCCCTTATGAAAGTGCTAGAGGGTGAATTCCCTTGTATGAAAATCTTGGAGAAATCACTAAATAGGTGGATGAAGTTTTTTTCCCCCTTAGTTTACTAGAAGGTAAGTTTCTATTGTATTTCCTTTTGAATTTAAATATACCTGCATTAATCATGAAGTTACACAGTTGCTTTTCAGAGTAGTAGTAATGCTCATTAATATCAATAAAGGACCAGATAAATATTTGAATTTCAGATTTAGGTAAAGATGGTTGTATAAGCGAGTTCAGTTGGGCAAGTGGAGGCAACTATGTCAAACATTGGGGAGAACATCTACCAACAGATGCTGCTGTAAGTCTAGGAAGTCTAGTTTCCAGCTATTTAAAGGATCATTTTATTTTTTTGAGAACATGAGAATGTTGATGGTGCTATTACTGTTGCCAACTGAATTTTAATGGTAATACATACGTAGATCTGGTAAAACAGGACATAATGGCAACAATAATGGCTTTTACTGCTACAAAGTTTAATGTTGAACAGTCAGCAAGTGTTTTACATAGTCAGAAAATTCCAAATTTTAACTTTGGCAAACAAATGTATCAAAGTCACATCCTGGTCAGGCAACTAGATTTTGATTGCCATGGCCAACAATGAGTTTGATTACCATGATGCATAATCAATGAAATGAACTGCCTACAGGTTGTTTGGCTGTTATGCCTGCCAGGTGTCAATGAAATGAACTGCCTACAGGTTGTTTGGCTGTTATTCCTGCCAGGTGTCAATGTTTACAAAATATCTGATACCTGCTTGGCAGATTCAACCCTGCATAATAAACCAACTTCCTGCCATTATTCAGCTGTTCAGGACTGGTTAATGCCAGATATTAGACTCACTGTAAGAGTTGTGTTTGCTGTCTGACACTGTTTAGGGTATTGTAAGCAATGATTACCCAAGGATGAGACACCAGGAGCATATCTTTTCTCTGACACAGATTAGGGCATTATCAAACAAAAATTATCGAAGGAAGAGACACCAGAAGCATATCTTTACTCAAAATAATCACCTTTTCATTAGGTATCATTCTTAGACCATCACATGTTTAGATTGTTGTTGTTTTCAAATTCCTTCACATCATGTAGAGTGCCTTAAAAGTGTTGCTTTGAATAGCATAAATAAGTATATCTTTCAAAGGTAATATCTCTTTCAGAATTCTATGAAAAATTTATTATGATAAATAATAGTTTTGTGCTAATTCTGATTTTTCTTGATTTCTTATTTACAAGGATGGCGATAATATGAGGGGAGATAATTTGACCTATAACTTCCATGTAAGATGCAAATGCAGTATGAGGAGATAAAAAAAACTCCAAAAGATGAAATCAGATGATGGATAAAATAAAGTAAAAAGAAAACACTAGTAAAATAAAAATACATTTTTGGTGAGAAGCTCAGAAGAAATTATTTTTGGAATGTGCTTAATATTGGCATTAGAAAAAAGCTTTAATGCATATGAAAGTGCTAGAAATTCTGAACTTATACAAATATTAATCTATACAGCATACTGAGAAAGATTTGAATAGAACACTTGAAAAATACATATATACAGGGCAAATCAGAATTAATAGACATCCAGAATGATATCTGTTTTAAAACTTTGAAATTAGCATTTTATATGTGTTAGATTTCCTTTGTGCTCCAAGAGCATATATTGGAACTGAAAAATGATACATTTTAAAAATTCTGCTGTTGATTAAATCATACATATTTTACATCATTTATTGATAAATGAAATTAATAACTTATTTGACATGTAGCAATAAAATTTGATTAATGCTTAGTAATCATTTTTATTGGAATTACATAAAAAGATTTCTGACTGGACAACCAGATGCATTTGTTGGGCAAACAAATTTTTGCAGTCAGTTTGTCCCATAGGTAACCATGCATTTTGAAAAATGTTTCCACCCCATGTACATAAGCAGTAGAAATCAGTTTTTATATGCCCATCTTATGTTATATGTAATTATTTTTAAAACATTTTGCTGATTTTTATAGCAAATTGCATGATCTGCAACTTCAGTGATCAACATTGATCCATGTGAATGAAAAGTCTGTAAACAATGAGAATCAACTTTTGTGTGTACATAGAATTTTAAAAAATCCTTATCCAAAAATGATATTTCTTTTGTCAGTCATTATTTTTACCTGACAAGTTTTCAGCATGGATGGCATATACTCAACATTAACATCATGATGACAACATTTTTGGTGAGTCAGCAATAAAGGGAAGCAACACACTTTAGTAACTTTTCCACAGCAATGGTGGCATTAGAATCGTGAACATTTTGTGTAAGGTTTAGTTATAATTTTACAGCAGTGCTTTGATCGTGAGTTTGACATACAATTCCAGGCATTTTTGCTTAATTTAGTAGTTTATTTGTGTTCACTTGTGCAGATTGTTTGTCAGTATACAAACACAAGATCATAAATATTTTAAGATGCTGGACACAGATAACCATTTCAAAATATTCATATAGTAAAACATCGTTAAAGAACAAATTCTTAGCTTTATATTTTGAAAGATATCTGTTTGGAGGAATACATGTCAGAATCCAACGGAGGATGGAATAAACCTAAACTTTGTCTACCAGATCCAGTGAGCAAAGTTTCAGACTATATGTGGTATTCAGGAATAAAATTAATCCAAATATCATACACAGGGACAAAAGTTCATCTGAGTTTTAAATGTTTCTAGCAAAATTTGTAGTAATCACTTGATTCAAAGTCGAACTTTTTATTATATTCTAGGTCAGCTGGCTATGTAATACATCAGATATTGTTAGCGCATTTGTACTCTTCAACTATGTGTGCCCAATGGAATCAGTATGGTTTATCACTGAAATGTTGAGCTAAAACTGGCCATAGATGCTGATCAAGAATGTCACAATATTTTTCAGCATTAATGATTGCATCAACTTTACACAGGGTCCCTACACATAAATGTGATGCACCCCACATTTCATGATTTAAACAAAAACAAGTTGACAGCGAGGGCACATGCAGTCAGGATGGTAGGTCTCATTTGCTGGTCTCCAAACATAAACAGCATGATTTTGCCCAATTATAATTTGAGACTTGTCACTAAATGTCACTTGAATACATTGCATAAAAACATTCCAACATCTGCATTCCAGACACCGAGTGAGCCTCTTGTTTTCAGTTGATTTCTTTTACACAGCTTTTATACACCAATTAAAAAAATCTTTTTTCTGTGTAAAATTCGCAAAACAATCACAGGATGAATGTTATCACTTTAGTGTTAAATGAATTCAGTGGTGACATCCCACAAAATCTTTTCATAGTTTTTCATGACACTTCTCAGTAAGCGAGCTTCATCATGGTGACTGATTTTACTAGGCTGGTTTGATTGTGGTGCATTTTCCACACTACTTCCTGCTATATAATTCTTCAAAACAGAACTGTAGAGTCAGGTATTCTCAACAACAAAATTCCACAATCAGTTGCTTTGTCTTAGTACTCAGTTCCACAGACTTATGAACCATTGCTTACTGCAAACTTACAAGCCATTGTTTACAGATCAGTCATGTACTTGCTCAAACTGCAAGCATACAAAAAACATTTATGGTATTACTCAGTTGGATCCATAGAGATACCATGAGGGTCGTCTTGAAATTATGCATTATACTCTGAAACGAGTGTTAAAATAAGAGTATCACATTTATGTATGTTGGCCATTTTGGTCTTTTTGCAAATACTATTGATACAGCATTGTAGATGGCAAAGTGTCAGAAAAAATAAATTTTGATATTTTCAGCTTGTGATGCACTTGTTTTGTACATATCTGGACTCCAGGCTGCCATCCCATCCCAAATACCCTGATGGCAAAACTTTTACCAACCAGTACTTTATGAAGACACCAGACAAACCAAGTAAGACATAATGCATTTGCACTGGTTCCTGGAAATAATTTAAAAAAAACAAAAAAACATTTAAGATGCAAGACAGCCCATATATTTAGAAACAAGTTTTAATCTGGGACAATCGTGAGTCACATACCTGGATGAACAGGTTTGCAAAAATGAATACGGATATATGCATGACCTGCCAAGATACTTCCTTAAATCACAGGGTTCCTCATGTTCTGCGAATATCACGTTCAGGGTCTTGCAGTTTACCCACTTTACATTTAATATATATCAATTTTGAAGTGAATTTCACCTATTGTTGTGTATACTATGAATTAATTTATTTCTTCACGAAGTACATTACCTGACTATCATACATCATACAAATCCCCCACTCCCAAGTTAAAAGGTCATTCGCTACATCTTTTTGGCTTGCTTTAGCAAGAGAAGCGCTAAAAGGTTGTCTGCTTGCCATGGTGGAAGTCAGATTAGGGTGGTGCCCCTTGGATGGAATGATTGGTACCAAAATACCATCTTCAATTACTACTTCTTGCACTGTAAGCATGCTCTTTTCTGACGTATTGCAAATACTGAATTGTACCTTTTCATCTGTTGAACAATTCTTGGGAGTTTTCTGAGTTGAACTTGCCCTTGGGGAAGTTATACTGGTATTTTTTTTCTGTGTATTTCTTGCTTTATAGTCATCATAGACATATATATTGCACTTCAGTAGTCTAACTTTGTCATCAATAAACTTATTGGCACGATCTTAATTACATGCCCTGTGGTCTATAGTACTTTCAGTTCAACTCCATGCTCAACCTTGTTTGTTCATTCTGTCAAATAATTGATCTATTATTACAAATTGTAAGGTCATTCATATAATTCCCTTGGAGTTTTTTTTTTGTTCATTCATATAATTCCCTTGGAGTTTTTTTTTTGTTCATAATGTCCCCTTTCACAGTAAGTTAAACTTGATGCCTGTTTGCAGACCTGCCAACCCTTATGATTTGACCATAAGTCTTACTGAAATAACCCTTATATTATGGACTTATGGAATAATAGCAAAGCTTATGAAAATATGATCATTGTGGTAAAATCCGGATACTGGCTTGTCCATGTTTGATCCCAGATCCAGGTTTCATATTAGATTTAGTGGAGTTGATCAGGGAACCAGTCTAAATTCACAGGAGTACCTCGGATGCTTGCATGATCAAGCTGTTGCCCATACCATTTTCTAGAAATGATGTCCAGCAAACAAAATCACTTAGAAGTTGAAAGGGACAATAAGCATCATAAAAAGTTTAAACAATCAGCATATAAGTATAAAAAGGAATATTCAGATTCTTGGAAAAAAAGCAGGAAAGGCAACAGTTGCATTTGTTGGACACCATGTCATGTTGATTTGATGTCTCATGGCAGGAGAGATGATTGCCATTGCCACTTGAAATTGAAAATTAAAAAAAGACACTCCAAAGATTATATCAAGCTGAGAGATCAAGCAAGAAGCCTTGAGCTGCATGGGGTTTGGAGCTGCAGTTTCTGAAACTGTAATGGAGATAATTTAGGTCTAAGTGTAATGTACAAACCTTTTACTTGAACATAACATTTGCCTTCACTGCATCAGTCTTAGATCACACTTCAGAATTTTTTAAATGAATGATTTTTGCAATAGCAGTACATGATATCTCATTGCACGTTACTGAAAATTGGTCTGACTTGTGGAAAAATATTGACTGCTTTACAGAGGTCTTGTTAGGGTTGGCAGGTCGGTGCCTGATTTCACCTGTATATGCCATTGTTATTCTTTATTTACAGGTGTCGACACAATGGGCAGGATTAAGAAGTGTGTGGGATAAAAACGGTTCAAACTGGCTGAAAAAATCACTCTACTTGTATAGATTGTATGGGGATCCAGTTTAGACCATACATGTGATGTGTTTACACTGGTCTGGGGATGTATGGGCAACCATCACATCTAAACAATTAACCCGGGCAAATGGGAGAGCTAAGAAGTGAGTAATCATGGATGCAGATACCATTAGCATTGCTGGTGACAATGGCTTCCATCACCAATTTCCTTTTGATGGAATCATTAAGGCACAAAGCTCTCATATTTAAAGAAATTTGGCAATCCTGGTCATCACAAGCTTCACACAGCACCAGCCCCCTCATTGCCATACACAGAACTTGTCAGTACCTATTGGTCTAGTTCTAAAATGGTAAGGTGGCCCATCTGGACAAGTAGCACATATACCATCAGCGCAGACATACCCCAGTTCTGGCAGTGGTAATCTTTCCTGGAATAGCTAGTATTAGACTTCAGCACAGGTCTGGTACAGCATTGGCCAAGCCTTCAGCTTCGGGGACTGATTGTTCTGATCTATTGTCCCAGTATACCCAGTGGCATATTCAAAACACAGCATCTGGCACGCAATTATGCTGTGTTCAGTTCTGGCTCTGTCATAATAGCCTAGCACAACTGGCACTGGATTTGATGAACCATTCTACCACTCTATCAGGTACTGGAACTTTGGAAGTATCATGGACTGGCACTGGATTTGATGAACCATTCTACCACTCTATCAGGTACTGGACCTTTGGAAGTATCATGGACTGGCACTGGATTTGATGAACCATTCTACCACTCTATCAAGTACCGGACCTTTGGAAGTATCATGGACTGGCACTGGATTTGATGAACCATTCTACCACTATATCAGGTACTGGACCTTTGGAAGTATCATGGACTGGCACAGGACAGGTCCATCACTAGTCCCAGCTCCATCATGACCCAGTTCTGGCTATAGTAACTTTCCTTTCCAGGGCACCTGTACCCATCTCAGACCTTTGGCAACAGTCAAAGTGAACTCCTCAAGATCACTGTGCTGCAGCATGGATGGACTCCCAGCTCCATTCACCATCTCCACACCCTGCATTGCCAGTTTAGTCATCACTACCTCTGCAGGAGGTTTCCTTGCCACTCCTCTTTTATGAGTTTGAAGATACAAGCTCACAAGCACCATCTTACCTCCTCTACCTGATGTTTACGGAAGACCCAGCACTCTGTGCATTGATTGAAGTAGTCTTCTGGTCTCAACTTCTTCCTGCTTTGTCAATGGCCCCTTACAGAAATCCAATATCCATTGATGTTATAAAAGCAAGAAAGACCAGCCTTCTTCAAAACAGTATCTACAGTCTGGTCAGCTTATGGGCTGTTCCAGTAAAACATACTTTGGACCGAGGGAAGTTTCATTGTGGAGTAGTCACCCATAGCTGTAATGTAGAATTTTGTATCATTTTCAAAACCCAAGTGTCAACCAGCCATTCTTTTTGCAATGATGACTCCCATTAAACTTTAACCTGGTTTTCTGCAAGACACATATACTAGTTTTTTACACTGAAATTTTAGCTGTTGACTAAAACATTGCAGTCTTGGAATGTCTAAATCTTATTCTTTGTACATGGACCAGAAACTCATTTCAACATGCAACAATCAGTTAACAACATCGCAGTGTTTGGCTTCATGCTCGACTTGGTTTAGATGGCTGTATTTCAGCAAGCAGAACATAGGAAAGGCCACAAGTATACACGTCAAGGAGTCAATCCAGGGCATTACAGATTTTATAAAGGTCAGCATGCCCAGGGCAAGCTGATTGGAAAATTGAACTTGTCCTAGGGTGATTTAAGCTTGCCCCAAAATATGACAACAAAATATTACAACTAAAGAAAATCGCATTATATTTATTTTTCAATTAATAAAACTTTTGTTTTCTTTTTATCCTTGTTTTGCACCTTAAAACAATATGTTGATAATAAAAGTGTTCAAAAATGATGTATATAAATACCTGTAGATATGTAGATGAGGAAAAAGGTGTTAGAATGCAGATATAGTGAGAAGAGCAAAGACAAATATACATATATAAAAATGGATAAATAAATTGGTAGATAAGGATTTTGGAAATGGCTAGATTTTTAACAGAGAGTATTGTTTAGGTAAAAGACCTTAAGCAGATAATTTAAACAGCCAAAAACAGAACTGTCTAAACTAAATTTTAATCATGTTTTAGTATATCAAAATTTGCTTTTTCTTTATCTACGTTTCCACTTTAAGTTAAGTTGATCATGCAGATTTAAGTATCAAATCCAGTAAGAAAACTAGTTAAAACTTAATCCCTCACTGAAATGTTCCAGTATCAATTAATTCACTCTGCTTTTTTTCTAGGGAGTGTTGTGTCCACTCACATGTCTGCTTTCACTTCTAGGTCATCCATTATTCACCTTGAAATGGGTGAGATGCATCTAAACAATATTTGACAAGCTGATTCAAGAACACTTATTTTGATCCATTTAATTATTTGCTAAACAGTAAATATGTATCGGTCTCCTGTAATAATCACATAAAGAATAGATGATAAACACCACTTGTGGGTGCTAGATTTCCAGATCACTAATCATTAGAAACAAGTGCCTTTTATTTCCAAACGTACCTGTCAAAGAAGTCTCATGAGTTATATTATTAACCATTATCACCTATAATGTATATAGTCACCTTGAAGTTGGCAACATGCATCAAAACAATCTTTAACATGCTGATTGTTCTGAGTCGGCAATCTTGGCACATTTAGAACTCACAAACTGCCTGTGGCTAAATTAGCTGCAGAGATTGGCAGGACAATCCTGTCTTCTCCTGCTGAATCATCCATGAGTGCAGGTTTTCATCTGAACCCAGAGATCTTAAACTGATATACCTGGTTCATATAAAAAAAGTCCTCAGGAAGAAACATTTCTTCTTCAGATATGTTACCTGATCATAATACATTAGGGGGGTACATCTTGCATAGAGGGATTGGTGCCAAATCCTATCCATACTTCAGTTACTTCTGCTTGTTCTTGGAAGCATGCTGTTTTTGGAGACCTCGCAAAACCAATTCACTTATGTCTTTTCACTAGTTAAGTGACTCCAAGGAGTATTCTCACACAAGGTGGTATACTTGAGCTATATTTCTATTTCTTGCTTTACCCTATCATAGATGAAGAATTCACACTTTGTCAGACTTCATTGTATGATCTACTTGTCAATGTTTTTTTAATTTTTAATTTAATTACCTGTCATAAGGTGTATAGCATTTCATTTCATCTCAGTACTTGGCCTGGTATATGACTTCTGTTAAGTAGTTGTCTATATTATATGCTATAAAGTTGTTCATGTTATTACTTTAGACATTTGTTTGTCATTAGCATCCTCTTCACAATAAGTTCACACGATGCTTGACTTGTTTCACCATTATATGCCATTGTTGTGCTGTCTGCTGAAATAGGTCTTCTCAGCAGTGCATCAAGGGCCAGTACCATTTTGCTATAGAGGCCCATCTGGACCATTGATAGACATACCAAAACATCCCAGTACTGGTTACGGTGATCTATCCCATGATCACCAGTGTTGGACTTCAGTATCAGATGTTAATTGGCTACTGATAACACCAGCTCTGACATAGCCTCTACCTACACCTGGAGTTCCTGGGAGTGGGTAAAGTGATCTGTTTTACTGACATACTTGGTCCTGGCTTCATGAAAGAGATAGCTTCAAACAAACATCTGGAATTGCTAGTCGCAGCACTGGCTTTGACTCACCAGTATCAAAGAACAAATGGCCTCTGATCATTACCAGCCTCCCAGTACTGTTCCTGGACCATCAACAGTTCACTTAGTGAATGTCTGGAGATAACAGTGTCACAACTTGGCAGGATCCCTAGTCCAATTCACTGTTCTTAGTTTGCTTGTTGAAATGTCATTGCAATAGGATCTAAGCTCAGCTTATTATCCAGGGCTATATTTCAGAAATCTAAACACAGCTTAGTCACCTATGTCGATAACACCACTGGTCATGCTTTGGAGTCTGTCTCATGGATGGTGCATGTTCTGAACAGAGCCACAAAACACATTCTTACCAATCACAGAGCAGCATTAGTGAACTTAGAGCTTGTAGAAAGAGATGCCTTTCTCTCTACATCTGCCTTCCTTGAGGAACACCATAACTTTACACTTAAATCACAGCCAGTGTTGTCCAACCTGCTCTTCAATGATCATGTAGAGGAAGTTCGAGAACAGACTGCTAAAAAGGCAAACCTTGTACAGACCTAGTGTCCTAGAGCTATGCCCTAATTTTAGAGATGAGACCAGAGAAAAAGAGAATGACCCCCTAGGACGCACTAAAAGGGGAAACAGTCCTACAAGCCCTTTTTTCAGACAAGAACTCATTTTCCAAGGGCCACTGAAGACAAAAAAAAGTAGGGAAACATAAACTCACCATGATTTTACTCCAGACTGTTTTTGGTGCCAAAGGCCAATAGCACACTTTGGCCAGTCAAAGATCTAGGCTCTCACCTTTTAATGTGAGCACCATGGTTCAGAATGGAGATACAGAGACTAGTTCTCAGTGCTATTCAGGAAGCAGATTTCATAATCAGTTTAGATCCTCACAATGCATAACTCCACACACTAATGCCCAAGTCTTCCAGAAAATTCCTGAAGTTTGCATTCAGGGATACAGTATACCAATTCACAGCATTCCCTTTTGGACTGAACATTGGTTCCTGGGTCTTCACGAGAATTATAGAGTCCAAGGAATAAAACTAAGTTTTCCTACCACTTGCCAATTTGGGTGAGTAACTTTTTAAACTTGCTTGCCCAAATTAAGTTAATGCATCATAAATAGGTTTCTTTGATAATATTTACCCAGTATTTATACAGGCACACCCTCCCAAGTTTTCCCAGCTGTTACATCCATGAAAGAGTGTGCACATCCACTCCAGCAGTAACTGATTATTGATGGAATTTGGCGCCAGTTCCTCTATCACTCTAGTGTGACTTCCAACTTGGCAGGCAGATGACTTTATATCACTTCTGTTGAAAAAACAAGCCAAAAGATATGGTGAATGTCTTGTCTTAGCTTGTGAAGGCTGGATTTGAAAAGTAGTAGATGTACTCCTAATGTATAATGATCGTATAAGCAAAAGAAATGTACTTTACTCTAAAAGTTGTTTTTTTGTGGAATTTTTTTTCTTCATAGTTTGCAAAAAAAATAGAATTTTTGTTAGTACCTACATTTTTTAATTGGGGAAGGATTCTATTGTGTCTACAGAAAAATATTGTTTATTGGATCTTTGCATTTGTGGTTTGTAGCAGCCACGTACATATGTTCTGGAAAACTGGTACTCAGTGACAAATTAGAGCAACTGCAATGACAAATCATCACAAACCCTGTACTTTTTTTTACCTTTATGATGCATATTCCAAAAACCTCTCCCCACCCCAGGGTCCCCATATAGTGGGTAGGGGTGGTGTCATACTGCAAAAGTCATCTTGTATAGGAGGTGTTTTTCAGCTTAGACTGCATATATAATGAAGTTTGGTTAGAAAATATTTAAAAATGTCCATGTAATTTAAATTATTGCACATTTTACCTTTGACTTCTCCCAGAAACCCCAGGGGCAGGAGCCAAAGATGACAAACCTCTCACATTTGGTTACTAAACGGGCAACATGACTACAAAGTTTAGTGAATTTCCACCCAATGGTTTAGGAGGAAAACAGATTGATGGACCGAGGGTATCGCAATTAAAAAAGCATTCAGATAATAATGAATTTGCGGTATTAATACTGAGCTGGACAAAATACAATCAGATTTGCTTTAGAGAAATGATCTCATATGTTGTTGTTTTGGGATTTTTTCAGAGGAAAGAAAAATTTAGCCTTTAAATGCCTGATGGATAAATTCCCAATAATTGAAGTATTTATATGCATATTATTTTGTAACAAGTCTATGTCATATTGATATTATCAATGTTAACACAGGAGGTAGCTGATAGCAATGACCATTCATGATAGTTGGTTATGTTGTTCTGGATATAATAGAGCTGTTTTACTAATCTTTACATTAAAAAAAGGTTAATTTATGTTTCATATACATGATTTTTTTATTCCATTAAGCCACTGAAAGTTTAAAATAATAGCAGAAACTGTTTTATGTGACTGCATTTCACCATTATTGATAGTTTTTCACTGCTTGTTTACAGAAAATGATATTAGCAGAATAATATCTTGGTATTCTGCTGAATATTTACTTCACAAATTTTTTATTATGATATCTCCATGGAGGAAACTATTTTTTATTATGATATCTCCGTGGAGGAAACTATTTTTTATTATGACATCTCCGTGGAGGCAACTACTTTTTATTATGATATGTCTGTGGAGGAAACTATTTTTTATTATGATATCTCCGTGGAGGAAACTATTTTCTTATTATGATATCTCCATGGAGGAAACTGTTTCTTATTATGATATCTTATTATGATATCTCCATAAAGGAAACTATTTCTTATTATGATATCTCCATAGAGGAAACTATTTCTTATTATGATATTTCCATAGATTAAACCATTTCTTATTATGATATCTCCATGGAGGAAACTGTTTCTTATTATGATATCTTATTATGATATCTCCATAGAGGGAACTATTTCTTATTATGATATCTCCATAGAGGAAACTATTTCTTATTATGATATCTCCATAGATTAAACCATTTCTTATTATGATATCTCAATGGAAGAAACCATCAAGACCGTTATATGTATAGGGGCCACAGTTTCCAATTTTTTTAATTCTAGTTCTGCAATTTCTTTGGCAGATACATTACAAGTTTATGAACAGGGACATGCTAATTGTTTAAGTTGGAATTTTAATTTGCATATGCTAAAGAGTATCAGAGACACAAATTGAGCACTTCAATTTTTAAGTTCACAAAAATCTGAATTGTTGTGTAATGACTCCATTTAACTGCCCTGGTGCAGGTACCCTATATTGGATCTCTTAATGCACGTGCACATACAGTGTTTGTTTACACATGTTGTGTCATAACAGACATATGTCTGTTTGCTTATAAAGGGGACCTTCCTGAAGATCTCCAGTAAAACATATGATTTTAGTTTGCTTTACTTCTAAGAATGATGAAACTAATGACAACTGTTATATCTTTCAGATTTAGAGAAGAAAGACAACTTGCTTATATACCAGTCAGCAGTTAATCCACCCCATTTTCAAGTCATCATAAAGAATAATTTATACAATTTACCAAAGGTAAGAATTTCTTTTGTAAAAATAATTTTTCAACAAATAGTGCCACAAAAGCAGGTTAGTTCTATTAAGGGTATAACAATGTACTGGTAAATTGCAATACAAAGTGTCTGATATGGTACATTGTGATACAAGTATAGTAATATCAGTGCACTATTGTTGTTTTTTTCCCACCATATTCAAGCATCCAAACTGATTTTGAGTACACCGCTATCTTCCTTTTGGCTTAGTGTCATATTTGCCATGGCAGTTGCTGAGTATGAACTTGTGAAAAACTCCAGATGAAAGAATTCAGTTTGGAATAATTTTTCACTTGGAAAGGAAATTAGGGGGCAATAATTGTGACAAAACTGTTGCTGTTTGTAACATGTCAAACTGAAATCAAATATGCAGGTGGTGTAGCAAATCTGACAACACATTTATGGTGTCACCATTCTTCGTATGTACATTTCAACAAATTGACACAACCCCAGGCACAAGTGCAGAAAGAAATGCCTCAGTGTTCATGTAAAAGCTTGCCAAATGTTTCAAGTTGGCAACCTATGATCACAGACATGCTTGGCACACAGAGTAAATACAAATCTTCATCACCAGAGATCACAGCTATCACATGTGCCATAGCCAGTTTCATTATTCATAACTTACATAACTTCAGAGTTGTGTCCATCACAGGCTTCTTAGGCATGGTATCAGTACTCGACCCACGATATATTGTACCATATAGACGAGTCTTCTCTGAATCATCCTGGATATAAACTTAAAAGTCAAAGAGGATATAAAATCTGTGGTTAGTAGAACTCTCTGCAGGATCAGATCAATTGTCAGTTTTTAGCTCTATAGGCCATTGACCAGAAGAACATATGTGATGGCCTTCATCTGCCATCTGCATGCACAAGTTTGTTGTTGCTACTCCTCCTAAACTACAAGGAGGATAGCCATGAAGCATTTCAAACACATTCTAGTAAGTCCTAAACAAAAATGGTGACCCATGAGTATCCAGCTTGAAAATTTTGTTTTTGCTACTTCTCCTGAACAGATAGTCATATTGACATGGGACTTTCAATGGAAGATTTCTTATGATATCTAGTTAGTCCTAAATGAAAATGGTACCGGTCCGACATCCAGTATGGCAGAGACTGGAGCTATTTTGGCAATTCCTTATGAATAGTTGGTCAGATCGATATGGGGTTTTCACTAAAAGACTTATTATGATGTCTAGTTGATCCTAAATGAAATTGTGCCAATCTGACATCCCATACAGTTGCGACAATGATCATCTGGATAATTTATTATCTCTAGTCTTCCTGAATGGACATTGGTATCTATATGGGGTTTTCACTGAAAGGCTTCCTATAATATCTAGGTGATCCTAAATGAAAATGATGCCTATCTGAGATGCAAAATGGCTGCCTTTTGTGGCCATCTTAAAAATCTTATCACTACTCCTCCTAAGTGGATGGTTATATCAACATGGGGTTTTCAGTAAAAGACTTCTTATGATCTCTAGTTGGTCCTAAATGAAAATTGTGCCCCTGGAACATCCAGTATGTCCACCACAGTGGCCATCTTGAAAATCATGTTGTTATTACTCCTACTGAATGGACAATCTTTAGTTGGTTCCAAAGGAAAATGGTGCCCCTGATACAGCCAATATGGCCACCATGACATCCATCTTGAAAATCTTGTCATCTCCACTTACGCACAAATGGTCATATTGACATGGGGTTTTTCACTAAAACACTAATTATGATGTCATGTTAATCCTAAATGTAAAAGGTGCCAGTCTGACATCCAGTATGGTCACTATGGTGTCCATCTTGAAAATCTTGTTGTAGCTACTTTTCCTGAATGGATAGTTGTAGTGACATGGGGTTTTCATTAAAAACTTCTTCTGAGATCTGGTTGGTTCGGAATGAAAATGGTGGCAATTATACAGGTATCTTTTGAACAGATTAACTCAAAAATAAGAAAATAATTACCACATTTATTATGTTGGAGTTTCTTAAGAATTGCAGAGATAGTTTCAATTCTTATCTGTTAAAATGAAAATATCTACTTATGTGGGAATTCTTTTTGGCCAATAGAGCATGAGTTCCTTTGAGGGAGTTTTATTTTTTCATCAGAGTGTAATTGCTGCAGGATTACTCTGGCACAAAATTGAGATCCTAAACGTACCAAAACAAAAAACTTATTCAAGATGTTTGTACTCGATGGAACTTTGCAGTGGACATGATTGAAAGGTTTCAGGAACTACAAGTAGCTGCATATGCTGTCCTAACCAGGAAAGAGGTGCACAATGTGAAGAAAGATGACATTAGTAATGCTAAAGAAGTTTTGGCATGTTTGAAACCACTGTGGACAATCACAACAGTCTTAAGCACAGAAAAAACCGGCCATATCTATCATTATTCAACTGCGGAATCAACTGTTGACCACTCTTATGGCACTGTCTGATGATGATTGGTGAAAGACATTAAATCAACTGTTGACCACTCTTATGGCACTGTCTGATGATGATTGGTGAAAGACATTAAATCAACTGTTGACCACTCTTATGGCACTGTCTGATGATGATTGGTGAAAGACATTAAATCAACTGTTGACCACTCTTATGGCACTGTCTGATGATGATTGGTGAAAGACATTAAATCAACTGTTGACCACTCTTATGGCACTGTCTGATGATGATTGGTGAAAGACATTAAATCAACTGTTGACCACTCTTATGGCACTGTCTGATGATGATTGGTGAAAGACATTAAAGAAGCTGTTGTCAGTGATTTGTTGACTATTTATGTTGTTAATAAGGATTTACTCCAGATAGCAACTGCTCTTGACCCCAGTTCAGAAACCTCCCTTTTCTGATGGACAATAATCAATTTGGAGTCTACAACTGACTGGCTCTGGCAGCACTCACTTATTATGAAAAGAAGCGACCCATGAAAGTTGAACAGGAACCCCAGCAGTATTCAGCTGTTGATGTTCCACCTCTTCCTGCATTACCAACTTTGTCAGCAGATATTGTCAGCACTACATTTCACCAAAAAAAGAGATTCAAACCAGGGATATGCCTCCATTGCAATCCAGTCAGCTAAAGTTGGCAGTGCTTCTGACTCATCCAAAACATTTGATGTTGACTGTCTTATCAATAGCATTGCTCTAATAAGAGCAAGTTCTGTTTCAAGCAAGACAACTAATGTTGGTTTTGCTTCCATTTTTGAAAGAGTAACTGAAGAAGTTAAGAACAGCAAGGGTGGGTAATCTATTCCTCTTGCTCAGAACCCATTACAATGGTGGCAAGATCATCAACATGAACCAGGGTCTGTATTGGATATATGTCTCATTTTGTCTCCATGCCCTTTATATATGGTTATTGGGTGGGGATCTCAACACTTCCAAATTATGATCCAGGGGAAACATTCGCCCCACAGCTAGTGCAAGACACAAGGGTGTTATCACAAAACCCATTACATAAATTATAGACATGGCCTTGATGATGAAACATGCCAGCTTTCATATCTAAATCTACAATATTTAAGAACTTGGAGATTTTAGAAAACATCCCCACCCCCTCACCTCACCCCAGGGGTGATGTCAAAATTTTAATACTGTTGTGCACATCTATATGCCACCCCCAGTCATATCCAAAATGTTTGAGTCTTTATCTTCAACCATATTGGAGATATACTACATTACTAACAGATGGGTACCATGATATCATCCCCACCTTTTCTCAAAAAGTGCAGGAGTAATAAATTTGAAAGTGAGATATTGAGAACATCGTCCAGTTTAATGTCTTCACTACATATATTCATTGCTGACACGTTTCTTGGACTTCTACTTGTTGATGCAAAAGTGTCTGTATAAACTACCATTCCATGTACACCAGACATGACAAATCTAACTTTATTTAATAATTCTCCATGTTAATTGCTTCAACTCATTTAGTGGTACTTAAATATTATTTCAAGATTCCTCAATTAAACTGTAGTTCATTGGTGGGAAAATGGTAAATTTCAGTAATATCTTTCTTATGATGTTCAGGGATACTAATAGATTTAAAGTGATTTCTTAAATTATTAGTAGACCTACCCCAAAGTAACTTGGAAGACACAATTTATCTACACATGATGATATTAATCTCCCTCAGAACGTGCCACCACCACCCATTTCTTTCTCATTCTTTTTCTGGTGTAATAATATTGATTCAGATTGACTGTTGTGTTGAGGGAAAACACTATCTTCCTACAGCAGTGACAGTATGCTTATAGTAGTCAGTTTCCAGAACTGGTGCGAAAATAAATAATCAGTACAGTTGACTGTACTTTTCATGCTCATTTTATTCAGAATTGGACTTTAAAACAGATAGTATATTCTCATGTAATAGTCATATATCAGCAACAGACAATGAATAGTACATGCATGCAGTATTTTAAGTTGCTTTATTTGTAATATGGGTTCTTGTTACTTCAGTTGTTGGCATCAATACTCTCACTGTCTGAAACATGATATGTAACAGGTGTGAGGCAAGGGTCACCAGGAATTGTACATTTCATTTTTTTTTTTACAAATTCAGCCAGTGCTACGCCCAGTCTGAATCAATAGCATTTTTGTCAAAATGTTTTTAAAGACTACTAGTTCTGTTTGCATAATGTATAGTTTGGTCATACCTCGTTCACACCCATTAGGAGACATGGAAATTCTGTTTCTTTAGATCACAAAAGTGTAGGTCATGGGCTGGAAGGCACTTATTAAATAAATTAAATATGAGTTTGAGATTTATTCAGACAATTTTAAGTGTTTTATGTTGACCATTCCAGTCAAAATTTGATGGGTGGTGGGTGTCTTTGAATAAAGTGCCTTCTGACACCCCAACCCCCAATTTATCAATTTATTTCTGGAACAGCCGTAATAAAAAATGCCTGCACTTATTTTCTTCTTTCTCAGGGGAGAAACAATATGTTTCAAGCAGTGTTGTTGTTCTTGTATCACATACAAACCAGGGAACATGGAATGCTTGGGTAAGTACATATATATATGACTTTATTTGAAACTTAAAATAAAAAATTAAGCATTTGTGAGCACATTCATACAGTCCTTTTTAATGACTTATAACGACTCAGTCATAAATACATAACACCTTTAGTTATGATCATAAAATGGAAAATACATAATACATTTTTTTGCATGGAACCTTTCATTTCAATTAATGTCTGCCATGCAGATAAAGGTACTTGTCGGGCTTAAACATTAAAATTATCTGAGAGTAAAGTGAAATTTTGACTAAAGCACTAACTGCAGTATGTCTGTCTTTCCTAAAGTTAATTGCATGCCACTCTGTTTGACTGAAACTACCTGCAATGTGTTGTTCTTTCGTAATGTTAATTGCATGCCACTCTATTTGACTGAAATTGCCTGCAATATGTATTTCTCTTCCAAAGTTAATTGCATGCCACTCTATTTGACTGAGCACTATCTGCATATGTTTTTCTCTTCCAAAGTTAATTGCATGTCACTTTATTTGACTGAAGCACTACCTGAAATGTCTTTCTCTTCCAAAGTTAATTGCATGCCACTCTATTTGACTGAAGCACTATGTGCAGTATGTCTTTCTCTTCCAAAGTTAATTGCATGCCACTCTATTTAACATTGTCAGTGTCTTGGTAGTTTGCTAGAATCTAGCAAAGTTAAATATATTGATGTTTACAGTTATATTTTTCCCTAATTTATTTCATCTTTGCATTGTTAAGTACAGTGTGTTTTCTAACAAAATGTTAAATGAATTATTTTTTGGAGACATAAATAGCAGCATTTAGTTCAGGGCTGTTCCATTTAAACATACATGGTATCCAGGGAAGACAGAATTTTAGTTCTACTGGTCATAGACCTGAAGATCTTATGGGCTGATCTGTTGTCTGTTGCCCATCCATCGGCTGTCATCCGTTAGTTTTTTATTATTTTTTATCCCTGCTCCTGATTGCCATGAAACTTTACACACACATTCATCCGATGGTTTACTTGGTCCAAAATGAAAACGGTGCTGCTTAGGCATCCAATATGGCTGCCACAGTGGCCATCTTGAAAATCTTGTTTTCGCTACTTCTCCTGAATGGATGGTCATATCAACATAGGGTTTTCACTAAAAAGACTTAATATGATGTCTAGTGATGTCACTGACCACAGTGCCAATCTTGAAAATCTTGTCACTACTCCTCCTGACTGGATGGTAATATCAACATTGTGTTTTCACTAATAGATTTCTTATGATGTCTAGTTGGTCCTGAATGAAAATGGGGCCAATCTGATGTCCAATATGGCTGCCACAGCATCTTGAAAATCTTGTTATTGCTGCTACTCCTGAATGGAAAGTCATATTGACATGGGTTTTCACCAGAAGATTTCTTATGATGTCTAGTTTGTCCTAAATGAAAATGGTGCTGATCTGATGGCCAATATGGCCACCAGGGCAGCCATTTTAAAATCTTACCACTGCTCCTCTTGAATGGATGGTCATATCAACATGGGGTTTTCACGAAAATACTTTTTATAATGTCTAGTTTGTTCTCAATGAAAATGGTGCTGATCTGATGTTTGATATGTCTGCCACAGTGATCATAGTGAAAATCTTGTTATTGCTAATCCTCCTGAATGAAAAGTAATATTGCCATGGGGTTTTCACCGGAAGACTTCTTATGATGTATTGTTCGTCCAAAATGAAAATGGTGTCGATCTGATGTCCAATATGGACACAACAGCAGCCATCTTGAAAATACTGTTATCACTACTTCAGAAGAATGGATGGTCATATCAACATGGGATTTTACTAAACAACTTCTTATGATGTATAGTTGGTCCTAATGATGCTATTCAGACATTCAATATGTCTGCCACAGTGGCCAGCTTGAAAAGCTTGTTATCACTATTTCTCTTGAATGAATGGTCATATCAGCACTGAAAGACTTCTTGTGATGTCTAGTTGGTTGTAAATGAAAATGGTGCTGATCCAACTTTTAATACGACTGCCACAATGGCCATCTTGAAAATCTTGTTACCACTACTTCTCCTAGATGGCTGGTCATATCGACATTGTGCTTTCACCAAAAGATTTCTTTTGATATCTAGTTGATAGGAAATAGAAATGGTGCAAATCGTATATCCAGTATGGCCACCATGGCATCCATTCTTGAAAATCTTTGTTATCGTTGCTCCTCCAAAATGGAAATTCATACCAACATGGGTTTTCCACCAGAAGACTTCTTATGATGCCTTGTTGATCCTAAATAAAAGCGGTGCCAAGTTTACATTCTGTATGTCCACCACAGCAGATAATTTTACAATCTTGTTATGGCTGAAGAATATCAATGATGGTTTCAGCCCTCCACAGTTAAAAGGAAGAAATGGTCTTTTCGTGAATTCCTGAAAATTCGTTTCAGCTAATAGGGCATCAGTCCCTTCAAGTGACTTTTGTTTAAAATATATGCCAGGGTACTCTGATTGATCAAAGATTTCCTCTGAAAATAATAACAAATTCTAAATTGCAATTATGGGTGACTACTCAAGATTGATAGTGCCTTCCCTGGGTCCCACATGTGTTTTAATGGAATAGACCTCAACATGTTTCAGAATGTTGGTTATGTGTTGATTAGCCCCGGGTCATGTGTCAAACACTGTAAAGTTCATGAGACCTTGACAGAGGTAAAGTGAACAGAGTGCAATGAACTCTGGGAGAGATTCATAATATGTGCGACTCCTTCCTGCCTGTCTGTCTTTTTGTATGCCTGTCAGTTTCTGTTTTATTTCTACCTATTGTGTTGTACATTTTGTAATATTTAACACTACACACACAGAGATGTTTGAAAGCTTAATAAGAAATTTTAAGTTTAATATCCCTTAGTATCTTCCATGTTCACTTGGTTTCATCTCATTTAAAAATCTACCAAACATTTGTCTTGCAGGAGAGTCAGCCTTGGAATGTCTGGAGTTAACATCCTCAATATATTTGACAGTTGATCGTTCAGAGTGTGCTTGCAGCATGTGATAATATGTTGATTCATCACTTATAGTACACCCACATTGACTGAAAAAAATGGTTGCAGCAATTTTAAGGAATTTTTCCTTACTCAGAATTGGAGAGGATATTACAAGTTTCTGACCAGGCGAATCCATTTCCAGTGAAGACATTTTAAATATGAGAGCATTTGCATAATCACCATTTATTATTCAAACTCAGCTGGATGAGGGAATATATTTCAGTAAAACACATCGATATGAATCCGATGAATGATGCCACTTCAATTAATGTACTTTTTAAAACAAACAAAATATTATATAGATTGAACCAAACTTAACACATGGGTATATATTGACATTGTCAGAGACAAGTTGAATGATTTCACATCCATAATATCTGGTTCAAGGTCACTAGCCATGACAAAGAATTTTGTCCTACACTTAAGGTATCTTGTGAACATGTCAACTCAGACATGTTAAATCAGACATGTAAGATGATATTACTGCTACCAAATTTGGTATTTTGGAGTTTTTCAAGAATATCAGAGAGAGTTTTTATACTCAGCAGTTAAATGGAAGATGGTTTTATCATGGATTGCTGGGAATTCTTTTCGGCCAGCAGAGTGTCAGTCCATTAGAGGGAATTTTGTTTGAGATAGTGGTACACTGGAGTATGGGTCTTGGGGGCAGTTTGAAAATAAAGAATATATAACCCTGCAGAAGTTTTAGCACTGCACACATGCTTGGACAACAGGGAGATTTGGTGACTACGTATGTGACTTGGTGACTACGTATGTACCAATCCTTAGTCATATACATTGTAGGCAGCCATTGTTTGTGTAAAGCAGTGATAAGAATACATATATCTGTTTGTGAACTTTCTCCAGTGTGATGTATTAATAAGACTATAACAAAAATTATAATTAATAGCCATAGTGTATGTGATAGCTCTACTGGTTAAAGAATTTATGATGGGAAATAATTAATAGCCATAGTGTATGTGATAGCTCTACTGGTTAAAGAATTTATGATGGGAAATAATTAATAGCTATAGTGTATGTGATAGATCTACTGGTTAAAGAATTTTATGATGGGAAATAATTAATAGCTATAGTGTATGTGGTAGCTCTACTGGTTAAAGAATTTATGATGGGAAATAATTAATAGCTATAGTGTATGTGATAGCTCTACTGGTTAAAGAATTTATGATGGGAAATAATTAATAGCCATAGTGTATGTGATAGCTCTACTGGTTAAAGAATTTATGATGGGAAATAATTAATAGCCATAGTGTATGTGATAGCTCTACTGGTTAAAGAATTATATGGATACCAAAAAAGGATGTGTTGGCAGCTTCCATCACTTAAGCTGTACCCCATCATTTATAGGAAAAGAAAAAAAATTGGTTATGGTATTCAAAAGTTGTCTTCTTTAGCCTAATTGCTTGGCAGTATGCTTGTAAGATAGGTCAAGTGTTGATTGTTTATATTGACACATCCTTGTATTATTTAACTGTTGATTGTAAATTTATTTCACAATTTATTTTTTTAACCAGAGACACACTCATGAATAAAAGTATGACTTCAACAAACATTTCTGTGTCAGTATTTTAAAAATATCTGTGCATGATAGGTGTTGGAGATGGATTGAGACACTTCATTTCTTGGCAGTGTAATCAGGTTTTATGAACATCTACTCAGGAGGTCATGCTTGGGTATAAATGTTTTCAGTCCCTCCCCAAATCAGTTTTAAACTAATATGATGAGCATGTTCTTTGTATCTCATAATTATGTAAAATAATTGTCTTACCGCTCATATCCACATAGATCATCCAATTAAGCTTGATTTTGTTTTTGGGAAATCCCTGTGTTGCAGACTAAAAAAAGTATTAATTACACTTTGTGGAGGGTATGAAAAATGAGACTTGCTTTGCCAAGGTTGTAAATATGTAGTTTCCAGATGATTGTTTTGGTTTTAATTGGGTCTAGTACACTTTTGAGGTAGAATAGGTTTCAGGTAGGGTACAAATCATTAGGTTGTGACATAAGTACAGTGAGAGCACATGTTCTACAGCTGGTTCTGCCAACTGTTAATTTAATCGAATGTGAGCTGTGTAGATTTGTATGTGCCATGCTGACCCTTTGCCAATTTATTTACTAGAACTGTATTTCACCTGCTTGATCATGATACAATACATATCATGATAGTGGTGTTGTGATATGATACATTCCACAATATGTATTGTACAAGTAGCAGGCAATACAATACATAGTGCGATACAAGGGTGTTGATACAATATGCATCACAGTACAGACTTGTCATTATTTACAGATACTAGTTTTTAAAGATTTATTCCCCTACCTACTTATTCATAAAAATCCTGCTATTTGAAAGTTTTAGGACACATTTGGACAAAGCCTGTGTCGTTTCTTTTGATGAAGTGTGATATTAAATAAGTAGTACATTGCTTAAATGTTAGAAATAATTTATACCAATAACCAAGACATTTTAGTATATAGATTACGTACATACATACATGTTGCTGTATTTGTTAAGTGACAGCTGTTTTAGGCCCCCAGTGGTTAGTTTGGAAGTTGTATCGTTCAATAATTGATAACCAAACTTTCCAGTGCAAATTCAAATGATTATCATGACAAGTTGGTGACTTCATATAATTTTTTGCCCAATCAGCCTCTGATCAGTAAGAAGTTTTACTGTTACATGATGTAAATGTTATATCAATAGTTATGTATATTTGCATTTGTTTTGGGTTTTTTTTATTAATTTTTTTTTTGTTGGTGAAAATTTAAATTTAATTTGCCAGTAGGTTGCTCTTAGTTATTTTGGTAAATAGAAATTTAGTATGCCTATCTATATACATAATACATGCATTCAAATTTTCTTGTTTTAATGTTGGGCCCACTGAATATTATTTTTCTTTCTTTCTTCTTTCCTCTTGTTCCATTTCTCTTGTTTTTTCCTTTTTTCCCTTTTATTCCTCCTTTTCTTTTTTTTCTTCCTGTTTTTTTTTTAAAGTTGACAATTAATAGTCTCAAACAAGTTATAAAGGAAAACAAAATGCATACATTTATGTTTCTATTGTAATATGGCAGTAAGTTATTAATTGTAGTCATAGTCTGTTCATCTGTACATTTTTAGACATATTTCAATATATGCTTATTCGTGTTTTTGGGCTAAGTACTAAAATTACATTTTGATTAGTTGGAATGTAAGAACATCATTGTACAGGACAGTTGTGTACATTTCATTGGTCATTCTCTCCTGCACACTAGTAACTGGATACTGCCTCATGTCAGATTACTGGAAAATAATTTGCTTTAGCCAGTTTTATTGTGTATAAGGGGCTGCTAGTATATATGTTGACTTTCCTCCAATTATTTTCACACAGGAACCTTTGGGATGAGAATACTAATGGCTAAACCATTTGTTTCCCCATTCCTAGCCATGCAATATACATGTTCTGACAGTGGGTTTTTTTTTTGGATAAAGTATCATATACTGGGGCACTTCCAAGTGTAATCCGAATTGAGACACAGATAAGGGTTGACAGCAAGTCAGTAAGACTATGGTTCAGTACAGTTAGAATCCAGTTAGTTATATAATGTAGGTGTTGGAATTGTAAAGGACAGTAATGGAACAATGGAGCCAATTTTCATATATCATTTATCATGTTGTCAATTAAGAATGTTTTAGCATTATTTAAATTGATTAGAGTACCCAGTATGTGAAAATTTAATTGGTTTTGATAAATTGTTTTATTTTTTAAAAATATTTAATAAATCCTGTACATGGGAAGCTGTGGGCTGGGGTACCATCCCACAGACTATGGTTTTGATAAATTGTTTTATTTTTTAAAAATATTTAATAAATCCTGTACATGGGAAGCTGTGGGCTGGGGTACCATCCCACAGACTATGGTTTTGATAAATTTTAGCAATAATAACTCTTGTCCACATTTATTCTTTGTAATTCTACCACCCATGATCAGATCTGAATGATAAGTTATGAGGTCATGTTATATCGTGTGTGAAAGGGCAGATAAGGATTTATACAGTCCTCTTACTCTTTCCCATTCCACTTTTAACTTTTAACTTTGTATGTCAAGAGAAAGTCTTACATAACCCTGGACTACAACACACCCACCTATAACAGGACTCGGCAAATCCCATAGCCCGATGCCCTGGACTATTAATTTTCGAAGTCGGGCAAGTACACTTTTCCAAGTCGCTAGTCCAGGACAAGCGCTTTTTGCCTATTTTAAAAAAAGTTGGGCAAGTGCCTATTTTCATGTCATAATCACTTTATCTACCTTTGTCTGACTGTTCATGCCCTCTGGGCGTACTGAATGTTTGATTCTACCCCTCTCTCTGTATTTATTTACAGCCAGTATCACACCTACCAGTGGTCATTGATAACTCTTGCATGTGCTCACATTATATTACCTCTTGACAGCATATTGGGCTAAGCGACTAAATTATTGGCCAGTTAAAACACATGAAACAAAACAAAGCTGGTATGATTAATTAGCAGTGTTTTAAATGACTTGTGTTTACTTAAACCAGATCCTCACAAATGACTCACCCTATGATTTTCACCCAGCGAATCAATCCAATTAAATTAATGAAAGGCATTTTACTGACATTAGTGTCGGTTCCCTTTTTTAACTGATTAAATAGTGATGATTCTTTAATTTTTAATTGATTATACAGGGATTAATTTTGATGTCCGATATTGCGTTTGTAGCAAAACAATTACGCTAATTAAGGAGTTGTCTCTTCATATTTAAAGGACAAAATGTATGTTATGATCACTTTAGATGTTGTTGTCAAACAAGGTGATGTTTACTATGTGGATAAAATAAGTTTATTAAAAAAAATTGTCAAGGAAGTTGCTAAGGAAGAGTCAGAGAAGGAAAATTTATGTGACGTAAGACTGCCACTGAGCGTGAGGCAACTATTTCTCCAAAAAGACATAAGCCAGACTTGGTGGGAACAAAAAATGTCAAATATGATACTACTAAGAGTCTGAGAAATTTTCAGCCACTTTGGGTTGATAATTATTCCTGGCTTGAATCCATTGACTCCGAAGCAAAAAATGTTTTGCAGTTATTGCAAACAATATCCTAAACTGGCACAGGTTGAAAATGCAACCAGTGTATTTGTCAATAGAACTGACAAATTCAGGATTAAACCAATCAAGTCTCATGACAGTTCTGAGCCTCACAAGGCCTGTGCAGTTAGGAAAAGTCAGAATTCCAGTCAATTCCTTTCCATTCTTGCTGATGGAAGTACATGTGCTACTGCTACCGTATTGGAGCAAGAAATAGTGCATATAAGATACCTGGACAATGGAAAACTGAAAACCTCTGATGTAACAAAGTGTATGGTATGTTTTTGAAAAATGCAATTCTTTTAAGAAATAAACATGTTGTACATTATTTCATTTGTTCTTTCTATGAATTAAAGTGCAAACATCTCATCAGATCTTGACAAGTGATTTAAATTTGGGACGAGTGAAAAGGTAGGTGGGACAAGTGAATTTTCTGAAATCACTTTTCCTGGACAAGTGGATGAAAAGAAAATTTGCTCAGTCCTGTATAAACACCAGAATATTATGTATTTATTTATTTCACAGACATCAATTTATTATTTATTTCTTTCATACATTGTTGTTGTTATTACTACTATTATTGAAATAATGAAAATGGATAGGTGAATTTTTATACCAAGTAAAACAAAGTAATATTCATATGCAAAGAATGAGAAACAGTTTCCCATTTTAACTGTTCAAAACACCCTGGTCCATTTAAGGAAACAGTTACAGTTATAAGAATAATGTTATGTTGGCAATTGATAAATAAGATAAGATAGGCTTTTTGTATGCCTTAAAAATGTGATGTCTACCGCCATTTGCAGACTTTCTCTTCAATATTGGTCCTAGAATAGGCATTATCTATTCACCCTGAATGACCTCTGAGCGTATGCTAGGGACATAACGTGCATCCGTCCTTGATAAAGTAATGACAGGTTTACTTGTGTAAACCAGGCAAAACATCATGGAGTATACAAAAATTAATATCGAAGATACAAATATAACATAAATCCTGCTACACAGGTACATTATTCTCACATTGTATCTAAAATTTCAAAGAACGAGCACACTCGACAATGTGCTAGGTTTCAAGATAGCATGGTACTACATGTGGTGTAGCCAGGTCATGCTTACATTCTAAATCAAGAAACATCGTACCTGAAGTTCCATTTAGAAACAATTAGAAGCAATTTTTGAAAATAGAGGTAATATTTATTATGAAGCTGTCCTTTTCTTTGTTTTTGACAACAACTTTTAAACTGACAACAAAAGTGCTGTGAGCCAACCCTACTTGCCTGCTCCCAGGACTTGATACAATAGAGGAAGCTGCATGGCAATTATGCTAGTTTTTACTATAAAAAGGGAGGTAACTTTGTCATGCTTGATACTCATTTATTCACAGAATAATAACACCAATGCACCAGCTTAGTCAAAGAACAAGGTTGCACAATAAAAACAATTTTAATATTACAACATTTACAAACCAAGTCAGCCACAATGTCAAATACAATACCTCTCTTTCTTCAATATAAGTATCTATTCAGAAGGGATAGATGGCATTTGTTTTGTTTACTCTGTTATTTATATAAATTGAAATACATCATCTTCAAGTGTTATTATATCGATGTAATGTCACACCCGTGATGCAGTATGTATTGGGATATTCTGCCAGTAGTACAGTGATTGGTGCAGTATATTGTAGCAGAAAATATCATGATGCCAATACATATCAATGGATTGTTGCACCTATTGTTTACATATGCATTGGAAACAACTGGACTTGATGTAGCTTATTCACATGTTATCTTATCTGCCTGAGCAGAGTGCAAGGCCCTCCAGCAATTACTTTTTTCTTCTTGACTCTGGTATGAATTTTTGAAAAATATTTTTCATTATTAGAAGAGACAGAGAATCTTGTCATGACTTTATCTCGATTTTTTTTTTTTTTCTCGATGGAATGCAGTTTTAGTTATGGTGTCGGAAATGTTCAGTGTAACAACTAAGTTGCTGCTCTTAATTATAGGTGAATGTTAACTGTGCATTAGGTGTGTACGACAGGAATGGCCTATTTCTGCCATACCTTTCAGTATAAGAACACACTAAAACTGTTTTCAAAATCTGAAGAGTAGCTGTCTCTAGAGAGCTGACTGCTGGTCTGTAAGAAAAGTACATGATTCCTGTAAATAGACTCTCTTACACTTGAGGTCACATCAAATGAAATTTGGGAAATGAGTTGAATAATGTCTAGCGTTCAGTTTGTAAGCCTTTGAATGGAAAATATTGGAACTATGCAACAGTTTTTATACATTTCAAAAGTGAAACTAGCATAGGTTTATAAGTCTATGACCATTCACAATTACTGATTTTGTTCGGTATAGTGCATATAATTGTTGTGAAAAAGGCAAGTATTCTGTTCACAAACTTTTTAGTTTACATGGTGAAAAAACATGTTAGAAAATATAAATCAGAAAGATGGTTCTCCAAAAGACATGCCATTCAAGGTCTGGCAGTTTATTAAATGCTGGAAAAGAAACTACTTCTTTCCGGGCCATTTCAAAAGAGTTGTTAAAGGTAATCACACCCCTCGGGATACTTTAACAATAAAGAAAGAAAAACAAAAGCTGCACATCCATACTGTTTGCTTCTATAGTATTTGCCTACCCTCCTGGCAGCTTGTACTTGTGCTATGTATAGCACATGATTCCTACTGGTATATGTACAACATACTACAATTTATTTATTCAATGATCTAATTTGAAACTGTTTCCATATTTAATATTTGCAAATGAAAGATTATTACTATTACCAAATCCAACCTCCGTTCTCATTTCGAGTTGGCTGGACTGTTTGAAATACTTTGAAATTAGCAATATTTGCCTTGACACAATTGTATGTGTTATGTGCCTCTTTGATTCATTTTTTCCCATGAGTCCTGTTGAGCATCCTAGAGTGAGGAACCCCAAAAGTACATTATCATGTAATGAACAAAATTCATCTCAGTTTGAGAAGTTTATAGTTGTGTGTGTGTGTGTGTGTGCACAGGGGAGGGGGGGTGAGGATTGGAACTTTTATGTCTGGACAGAATACCTTATCGGAGAAAATGGACTAACACTAAACCCGCCCCCCATGTTTCTAAGCTTTTGTGAAAATTAAAATGCATGTGAAGCTATACAGAATATAATGACCAATAATAGCACTGTTTAATTATAATTCGGTAAAACATAAACTTATGTGAGATAATTTTCGTGAGTTCTGTAAATAGTTTATATTGTATATTAAACATCAAACTAAGCGCCTTATGAATTAAACGTTTTCTAAGAAGCACATTCGTCTTTGTGGATGCATGTATGTAAACAGGACAATGTACATAAAAGTTATGCAGTTTGGAAGATAGATAAGTCACTGTGATTGAATTTTCTAGAGATATTATGAACTAGCCTTCTATCTTTTTTTTTTTCATCTTTGTAAAGACCTTGAAATTCATAAAAATCAAGTTATGTTCATTGCATTGTGTTTAATTATTGCCACAGAAATCTTGAATGAAAGGCTGAGGGATTTCAAAGAAGTCAAAAAAAACCTGTCAGATAAACTGATATCCAGTATCACATGTTGCATTGGCAAAGGTTGGGAGAGAATGGGAATAGAATTCAGTTTGTCAGATATAGAAATAGATCACATTAGAGAGGACTATGCACAGAACACCGACAACTGAATCTTCCAAGATATGCTCAAGATATGAATGTACAGGTCCAGAATGGAGGCGACTTTCAGAAAATTGATGTGTGCTAGTAAGTATAGCGAATGCAGAATTGACGAAGAGAAGTTGAACAATGCTATAGAAGAATTATCTAAATCTCAATAAACTGCTTTGTTTTTATGAAGAAAGAATACTATCTGCCCATAATGTCTTCAAAAGGTATATTGCAAATAAGAATACTATCTGCCCATAATGTCTTCAAAAGGTATATTGCAAATAAGAATCTTTATGTGGAATTAAAAGCATTTGATTTGTTGCCAAGTACACATAATTATATTTGCATGTTCATTTTTGTCTTAAACATAATTTAAAGTTGTGGCATTTATTATAACATACTACAACAATAGTCAGAAGCATAGTTTGCTTATGCTTGTTTTTCATGCAATAATTTTTTTATATTGTATGAGGTTTGCGAATTATACATAAATTATGTGTGTGTGTGTAAAGAATATACTTTATTAAAGTACCAGTTTGAGGCTTAAATATTTTCAAGGCATACACAGGAATATACTTGTACATGGGTCCTATGTGGAGTTATTTCCCTTATTCCATACAATTTTTTCATTATGTTGTGCCTTGACCGGCTAGTCATTAGGAATTACTGGACATTATTACTAGGTCAACATGATTCAACCTTTAATTGCTGTGATTTTCATATTTTAGGCAGAACACATTGACAATATGTAAAGTGGAAGGATGGGTAAGCCTTTTAGCTTTTTTGTTATTAGTTTTCTGCTTTGTGTGGATCTTAAACTTTACTGATTTGAGATTCGTATATAAATTTGTATACAAGGTCATTTTTGAAACTACATAAATATCTAGTATTGAGCTTATCTTTTGTGTATTAGAGAATCTCTGCACATATTAGAGTGGCATTTGTTATTTAAGTTCATCCACAATTAATACCATACACGAAGTAACAAAATGGAAGTTTTTAACATCTGTACAATAAATTCTCAGGGACTAGGGACCCTATGAAGACAAGAGATGTTCTCGGTGTTTTGAAAGCAAAAATATTGTATGTATATTTCTTACAAGATATCCATTTTGTTCAGAATTTGAAAAAGTATATTAGGCCCACACTGGCATATGAATTTTTTTTTTTATTATTAGTTCAAGTACATGTAACACAAGGGGCATTGCTATTTTACTAAGTAATAATTTTGAATTCAAAGTAAAGGTGATAATCGGGGTAATAAGCTCATTTTAGATATTAGTATTCTGGATCACAAAATGACTAATAAATATATATGGCTCAAACAAAGATACATCAGTCTTCTATGAAGAGATAGCAAGGGATATTGCTAATACTGTATACATAATGAAAATGTAATTTTAGCAGGCGATTTTAATCTTACCTCGAACTCTACTATAGATGCTTAAAATTATTTTAATATCAATAATCCCAAGGCAAGTGAAAAAGTCCTAGATCTATGTCATGAATTTAATTTGATTGATATTTGAAGGGAATTAAATATGAATGCTCAACATGGAGAAAAACAAACCCATTCATAGCAGCTAGGTTAGATTTTATTTATATCAGAACAATTTTTAGTGGATATAAAGGAAGCTTTGATTGAAACCAGGTACAGAACAGATCGTTCTATGGCAATTATTAGATTTGAATTCCAAAGATTATGAAAAGTTAAAGGTTTTTGGAAGTTTGATAATTTTTTATTGAAAGATGCATAGTATGTACAGCTAGTTAAACTGCACATGATGTTGTAGAACAATGTGCTCCAAATCCACTTGAGGATTCATATAATGAACTTTAAATACCATTTGTGATAAATGATCAATTAATTTTTGAAACATTATTATTAGAAATAAGAGATAAAGCTATTTCTTGTGTCACATATAATAAAAAAGAGCACATTAAAAAAGAAGCACAATTATTAGAGGAAATTAAGAATTAGAAAAAGATTTTTAAACTTTAGATAATTCTCTTAAACTGAACTGGAAAAAAGAAATCATGGAATATTTTTTTAACAATTGTATAATATAGGGTAGTAGGTTATAAATAATATGAATGTTGATATTTCAAAACTTGATAATGTAGAGAAATTCTCTTTAGAAGGTCCAATATATTCTGAGGAAGCAGGAAAAATTTGAAACTAATGGCAGACAGTAAAAATCCAGGTTCAGATGTCTTTACTGCTGAGTTAAATTTTTCCTTTATAAAGATTTAGGTCATTTTATTGTCAAGTCCATGAATCATGGTTACAGTATAATGAAACTTTCGTCAACACAGAAAGGGGGAATAATTACTTGGGACAAACCAAATCATAATCTTAAGAACTGAAAGCCAATAACATTAATAGCTTCTATTGCTGATAGAGTGAAAAGACTCTGAACTCACCTTATAAACGACGATCAGGCTGGTTTTATTACGGTAGATATATTGGTGAAAATATTAGAACTTTGTATGATTTAATGCTTTACACTGAAAAACGCAACTATCTGGGTTTATTACTATTAATAGAATTTTAGTAGGCCTTTGATTCATTTGCTTAGTCCCGTATTTAGAACATCTTATCTTTTTTTTATTTTGGAGATTCTGTTATAAACTGGATATTAACTTTTTATAATAATATCAAATCATGTGTTACAGTAAATAGCTATATGTCTTCTTGGTGTTACATACAAAGAGGATGTAGGCAAGGAGACTCCTTATTTCCATATATATATTTTATGCTTTGTGAAGAGATACTGGCACATATTGTAAGAGGTAGTCCAAATATTAAAGGAATACAAATTAATAATAGAGAATATTTTATATCTCTATACAGACGATACCATTTTTACTCTGGATGGGAATAGTAAATTATAATCTGACTTCAGTTTGGGAATTAAGTTGGAAGTGAGGATCGATTATATCAGAATTATCAGATAGATTGGCTAAACAGTGAGTTTACATTACTAGGTGTAAAATTTTCAACTACCGGTAAGCTTGAAAAAAATGTTAGAAATAAAATATGAAAATACAATTAAAGATATAAAAAATATATTAAATCAGTTAAAATCTCTCAATTTGATATTCTTCACATCCTTAAAAAACCCAAGACTATTGCAAAGTGTACTGACTTAACGCAGCAGTGTTAACAAACCTAGGAGGTTATGCTAAATGATGGTTTATCAATATGAATCTTACACAATATTTGTGCCTACTAATGGTAGATAGTAAAATATTGCTTGAATCAACACAAAGTTGGCATACATTTATCATTTGTCTTCTGAATTTTGACAAGAGATGTTGCATATAAAGGTTTCATGAATTTTTCATTTATTTAATTCTGCTCTTCACACAGTGCAATCACTTAGACTTTGGCAACTGGTAAAAATCATCAAGCAAACTTTTTTATAGTGCGTATTGAAGACAGTTCTTAGTGATGATATTGTGCGAAAAATGTTTACTTATTATTTGGAAAGCAGAAGCAGTGATAGAATTCACTAAATCATGAATGATGAGCAAAGGCTTGTTGAAAATGTAATGAACAAAAACATTAGTGTTATTAATAATGGGAACATGAGAATGTCCAGCACATCAGACATTAAATTCTGGAATGAGCTGATGCTTGTTTACGGTATGAAGAATATGTCATATATCATTTCTGATTGGGTGGAGAATAATAAAAGGAGATTTTCTAGTTTAAAGAATTCAATAAGATTCTCTTTCATCAAAATACACTGTCGATAACTAGTACAATATTGCCTGTGCAGGGTTTTTGTGCCTGAATTTTCAGAAATTTGGCGAGGAAGTCAAATAAAGCCACTTTGTTTACTCAGTCTTAATATATCCTTTGGTACTGAGGAATAGTATGAAATATGATGATCATATATTTTGTTGCATCACCTAGAAATGATATTCTTACACATTAAATAACGCCATGGATCTAAATCTGTCTACATGACCATTAGGTATGTTTAACATTGATTCCACAGCATAAAAAGCATCTACCATCTTTATATTTGTACATTTATACATGTATTTTTGTTCTTAACCCATTTAGTTAAAAATCTATATATGTGCTTTCTCAGAGTGGTTGTTCAATGTTGAATGTTATATCCTGTCAAACATCCATTTTATACTGTTGCTTTTTTTACTGTCCAAATTTAGTAAATACAATATGAAATGTTCAGTGACATAATCGTTTTCAGTACTGTTCAATATATTTTGAAACCTTGTCCTGCTGTAAAAATGTATATACTCAACTTCATCTTCTTGACTGGATGATTTTTAAATTTGATCATTAAGTCTATCTGTACTTTTACAAAACCAAATTGTCAACTTTTTCTACTGATGAACATCTTAAGATACATTTCAATGTCAATGAAAAATTCCAATGAATCTTGATTGTAGCCCCAGTAAAATCTATGCACATTTAAACTTCTCTTAAATTAATCTTTTAGTGATAATTGTTTATTTAGTTAAATATTTATTATATTTACAGTTTTATAATTACATATTTAACTAATTTGCTTGTATAACGATAATTATTTAAGTCTATATTTCATTATTTAGCATGTGTATTTAGCTCCCCAACCTTTGACCTTTATTATAAAGTTTTGCACAATGCCCACCTCATTGTCCGTAGATTTCTTCCCCAGGGGGTTGACATATTGGAACTGCACCGCTTACAACCCTCAGGGGGAGGCCAGAGTTTCTAATATATATATATATATATATATATATATATATATATATATATATATATATATATATATATATATATATATATATATATATATATTTATCTATTCTCCATTACTGTTCTTTGTGCACCACATATTGTATACAAATAGTTGCTATGTCATGCTGTTTTTGTGCGTTAGCTACATGATGCCAGCTCACGTTTTCATTTTGCATGGCTGGTTTTAAACATTTTCCTAGTTGCGGAGCTTATATTTATTTGATTCCCGTATTATGTTTGATCTCTTTTTCTATATAGTGGTCATCTGTAGACAGTAAGGTGGTTCACAATTATATAGAATTTTTTTCATCCTAGGCAAGAAACGAGCATTGGATTCTCACTTTGAACTATGCTATATGCCTTGACCAAGGGAGACCAGTTACTAGCGCTGTAAACATATCCGTATAATAGCATGCTAACATTCAAATAGAATAATAGCAAGACCCTCTACAGAATTCTCTTAATATCAAGACTACAATGATAATCTTTATTTTATTATGATTTCTAGTTAGTTGTCGCATGGGACCAGTTGCTGGTGTGTAGTATAATTTGAAACAGAGAGAAATATTAACACAGTATATTAGTGCAAAAGAGTTTTGTTGTTGTTGTTGTTGTCTGCAAACCTAAAACAGTGGCACAATCTTTCTAGCAGTTGCATAGGCCGATAAATCAGCCCGCAATTTGTGATGATATTGATTGATGGTTTGGGGGCTGATCACGCCTGTTCTTTTAAAATGTGCAATGTACTGCAGACACTTTTGTCCGCACACATCGGTGTGCATTTTAGACACTCTCTGCTCTTGAGTTACGGTCGGCTTAAGAGTTTTTTCAGCAATGTGTACAGAATATTTCCGGATTAAAACCTATGTTTGACATGTTGTAAATACACGTGGAATAAAACAACCCTTCCTACTGTGAACATTTCTAATTTAGTGGCTATGTTGGGCGACAACTGGGAATAAGCCTTTTCTTGAGAAATTGCGCTCAACAACTTTGAATTCCAGATTATTGCGGTCTTTCTCAAGAAATTGCATTGTGAAGTTTTCGGCTAATTTTGAAGTCAAATTTGATCAGAAAATATCTTTAGAGGTTTTTATTGGTGTAAAGGAATAATGTATGCCTTGCATGATATAAATTTAAAAATTAGACGCATGACATTTTTTTTGGTTTTTCCTATTTTGTGGGGCGAGTCTAGGGCGATAGTTTGTCCTTTTCGGAGGAAAAATCTGGCCTGTTATACAATGTCAACATCCTTAGCGTGCTTTAAATCGCTGTATGATGTCTGCATGCTACTTTTGCAAATGTAGGTCTAGAAAGAGTATTTTCAAGAAATAGTGTGTGCGAGTTTCTTTTTTTTTTTCTTTTTCTTTTTTATTTCTGATGCTGAGTAGCTACTTTTAATCATTTGGGCCTAAACGTTATAATATGAAGGTAATAAAGGCATATAGGGACAGTTATTATTGACACGTGGAGCAATATTTCACAGTTATGAAGCCCATTCCGAGTTATTGCATGATTCATGCATGTCATTTTTAGCAATTTCGGCGTTAAAATATATATATATATATATATATATATATTTATATATATATATATATATATATATATATATATATATATATATATATATATTTGGAAGGTATTAAAGGTCTAAAGGGACAGTTGATATCGCCCAGTGAGGCCATATTTCAAAACATAACTGTCAAAGAAATAATTAGTAATGCAAAACAGTTACCGCAATTTGAAGTTAGAAATCAAACTCTTATTGGTGACATACATAAACAAGTAATTATAAATATAATAACTAGTCTTGACCTAAACAAAACTGCTGGACCCAATGAAATTATGTCATAAACTGTTAAAAAAGCATAGTTGAAAATATGTCTGTGCCCTTGTAAATATCAATAAATCAGTTGAAGCCATTATGTTCCCCGTACAGTAAAAGCTAGCTCATGTCATGCCAATTTATAAAAAAGGAGGCAAAACGCTATCGTGTAATTATAAACCAATTTCTCTCATGAGCTGTGTGTTCACGGTCTTTGAAAGAATCATATTCAGATATGTATATAATTTTTGGTATGAAAATGATTTGATGTATAACTATCAATCTGGATTTCTTCCAGGCCGTTCAACAACTCATCAACTAATTGAACTTTATCACAAAATTTGTTCTTATACTGATTCCAATGAAATCACGTGTTGAACGTTAATGTCAGTAAAGCTTTTGATAGACTATGGATTAAATGTTAGTTTATACGCTTCAAAAATATGGAATTGCCGGTAAATTTCTATCACAGCTCGAAAGCTACGTATCTAACTGTTACCAGAGAGTTTTCTATCAAATTCAGTATCAACAAAATATCGAGTAACTACTGGGGTTCCCCAAGGTTCCGTGATAGGGCCTTTACTATTACTTTTTTTTATGTCAACGATATAGTAGCCGACTTGAACTCGCTTGTAAGGCTATTTGCTGACGATACTTCTCTTGCGACTTCTTCTACTAACCCATTTTACAAGTACAAAGGATTATAAACAATGATCTTGAAAAACTTAATCCATGGGCAAACGTGACACTGGTTACTTTTACCAATTCGAAAACCGACATTTTATTAATCGCAAACCGGCAGACTGACTTTTCCTATCCGAAGTTCTCTTTTGATAATATGCATTTGCTTCCTGTTAAAATTCATAGACACCTAGGACTGACAGTATCCTGTCATGCTAAATGGGCTGATCGTATTAGTATGATTATTCAGAAAGCATCTAAATATCTATGTTGCGCGCGACTAAACACTCTATTCGAAGAAAAGCTATGGCCAAACTATATATACTACTCGTACGACCAATTTTAGAATATTTTTATGAAGTCTGGAATAACTGCTATTGAAGATTCGGACAGATTAGAGAAAATATTAAATTAGAAGCTGCACCCATTTATTGCTCTAGAGAGTCTCTTTATGCAGAAACTGGTTGGGAAACAAGGAAGGAAAACGAAGAGATTATGCATGATGTATTTGATTATAAAAACTCAAGTACCTAACTATTTAAGCGACCATCTTCCACAAAGGAGATATGAGGCATCTCATTATCGTCTACGCAAGTCCCAAAGCATCACACCCATCTCTACCGGACTTAAGGTGTTTTTTTTTTTTTTGTATTTGACGTCCTTGCTACTATGTAGGACTGGTCTTTGGAACTCTCTCCCTGAATATATCCGAAGGCTCCTAATATTTCTATCTTTGAAAAACATTTATCTAATTCAACTAACTGGCCACAACTGTATTATGATATTGGCAAACGTCACCTTAATATTCTACATACTAAACCTAAACATTCGTGTAGTACCCTCAAATCCGATCTTCACAGAGTGAATTTCGTTAACTCTCCCTTGTGTGCATGTGGTCATGACAATGAAGATGATGAGCACTGGGTTTTTTTTCTCCCCTTATTTAATACGCAAAGATCTTTCGCTCGATCTTTTAATACACACACACACACACACACATTGTGTAACTCTGGATTTAGTACTGAAAGTTGACGTCGAACTAAGAAAAGAAACAAGTTCCGTCATACTCCTAAATGTTCAGAAATATATCCACGATATTGGACGTTTTCAAGCAACACATTTGTAAATAAACGAAATGGACACAAGTGACTGTAAACAGTGCAAAGTCCTCTCTCTCTCTCTCTCTCTCTCTCTCTCTCTCTCTCTCTCTCTCTCTCTCTCTCTCTCGCATTAATTGCTTATTTAATTAACTACATACCTATATGTTTATTCTCTTTTCTTTTGAAATGTTTCGTGTCCTTTACTATACGATTTTTTTTGCCCTGTTTTTCGGATGTACTTGAATGTTTGTAAAATTAATATCATCTTTGGGTCATTTTTGTATGTTTTGGAAAATGACCTAGATGAGTTAGACAACTCGTGTCTAATCCCATAATGTTTAATACAATGACAATAAAAAAGGTTTAAAACAATTAACATTGTCTGAGCGAGATAATGCGAGACTGACCTTGACATTGACTTCAAAATGGAAAATACAGACTTTGACAGTATATGGTGTGATATAAAGGATCGAAAGTTGAAAGAAACCATGTGCAGTTTTGTAACAGAAGAATGCAGTACATATAAACGCTAAATAAAGATGCTGATATATGTACTGTGCCGAGATTGCAGAGTATAAAACTTGCAGAACATAAAGCATTACGAACTGAACACGACCTCTCTTTCTCGTTCACTCTGCCTCTATTAAAATTTTTAAACTTGCCCGCTGGCAAGTACTTTGCGAAATTTAACATGCCCGAGTCGAATTTTCGCTTGTCCTGAGCGTGGGGCTAGTGAATTTGTAAAGCCCATGACGGTGTTAATTTTTGAAAATTGAAATAGGGCTGTTTGTACATATGTCGTATTGATTTATTTAATACGTGGTAAGGTGTTGGGTTTGAAAAAAAGATTTGGTATTAATCTTGGGTTTATGATTGTTATTCATTTATTCTCTTTCATCTGGGGAGGGAGGAGGGTATTAGTTTGTGAAAAATTAAATAAGTATGTTCCTTGGTATATCATAGTGGCTCAGTAAATAAAGGTCGTATACTACTTATGTGTGATGGTATTGTTGTGACATGTTATGTTGGACAGTCCACAAGTGTTTGAGTAAGGATTACCTATCCATACCTTCCCTCCTCTGTTTTGTTTGTAAAGACCAATTGTTGCAGAGTGAAGGTGGGTGTGCATGGTCAATAAGTGATACTCTTTATGAGTGTACTTCCTACTTACCCCCCCCCCCCCCACACACACACACATCCCTACACGTCAGTTTGCAGTTTTGTAGTTTGTAGGTGTAGGTGTTGGCGATTTAGGATAAGTCTTGGTCAGTCAAGGTAGATGTTGATTCATGGAGTTCCATCATGTTAAATCCAAAAAAGGTCCATAAGATCCTATTATTTATTTTCCTATAAACGCTTTTAACGTTACATCTTCCATAGAACCCATAGGGCATAGGGTCATATTTAATGTTAAATTCCCTTAAGGCCATACTTATTGTTAAATTCCCATTCAGTCCAATACTTTTTAACATACTTTATGTTAAATTCCGAAAGATTCCCATAGGGTCGTATTTAATGTTAATTTCCTTAGATCACCATATCGCGCCCTCTTTACCATATCATCCCCCATAATTACTTGCATGTTTCAAACAGTAATCTAAATAATATGCAAAATATTCTTACTATTTATTTGTTAAAATCAAATTGAATTCGAACATTTTTTTTCAAAATTTAACTAATAGAAAAGTTTAAAAAGTTTTGATCATTGTCTTACTTAACAAGGCGTTGATAGGGTTTCTAGATGCAAATATCAACATTCATATCATGTTCATATAGGGTAGGTATAACCTTATCTTCATAATTGATCTTACCAATTTATTGGTGCTATTTTTCATTACATTAAATTATTCATTTAATATAGTGCATATGCTTTTAGCAATAATTATATCAATTTCATGACAATTGTCGCGTATAAAAATATAAATTCAACATGTTATAAAAAAAATTTCAAAATCCAATTCCACAAACTATTTTTTAAATTCATGTAAAAATAATGAAAATAGAAAAAAAAACTATTACCATTTGCTTTAATTTCTGCAGCTTCGCCTGCAATTCAAACCTCTTACTGTTTTCCATCACTGTTCTCATAATATTTCCGAGAAACAGATTTAGTTGTTGTTTAATTGTCAATATATTTCTCACTGCAAAATGTTAAAAAAGACAACAAAAAAACAACAACAACAAATCTCCGTCTTAACTTTCTCCGTCGTCAACATACTCACGAACTTGCAATTTCTCGAGAAAGAGCGCAGCAACTCGGCATTCCAAGACAAAGGCCTATTCCAAGTTGTCGCCCGTTGTGTTATTCAGCGTGCATTTACAACTTGACAAACATAAGATTTAATCTGGAAATGTTCTGTACATATTGCTGAAAGGACTCTTCAGCCGACCGTAACTCAAGAGAAGCGAGAAATACTGGTAAGTGTCTGCACACCGATGTGTGCGGACAAGTGTCTGCAGGACATTGCACATTTTAAAGAATAGGCGCAATCAGCCCCCAAACCATCAATCAATATCATCACAAGTTGGGAGCTGATTTATTGGCTTAGCGGTTGCAGACTCCATAATAAATACGATTTTTGCTGCAACCTCGAGCAATATATCATTCACTCGTAAAGTGATATGATTGAAATGATCTTGCCGGGCTCATGGCATGATAATCTGGCGAGGAGCCACAACTAAAGAGAAAATATAACATTTATTTACCGGTAAAAGTCCTAGCGTATAGCACTGTATACTGGTCCAGTAATTTTCAACTTTTAATTCTAAAAAATATGAGTGGTCTACTAATTTTTTAATTTTGATTTTTTTATGTTCTCGTACAGGATTTCAAAAGAAACAATAATAGAATTACCAAAGAGTACGCGAGTGAAATATTGTATGAAACATGAATTAAAACCAAATGAAACATTTTTCTCTTCTTTCACGCTTGTAATTAGATGCAAATTTGAATGTCTGTGCAATGAATGAACCAACAGGAAATTGTGTTGATGTATTGCCTGCTACGCCTGTATATAGTACATAATCCAAAAAGTTAGCATAGCCAGTTTAACAAGAAATGTAGGTCATTACGACCTCAGTTTACTTTTTTTGTGTCAATATAAATGATAAATGTGAATACATGTATAAAATTGCAGGACAATACACGCAGCAGTGTCTTGGGGACTGAGCTGCAAGAGATACAGAGTGTCTGGCATACTTTGCCAAAGCAATTATGATTGCCATAGATATCTAACTACGATATAAGAGAGAGAGAGAGAGAGAGAGAGAGAGAGAGAGAGAGAGAGAGAGAGAGAGAGAGAGAGAACGTTATAGCATAAACTTTCACTTGCTAACACGCGATCCCTTACACAGCAAATGACTTGCTTTATCTATTATTCTAAATATTGCGAATCAAAGCTGCTTTACTTTTTGGAGAATACATGACTGTGTAAATAAACGATGTCATCCCATGAGCGACAGAAGAAAATAGTTTTCTGTTACCAATTAAATTAACGTGCAGTGCATTTGTACGATGAGTGCACTCCCCTTTGTACAGAAAATAGTATGACTGCAGTGAATTTCTATTGCACTGCTAGAGCATTACGGTGTAAGGTTAGCTTAGGGGCATACGTAAAAACAAACGAATATAGAAGAAAAGAAAAGCAACAAAAAAAAATTGTGCCTGTTTATTAGTAAGACAAAGAAGATAACAGTGTTTGCACGAAAAGTATTTCACAAGGCGCATATAATTTTTGAATCAATCTAATACACACTTTGCCATCAATGTAGCAATTATTAAATCGACATATTGTAAGATAACTGGACTGAAGAGCATTGGGGTAGTGTTACAAATTCCATTATTCGGATTCGCAACCGACAAGGTGTGGATTCGAATCCTATCATATGATCAGCCCGGGTGGGCTACCTTGTTGTGGCCTTGGGCAAAGTACTTTACTCAAGTTTCACCGGCACTACTTGTGTTGTTGTGCAGTAAAACACTCAACCAGTCCAACAATCCTGACATTTATGTAATGCGTGAACAAACTATTCAGTCTCAATACCACCGGTAAGTAATCTAACTTAAGTACCTTATATTTAAAATGTGATTTAAGCAAGGCTTACATAAGATTTCAATCAGATAATGAAAAGAGTCTTTACTCATAGGTTATAGATGAATCATCTTTTCTACAGTAAGGAATAAGAAAATCAAACTGCACAATTCATCGAATAATTAGTATATCAAATTAATACTTTGTCCTCTTATTTGTGTTTTAAATTAGAAATAAAAAAACTAACACATATTTACATGTGGCATATTGTAAGATAAGGATATTTTTCTTACAAATCAAAAAAATCTGTATCTACTTCTATCCTAAAACAGTTGGAAAAAAATCTAAGGATTTATTTCAGTCCATTTTAATTTTAATTTCTTTACATTACAAGAATTACAATATTATGATTATACAGTGACATAGTCAGTTACTGGCTCCACCTTTTCCAACGCATGTTGTTGACCGCCCATCAATGGTTGTTCAGTTTATCACATGCACGGTTGATCGTTTAATTGTTGATGGCGGGTCAGAAGTATTAACTGTGTGAGCAGAGGATGGTGGTGTATGGCTGATTTTGGAAGTCAACACAGAGGCAGTGCTTGGTGTACTATGGCTGACATTGAAATTAAACATAGAGTTAAAAGATGACCATTCTGGAAGGGAAGTCCAGTTTTTGAAATTAGCTATGTATGTATTCATTGCCGACGATAGGTTTTCTGCATTTGACAGCTTGTCAAGGGCTTCTTCGTTTTGGAACCACGTGTTTGTGTCCTCATGTAGATAAACAAAACTCGTTTCGGCATTTTCTGGCATTGGAGCATCCATAAAAGGCGGAGGAATTACGTTAGGTACTATTTGATGGGTTCCGTTGCCAATAATGGATCCCATACAGTAACTTATCTCGCAGCCATCGATAACTGTTAGTAAATGTTCATTGTAGTTTGTGGGACAGCCTTTTGGCCAAGATTGTGGATCAGAATATAATAATTTCGAATTTGCATACGGATTTCCTACCTGACAAGTAAAGAAACCACCGAATATATTTCCAAAGTTAAATGCATCATAATCGTCTGAAACACACACAAATACTCTCTCGGCAATTTCCAGACCTTGATAATCAGGGGGACAAGAATGATTGTTAGTGAGAACATTTGGCTTATCGTCAGTAAATGCCCCACCAAACTTGTACGAATCGTTCTCCCCACTTGGCATCTCTGTATAACACCAGTACGCTGCGTAGGTCGCAAGACTTGTCAACGTTCGCGTGCCGTGGCAAAACTTCCAGAACAAAACTTGACTGCATTGAGGTTCATATTCAACACTTGAAACTTCGGATGAAATTAGTTGTATTTGTTTATACCCCTCGGGACATGAGGTGTCTCCAGTCTTAGGGTTTTTATGTGCGTCGTTTAGACAAAGGTCACCGTTTTCAGTTTCAGTTGAAGTGCAGTTCTGGTATAGGCCACCGAGACTCTTGTTATCAAAAGGGGGATTGCAGGAGCCGTCGTCTATGTTGGCTTTCATGTCAAAGTTGATGCTAAGTGGGTCGGTACAACCGCGGTATGAATTAATTTTATAATAGGTCAGAATTTCCTCTTTCATGATTTCCTGGGTCTTTCGTACTGTGAATTCCGGTAGTTCTGGAAACATAAGCGGTGTCACAAAAGAAAACAGCGGGTCGCCTACTCTATCTACTGCTATGAGACCATTGTCCAAGCTTTTTACCCATTTGTTGGTTGAAATGTTCGACGCTCCAAAATACATACCGCCATACGTCCTAACCACTGAATATCGCAAACTTTGCTCATAGTCATTAGTAACAGTATTTTGGTCTTCTGACCTATGCATGACACTGGTATCAATATCAAACTTAGCTAGAAGAATCTCAAAATTTACACTGGCATTCGCACCCAACATAGTTTTATCCGTCGTTGATGTTTTGTTTTGAACATAGTATCTGTCCAACAAGTCCTCCTTGACAATAGCTGCGCCTACTTCCATACTCGTCAAGACGTGTGTTCCGAAATCTCTTATCAACAGCTGAGTAAGATATCTTGCCATTTTCTTTTCACCCATGTATACATATTTCGCAATTCCCAAAACTCTTTTCCGAAAGGTTGGATGGAGTGCAGCATCTGGCTGCATATTTATTTTATATACCACAAACCTAGCCTGTGATCTCACAGATACTGACTGAGAGTCAGACAGCTGCTGCCTCATTGTCTTATGCTCGTTTGAGAAAGAACCACCTACTGAAAAATATGGTCCCACAAATTTTGTATTTATATTTATAGACTTCGATGTTACGGAAGTATATTTGCTCGTGGCGTCTATCACTTCAGAGACAATATCATAACTACTCTGCCTTATGGGAATCAAATTAACATCGTTTGGTAGCAGGTACTTGCCGTCTTCGCTCATTTGACATTTACTGTAGTTCATCAGGATCACGCGTCCCATTTCAAGGTTCTGTAAGTTGTCCCATCCTAGTCCAGGAAGGACCTCGAAAATCGCAATATCGTGACCCAGTCTTGACATGCATCGCCGAGGACTCTCTGTTGGCAACTTCTCTGTAGCTGTTGTGTCTATTTCTGACAATGCATATGCGTTGGCCAGTACCCCTGCTACTAAGCATATGGGTAAGATCCACCTGTAGGGTACCATCTTCCACTCGGTTGTCAAATGTGCTATCGGGCCAAATTCATTTAAATACTCTTACGTCGTATATATCCATGCATCTACTTCTGCACGTACACACGTGAAATACTACCACGCGCGTACTTCATGCTAAATTTATGTGAGATGATGGTCAAACATTGAAGGAAATCAGGGAATTGCAGTCATTTTGGGTTATAGCAACGAGATTCAAAAATGAATTCATATGGTCGGTAACTATCCAGGATTACTCGGTATGCCGTATTTTCGAATTCAGTCTTTCATACGAATCCATGCTTATCGTAAAATTTGGTCATGGTGAGAGTACCATGACGCGCGTTTTTTTTTTTTTTGTTTTTTTTTTATTAATCGGCCTACAACATCGTGTTATTGCAGGGCATGGTGAGACTACGTGTAGGATACCATTTTATACCGCATGCGAAACCAGTTACTGAATAGTAGTAAAATATGACTTTTTCTTTGCAGTAAGCTTCATACTACCATAAAAGGATATATATTTAACATGGAGACAGGTATCACTAATAGCACTTAACAAATAGAAATATGTATGAAAACAAACTTTAAATACACTCCATTAACCGTGTGTGTAAGGCAATGCTTAGCTTTCGTCAAGGTCAAACAGCATTAGACTAAACTTGGCCTTGCTAACATTTCTCTAACAACTCCGTCACACTCCTGGTGCTCGTGAGAGAGCAGATGCCACCTCCATCTTAATCAACTAGTACTAATTCAGTTGCAATAGTAAACCTATAGAAACACCATTATATTAAAAATTTAATAACTTTAAATTTCTGAATGCTCATGATCAAACCTATATTTTCAGTTTAGAGTAGACCCATCCTTGATGCTAGCTTCTGTGTACAGTAAACGATACCAGCCGCCGCATTTTTTTTTATCTATGTGTGTTTAAAACGTGTTTCAATTACGCACCTAAAGAATCAGGTGCCTTTTTAAGTAATGAGTGTTCCAAAGTTAAGTCTGTAAAAGGGCTGAAATTCCCTCAATAAAACATGGTCTCTATTTTATTTTTCATTTACAAATAAGATATGTTCTCAAAAGATTCCTGTTACTAAGATTTTGCTTTTCATTATCAACCAATCATGGTCTTTCAGACCCATATTTACTCTATTTTATGAGCATCAATTTCTAGACTGGTTCCCGTTTATCCATCGGCAGACACAGATATTACTAGTTACAGGCCTATGATATTAGCTTGCCAATTTAAGCCGGGTACCAGCATAATTTTGGTGTCTGCCTGTGATTCTCATCATATGCCATATATTGTCAGACAGTACACACACACACACACACACACACACACACACACACACACACACACACACACACACACACACACACACACACACATACATACACACACACACACATATATATATATATATATATATATATATATATATATATATATATATATATATATATATATATATATATATATTACCATTTAATATATGCCATATGGTCGAGAATATACAAATCAATATCGTGGTGCGCATAAATTATAAAAGTGAACATTTGTATTTACACTGTCTTGATTTGGTTAACCAAGCGGCGAAGGTAAACGCCAGTTTTAAAATAATTTATGAATAGCTCACTCAAATGGTTTTTAGGTCTATTGGTCATAGACCAGAAGAGCTTATAGGATAGTCTATTGTCCGTCGTCCGTCCGTCCGTCCGTTAGCACAAGATTGTCTGCGCTACTCCTCCTAAACTTCTTGAAGGATTGCCATACAATTGTCCACACGCATTCATCCCATGGTTTAGTTGGCCGTAAATGAAAATGGTGCCGCTCGGACATCCAATATGGTCGCCATAGCGACCATCTCGAAAATATTATTGATACTGCTTCTGAATGGATGGTCATATCAACATGGGGTTTTCACTAAAAGACTTCTTATGATGTCTAGTTGGTTCTAAATGAAATTAGTCGCGATCTGATGTCGGATAATAGATCTACTTCAGAATTTCTTATGCACCAAAATATTTTATTTACTTTCATTTACTTTCATCCAATTCGACCAAAAATATTAGCAGTCTTGGTCTGCATATAATCATTATATTAGGAAAATTGGTTCCGGGGAGGGGGTAACTAGCCTAGTCCAAAGATGGATAAAGAGGAAATACATATAAAGCGCGTGATAGGAAAGTAGTCAAAACAAAGCAAGGCATTCTAATTTCTTTAATGTGACAAACGATCGAGGCAATACGGACGCGCCTTTCACTGCACAGAGATTACAACTGGCACTCTCCCAAACCGAAACTATTTTAAAAGCTTGTATCTAAGAGTGTATCTTTCCCTAGGCTTAAACATATTTTATTGTCATAATAATCACAAAAATGTAAACAAGGCAAAATGATTGGAAACAAGCTGTCAATATATATATATATATATATATATATATATATATATATATATATATATATATATATATATATGATGAAATAAGAGAGATGAAGAAAATAGAGAAGAGAAGGAAAGAGGATGTTTGGTGTGGTACGGTCGGTAAAAGTTAAGGCAAGAATAAATAATAATATGCTTGTGAATCAGTGTTTATTTCACATTTCTGCATTTCCTTTTGTAGCAGATTGGTTTGTTCTGCTGTGTAAAGTTCGTTGCCAGATAAAAGTGTATCAGAATGAATATAATTACTGGCAGTCTCTGAAAAAGCTAATTTCTTGCATTATTAAGGAATCTGCATTACAAAAAATCATGGTCGTTTTCAGTTGGAAATCCGCAAGAAGAGGAAGGATGGGCGATAAGATTACATGTTAAAAAAATCATAATTGAGCGAACTCCATTCATGTCAAAATTGGCTTTATGACACAGAACCTCGCCTATTACCAAATGCTAAATACCTCTGAGCAGAAATTTTGTGTTTGGGAATTTCTTTTTTGAAGGTTAGTGTAGATGAACAGTTGTCGTGGATCCTGACAGATCGTTCCATGAGTCGATAAGTGTTGTTATGTACGAGTTTTTGAACAGAGTGGTTCTACGTCGATATTAAATAATACTGAGTTTCTCAGATTATAAGACATTGTGTCTCGTGAACAAGGTGGGAGTAAATCAGTTATTTTTTGTATTGTTAACTCTTGATAATTTTAAAGCAAAGATTTTTTTAATGTTTCACCTTTCTGCGAGTGTAGGCCATCCAGTTTCAAAAGAAAACATTTATTACGTTATAAAACAATTTCACACATGTTTTCTAAGTCTTTTACATGAATTAAAGGATTCATTCTATGCTAATTACCAATTAATCTATTGAATAGTTAATAATTACCTCTTTTGTAGAGCTAAACTTTTGGCTTATATGAACGGATTTTGGGATAATCTAGTATCTTACACAGTGGCGTATACGAGGCCCGAATTTTTTTTAGCTGTTTTAGCGCTCCAAGACCTTTGCGCCCGGGGCAACCGCCCCGTCGCTCCCCCCCCCTCCCCGTTAGTACGCTACAGATCTTACACCACTTTGTACACTTTTAAAGATTGATAGGAGAACAGCCTCGTTCAAACTATAAAATAATTTAAAATTAGTGCGAGTGCCACAGATGGTATACGTGCGTTTGGAAATAGTCTACTGTATCTATTTCTTATTGTGTGATAGATTGCAGTTTTATTTAAATTAGGATTCGACTAGCACAAAATGGACCATCAAGAGTACAGTGAGAGAACTAATGTCATGGTACAAAAATCTGACCGTCTTTAGTCTTATTAATCATTCGTGCCTGTAAACTGATTATAAGATTTTTAGTCCTAGAGCAAAGTGGCGGATAGTGACTTGTAGAAAGTGACCATTATATCATGCGGCCTTCATACTACGGCGGCAGATGCGGGTACCCATTTCCGGCAACCCGTCTGTATTCCACTTTTATGTCATACTATTGCCGAAATTGCATGATATTATTTACTATCAATTTCCTCATGCCAATAAATTACCAATTTATTAAATATTTGTCGAATTAGAAAAATAATTCTTGGCATTTTGTAACCCACACTACCTTCAACTTGATCGCCAAGTTATACTTGGGTTACATGCAAATTATTCCGAGAAACTTACAAGTCGAGGAAGCGCTATGAATAAGCCTCTTAAATTCTTGTTCTAAATTCATTTCATACTTTCTGAATTGAACATCTCTTAAGGATAGCCGCAACAACAACAAGACCCAAGTGCATTTCATAAAAACGCGAGATAGTTTCTCATAGTAGAGAAAGCACCTGCTACAACTAATTGGTTGAGGCACGTAGAAGCCTGTTGATAAGCGGATACTGTTGTCAAAGACATCTAGATGTATCTGCTATGCTAACGTCAAAGTAGAATTTTTTATTGAATGAATAATAAGAAAACAAGATTTGTGTAAGTTAGTGATCAAATTTATTTCATAGGAGGTTGATATTAACAGGTTATTGGTGGTTTATAGATAGGGATATCAGATTGCACGAGGTCGTGTTTATAAATGGCAATTATTCCCGGAGAAATGGTGGCGATTATGTAATGCCGTTTGTAATGTCGCGTTTGTAATGTCGCGCAACGCCTCCAACAAGGTTCAATACAGAGGCTTCAGCCTTGGAATATGATTAGGTGTAGTCCATGGATGTGCATAATGGTTTTAGAATTTTGTTACGCTCCTGGGAGTGGGGCATTTATTTTTTTTCTTTATTTTTTTTTTCTTTTTTAGAAATTGCACTCTCAAATTATGAGAACAGCATGTCCGGAAATTGGTGTGTGTGATCACTGACCCAAGTGTAAACACATATGTAATAGGAAATAGGAAGTTAGAATGAGGTCCCGAGAGTCATTCCTTGGGAGCATACATTTGAATAAATATATATACCCATAGTGAACACATCAATTCAGATATATATCTGACTATAGATCCTGTGGCTAACATAGAAACTGTTGCATTTTCAGCATATAACCATATATATACTTACTGATCATAGAACACAAATACACATCCACCTGAATGTGGCCCCAGGATCGACACCCAAACCCTACACTTATTCTCTGTCATAGCCATATATATATATATATATATATATATATATATATATATATATATATCTATATATATATATATATATATATATATACTTAATGAGCATTAAAATACACATTTAATGCAACTGATCTTTTGAGAGACCCAGCCTATAACTATATTCTTCCATCTCTAGGACTTGATCCTAGGGTCACATCTCTAGGACTTGATCCTAGGGTCACATCTCTAGGACTTGATCCTAGGGTCACAGAGTTTGGAGGTGGTGGTGGAACAAAGCAGAGGATCGCAGGGATGTGCAATGACATGCCACTGACCAAATTCTGGTTTTTCTCTTGTAATACTATTCGGAATCGGATACAGAAAACATTTAAACTTCAAAAGAAAGTTTAAAGTGGCTAAATGAAACTAAAAGGACTATAACGTGCCGCATTAAATTACTAATAAAATATTATTAATAAGGCCACTGACGATATTAAAGGAGCCTGGTTACAGAGTTAGGGTTCCGTAACGAAACATCAATTCATTGTTATACACTCACTTATCAGCAAAACCATGCAGGTCTGTATTAGATTTAGAGAGCTTTATCACTATGCTTTCTTAGAGTGTCTAAAATGTTGCCCCTTCATCAGTACAAGGTTCATATTTTTGGCACAGATTGATAAAAATTACGCCTTGTCATCTGATATAATATGTATGTAGTATTAAGGTTACCTGGCCTCATTAATACAAAATTGACATATGTGGCACATTATGATTTATATAAACATTGTTGTGCGATAATTGAAGTGCTTGATATGACATTTATGTCATTTACTTGTAACGACAGAGTTAAAGAGCTCTTTGCATTACCTGTGTTCTTAGAGTATCTGAAATGTTTCCGTTCATCAATACGAATTAAAGATTATTTTTGAAACATTCATGTAGAAAGGTTCTTGTGATGAGATACTTTGCTTGCTAACATTTAAAATGCTCGATTGTAGTTAATAAGATTGGAAAACATGACTCTTTTTGTTTTGTTTTAATAGAAAACCTAAAACCAGAACTCCTCGGTGAACACACCATACACGTTTTATTAAATGCGATTTCACTGACAGACAAATATATAATACTCGTATAAAAAAAATTACAAAAAAACCCACCCCACCCCCCAAAATTTAAAAAAAAAAAAATCCCATAATTGTAAATGGTCAAAACAAAGCACGGCATCATCAGTATTTGAAAATGTAATTAAAAGTAAAGAAAAAATAAATAAAAAAGACTGTCCATTGCACAGTGATTGCGTTGTAAATCCGTTCCATTGCACAGTGATTGCGTTGTAAATCCGTTCCATTGCACAGTGATTGCGTTGTAAATCCGTTCCATTGCACAGTGATTGCGTTGTAAATCCGTTCCATTGCACAGTGATTGCGTTGTAAATCCGTTCCATTGCACAGTGATTGCGTTGTAAATCCGTTCCATTGCACAGTGATTGCGTTGTAAATCCGTTCCATTGCACAGTGATTGCGTTGTAAATCCGTTCCACTGCACAGTGATTGCGTTGTAAATCCGTCCATTGCACAGTGATTGCGTTGTAAATCCGTTCCATTGCACAGTGATTGCGTTGTAAATCCATCCATTGCACAGTGATTGCGTTGTAAATCCGTCCATTGCACAGTGATTGCGTTGTAAATCCGTTCCACTGCACAGTGATTGCGTTGTAAATCCGTTCCATTGCACAGTGATTGCGTTGTAAATCCGTTCCATTGCACAGTGATTGCGTTGTAAATCCGTTCCACTGCACAGTGATTGCGTTGTAAATTCGTCCATTGCACAGTGATTGCGTTGTAAATCCGTTCCATTGCACAGTGATTGCGTTGTAAATCCATCCATTGCACAGTGATTGCGTTGTAAATCTGTCCATTGCACAGTGATTGCGTTGTGAATCCGTCCATTGCACAGTGATTGCATTGTAAATCCGTTCATTGCACAGTGATTGCGTTGTAAATCCGTTCCATTTATTCTTTGCGATTATATAAAGTTGTATTGAAAAGTGTATGTTTATCTTCTTGGCATACCAGCATAGTATCCTGGCATTGATCTTGTTTGTTGATCAGATAGTTGATCAGAAACAAGGTTTCACCGGGCTCAAAGACTATTGGGATATGAGATCGGTAGCTCCGTCTGGATTAGCGAAGAATTATTTCTCGGAATATCAGTACTAGAGTACTTAGGAGATCAGCCGATAATTATGTCGCATTCAGAAGTGAAAATACCGAACAGACACGTTGAGAATATTATGAGGTACAGATAAGTTATAAATCAAAGAAAATCCTGCATATGTCCTGTGTCCTATTAAACACAAAGTGAAAGGAAAATAAAGAGAGTCCTCTGTCCGTTTCATGTGGTTGTGAATCGAACACGTGACTCTTGTTTGAAATGTAATGTATGACGATTTACTCCATGAGTAGTTTGCTATATCTTCAAACAATCTGTCCTATGCAAAAATAAAACATCCGTAAAAATTTTTAACCTGTTATATATTATAATTTAAAACCAGAGAATAATGTCCAACGGAAAGCAACGCTAAATTAACAGCAAAATCGTTGCAAGATCCAAAGCGCGAAATATTCAGAACGCAAATATAACCCTCTGTGCAGTGGCATATATAGTTTTCGATCGACTACGAAATATAGAGAATCTTAGCTAAAGAACATTTTTGTGCGCATGCAAATATTTTTGCAATAAAAAGCTTTGAAAACTTTTAGCAAATAGATGTGAAATGTACCATGCACCATGTAAACCAGACAGATTATTTATGTTCATATGTTATAGACGAGTCTTGGCTGCATTTTGTGTCTAACAATGTCATCTTATGGAAATAGCTTCATGTGTCTAACTATGCCATCTTATGGAAATAGCTTCATGTGTAACAATGTCATCAATGGAAATAGCTTCATGTGTATAACAATGCCATCTTATGGAAATAGCTTCATGTGTCTAACAATGTCATCTTATGGAAATAGCTTCATGTGTCTAACAATGCCATCTTATGGAAATAGCTTCATGTGTCTAACAATGCCATCTTATGGAAATAGCTTCATGTGTCTAACAATGTCATCTTATGGAAATAGCTTCATGTGTCTAACAATGTCATCTTATGGAAATAGCTTCATGTGTCTAACAATGTCATCTTATGGAAATAGCTTCATGTGTCTAACAATGCCATCTTATGGAAATAGCTTCATGTGTCTAACAATGTCATCTTATGGAAATAGCTTCATGTGTCTAACAATGTCATCTTATGGAAATAGCTTCATGTGTCTAACAATGCCATCTTATGGAAATAGCTTCATGTGTCTAACAATGCCATCTTATGGAAATAGCTTCATGTGTCTAACAATGCCATCTTATGGAAATAGCTTCATGTGTCTAACAATGCCATCTTATGGAAATAGCTTCATGTGCTTTACACGTAGGACACAAAAGTGTGTTTTGTTTTCTTTTAATCTTTTGTTGTTGTTTTCTTGCTGGGAGTGTGGGAGTTGATGTTTTACTTTTCAACGACATGGTATCTGTTAAAATGTGAACCTCAAAAAGACCCCATAAAAGATCATTTAATGAGGGTTTGTACTCGAGATGTCGTAACTCATGCAAATTTCTGCAAATATATTTCAGAAAAATGTATCTGCGAGGTTTATTTATTTTCCTTTCCTCATTTATTTACCTTTCTTCAGTTATTTGCCTTCCCTCATGTATTTACCTTCCCTCATTAATTTGCCTTCCCTCATTTATTTACCTTCCCTCATTTATTTGCCTTTCCTCATTTATTTACCTTCCCTCATTTATTTACCTTTCCTCATTTATTTACCTTCTCTCATTTATTTACCTTCCCTCATTTATTTGCCTTTCCTCAAGTATTTACCTTCCCTCATTTATTTACCTTCCCGCATTTATTTGCCTTTCTTCATTTATTTACCTTCCCTCATTTATTTACCTTTCCTCATTTCAATGAAAGATGAGTAACTTATTTCAATTATTATGGACGTACTTTCTTTTCTTCTTCTTCCAAACACCCGTCAGCATGGTTTCACAGACACGAATCGACATACACGATTGAACTTCTTATCTAATTAGGAAATGATATGATTATGTTCCTCGAAGAATTACTATGGAAACGTTGTCCTCTCGCGACTGAGACATTATTTATCATCATTATCGTCGGTTGAGGGCGATGTTGCAACAAAAAATATCTTGCGATATATTTTGAGAGATTTTTACCAAGATTGTATAGGACTAAGGCTTCATTCTAACTATGAATCACAGCGAATTAAAGTTGTATGGGGATACAAATTTGCGTGGATTTCGTGCTTGCTACATGCCACGAATTAAAAAATTAAACAAAATAAATCCTTCTGTAGAACAGTATATCCCTTGACCAAATGGACGAATTTAGGTATCGACAAAAGCTTTTTTTTCCCCTCGTAAAACGAAGAAAATGTATTCCTACCAAAATAAATGAATACAAAGCAATTTTCATTTGTAACGGTGGTGCAGTTGATATTTTCCCGCTTTTAACAACTGTTTTTCCTTATTTTATTTTATGGTGCATTGCAATTTCCTCCTCACGTTCAATTAAATTGGGGTTCGAATTACACAAAATGTACCATTAGGAGTAGAGGCAGCATTGCACTTGTCAGTAAAGCTTAGCAGGATTGGGGTTGATTTAGAGAGCTGTCGTTACTCTATTCTTAGAGCATCTGAAGTGGTCTCCCTTGTTTTCTTCACACAAATATAAATTTGAGCTTTGCAATCCGATAGATCAGATACAATATTCATCGTAATTTACGGCATTTAAACTCGAAACATAAACCGAGTTGGTTATGGTAAGAGATAAATTAAAACATCAAAGAAGTTGCACATTAAATATGAACATATATATAGATTTGTAGCTATATGAATTGAACAATAGCGAATAATACTGGAATTATTTTCTTAGTTCAACATTCATATGACGAATTGAATCATATTTATCTACCTTTACTCTATATTAAGCTTTCCGTTAATTTGTTATTGTTTACGTAAAATGTTTTTGGAAAGGACAATTTGTTTGATTTTTGGCCTTTCTATGATGTTTTACAAGGACTCATCTGATCATGCAGTTTATCTCCCGTATGTAATTATGCGACCTCAAGAACATGTCAACGCGGCTAATATCGCAGATGTAGAAGCCGTAATCATAAGCCCTACAATAGTTTTAACCTTGGATTTTTGCAGCGTCGACTACAACTTGATGGAAACTCATTGTGGTTTTCGTGTGTGATTCCCCTCAGTCACATATTAGGGTTTCGCAGGGATGTTCGCAAGGTTATTTTCGGGGCAAAACACACAGTCATGTTAACCCGTAAGAGTACCGCTAGCGATGCAATCTGGCATTTCTACGGCGTTGCTGCTGGCTGGCCAAGTTGTGTTGTCAACATTAACATTGTGGATACCTGCGCTAATCCCTTCACTGACCACAGCATTATGTTTGTTGTCGTTTATGCAGTCTGGAACCGCGTCAACGCTGTCATTTTTTGAGCACACCACATATTCACACTCAAGAAGCGATATTCAGGGACAGTTTACATGTCAAATAAGTGCACAACACGGCCTCAGCGCACCAAAACATGAGTTCATAGCGTTTCAAAGTATGGATCGAGAAAATAAACAACACAAGAGTGTTATGGTATTTAACAAACTAGGAGTGTCTGAGGATTCTTTGTGGTTAAACGGTCAACAGAAACCATCCGAAGAATATTTGCTTACCTTCACAGACAATCAAGTCGCACGTGCATACCACAAGCTATGGTCGTACATGGGCCGGCATCAACAGATTACCACAGGTCAGCAGATTTTCCAGCGCGGCTTTCGTACATTGTACCCGATTTATTGCTTTTCGTGTGAGCACCTGGAGTTGTTTAAACAGTCTGTGGTTGACATGTACTTTCAATCACGTGTAGGTTGGCCCATTCTCGCCGACAATGCGGCCACCAATTCCCCCGTTACAGGTGGTTACAGATACATTGTTGTGATCCTTTCCGATAAGTTTCTGTTCTTGGAGGACACAGGTGGTCGAATGAGGGTCCTTTATGTGCCTGTGGAGAATTCATAGAATGTTCTCAAATTAAAAGAAGCTAAGATTGGCATTAGCCTAAACCAGCTTGCGAAAACAAAAGAGGCCAATACGAAACGATTGCGGGGTCACATTGAGGCTTTCTCCAACAAAGGTAACTGGATATGTCCTTGTGTGGTTGACCCAAACACAACTTAATCACCTTAATTCGGCCAAACGAAAAAACACCTCGGTGACATTAAAGTTATCAAAGTCAGAGGTGATGCAACTGCAAAAGACTGTTGGAATATTTCCATTCCTCGCGGCTATTCCAGCGTTGTTAGCAGCTGCGGTTGCAAACCGGCTGCGTTAGGGGCTGTCGGAACTGCATCCGGAACGGCTCTGAAAACGGCGGTTGGAGGCGGAGCCTCTCGAGGCCGCATAAAAAAAGAAAAAGGTCTTCGATTACCCGGTACAACTCTCACAATACCCTCAAGCAGAGGTCTTCGACTACCTGGTACAACTCGCAGAAGACCGTGCCATTATCCAGTTTTGATTTACTCGTGATGGTAAAATCAGTTAAGCATTTTTTAGGTGTCTTTATGCGGAATGAACTTACATCGATGATCCCACACACAAGGGGAACCGGTATTGTTAACCTGGATTCATCAACAGGACATACGTGATAACGCCTCGACAGTTTTTGTATTTTGACTCGCATGGACTTGCACCAACACTTGAAGCTGTTGATTTTTTAACCCGAGGAGGTGGCGATGGACGACCGCTGTTTTTTTCGACTCTGCAGTTACAAACTCGGTTGGACGGGCCTATATGCGTTCCTCTTGTTGTTGAAGTATTGCATGCACTTGCGGGAAGCCCGGAACCGCAAACACTTATTGATTTTACATGAAAGCACGCTTAATAGTATACAAAATGTCTATTCATATTTATAGATGCCACTCAACCAGACGCGGCGCTGATGTGGTTCCGAGCAGGTTTGCCACCAAAAGAGAGTTGACCGAGTTTACCAGCCGGGTTGTTGCTGACTTCGACCCGGACGAGCTTGTGATTTTTGAAGATCGAACTGGAAAACTTAAAACGTCCGACGTGGACATTCAAGATATTGTTTTGAGGCTGAGAGGCGCTGTCGCGAAGAACCAGGCTGAAATCACTGAAAACGGGACAATCAGAGATTCTGGTACGTAGGTTGCGTATATACAAATTTATATTGATGTAGCTGAGGCTGAGGTGAAAAAATACATGGATGCAAAAATTGCAAAACTGTCACCAACACGCGTAGTAGCTTCATGCAACTTAATTATGAGAATATTAACCAAAGAAGCAGAGGAGAAAACTGACCCCTTAACCTTAACAAATGGTCGACTTGTTTTCGGTTCTCTTGAAAATGGTTTTGATCCTCCTAAACACCACATCTTAAAAGTGCGCGAGTCTGGATTATATTTGTTTATCATAACCGGAAATAATGGTGGGTGGGGTCAAATGGCGATGTTGATAAATGATCAGTGGCATCATGGTTTGATACAGATATATCAAGTATCGACCAAACGAGCATTGGTGTTCGTTATTAATTTTTCACATTTAAGTATCAACATAGTCGCCAGTGATGAAATTCAGTTCGAAGGAATTAACATCTATCCGGGCGGATACTTAACCGTCTTTTGTGTTTGTATTTAAGACTAGATTTATCCTGGCATATAAGTGATGGATTCTGACCGCGGTGACGAGGTTGTGGAATTTACCAAAGAGGTGGTAAATGAGTAGACATTAGATGGCAGCATTGATATCGATTTATTTCTCTCCAATAGTCAACGAATATCTGCTTCAGAATGGTGTCATATACGCTAATATATAATCTAAGTGAAGGTAAGATAGAAATCGACCGTTGGTGCCACCCCGGTGCGTCACTACCAATTGGAGGCCAGCTTGGAGTCATAGGATTAACACGTAAAAATGCACAACAAAAAGGTACGTCACCGTCAGGTGTAAAATCAACTAAAGACTGTTTCTATAACGACGAAGTAACATTCAGCGCTGAATCCACCCCGATTAAATTACTCAACGAATATGTTAAACCAACATTGACTAAACAAAGATTAGAAAGATCTCGACTATTCAACAAGGACTCATTTGTCCGTGTAACAGTTCTTGGACAAAAACGATCGTTAGAGGCACAAAGCAGAGGCGTAATCGGTGATTTTTTTATATGGACGTAGTGCCAAACCTCAGGAACGCACAATCGCTGGAGATCTAAATATTCCTCTGGAAGATATTTTCTGTGATTGTAAAGCCATTGTACAAGTAAAGAAAAATGTTTATTTGGAAGTGAGTGCGCATATTGCACCTGAACAAGGTCAGCCTGTCGAGCAATTAGTCTCAACTATGACAATATTAATAGAAGAACTGTAATGGACCCTCAAACTTACCGACGTGAAAAAATTATCGAAAGCGGAAAAACAATTGCGAGATGAAGTCGTCAAGAGAACCGCGTTGCTTATGAAACACAAGCGTTTGTGTGTGGTTGTAGATGCGATTTGTGGGATTTCTGCGGCAGCAACTGTTGGCATTGGCGTGGCGGGAATCACGACCACGATAACTATTATAGGTGGGCCGATCCGAATTGTTGTCCGGGAATACGTGTCTATTCAGAGCTTCTCGCGGCAGCACAAAGTAGTCTAAATACGATTAGTAAACTCTACTCGGTGGCTATCCAGGATCAAATAATTACCATGGCTGAGTTCGAAATGGTTCTGGTCGAAGTGGAAAACCACCTACAGATACATAACCGAGGCGGTAGCGACCCCCCCCCCCCCCCCTCCCCCAAAAAAGGTAATTGATTTCCGGACAGTGAAATTCGAGCAACTGTTTACAAATCATTTACGCGACCAAAGGGTAAACTCATTTGTTCGTTTACGCGAACGGATAGTATCCAGTGTGTTTGCGAAGAGTATCTTTTAGAAATATAAACAGCGACAACAATGTGCACATCATACAAAAAAACGGAATTGGCTGCGTTTTTACGGTGTCGACGTTGCCGCGACCAAAGGGTGTATTTGTTGTGTTTAAAAATATTTGTATTTGAAAATTAATAACAACTACATCGTCGCGCTAGCCGATTTTACTACGCAAAATCTTTCACTCTAGCGTTAGAATTATATTTTATAATTCCACATCGCATGCACTCGTATGTGACAATCGATGTAAAAGTAGTAAAGTCACGGGGTATAGAAGGGAGTTGACCTGTCTCAGCTATGAAATCTAAAAGGAACATTACGGCACTACTGATATTGTTTATCAGCATTTGGAATACCGTTCTTTTCTACATTGGCGTTGATGGCAGGGTTTAATCTGAGTTTAAAGGAGTCACTGGATTTCTGTAAAATATTGTTGCATCAGACAATGCTACCCATTCTCATGACCATGTCACTACGTAATAGAAGGATACCGTCACCACAAACAGCACAGTCCAGTTTCAAAACAGAACCTGTTATGCATTGTTGAAATTTTACCATAATGTTTTCATCTGTATCGTAACTACGTCACTACGTAATATAGGGATACCATCACCACAAACAGCACAGTCCAATTTCAGAACAGAACCTGTTATGCATTGTTGAAATTTTACCATAATGTTTTCATCTGTATCGTAACCTTGCTGTCCTCAAATTAATAGCTCCTTTCATTTTTAACTGTGTCTGATACCGTCAATACACATTGTATAACAGATTCTCTGTTTTGTATATGTGCACTTAGCTCAAAGATTCCATATGATCTATTGCTTTGATTCAGTCTAGTTAGTCCTGTATCTGTTAGTCCATTGCTATCTTGCGGAATGAAGTAAGTCCTACCTATCTTTGTCTACCATAACATTCATTTCATCAGCTGACAATGTTCTCCACGATTCAAAAGTGCGTGCTCCATATATGTAATGACGTTTGTATGAAGCTATCACAACAGCAGGTGTAGGCTCGTCAAAATCTTAATGTGCAGTTTTATGTTTTTCGGTCCTGTAATCGATCAAGTATTTGCTTGTTCCCTTGGGGTATCTCCTGTCATGGTGTGAAGGAATGTTACAATTGTTCCAGATCGAATAATATTCTTTCATATTTATGCCATTGTAATTTTATTTGAATGCATTATCATCATGTAAAGGTATTTTATATTGATATGGTAGTTTTCGTATCTGAAAAAAGGGAAAAAACCCCCCAAAACAAAACAACAAAACAACATGAAACTAGTATATTGATTTGACTAAATCTGGTACATTTCTATCTGTTAAATGGAAATATAATATAGGTATTGGACCACTAATTATTTAGCAGCCAGAAAACCAGTCTACTGCTGGGGGAATAAAAATAGAGTACTAAATATTTTGAGACGCACTCATTGGCTAGTAAATGGATTTAATATTGTTTTGTTTTTTACTGATAAAATATCAAATGAACGTTTGATGCAAGGCTATGTTATTTGGTGCAGGCCCGAGAGCCCCCCCCCCCCGTTTTACAACACGAGGCTAAAAAAGAAAAAGAAAATCGGAACCTCTGTTTATCAAGGTCAAGAAGAAATTCTCTAACTCTAATGGATGGAAGCATGTGTGGTTTGTATGCCAATCTAATTCAGTAATTATTTTTTATTTTTTAATATATTAACAGTAACTTTCATTTGAAATTAATTAGTGGTCCGTTCTCTATAGGGGTGGCGGTAATATCTGTATCCATGACAACTATATGTATCTCTGCATTCGTTTAAGTGTCACTAGCTAATGTATGAGAAATTACAATACAATGAATACTTTTTTGAATAATTTAGAGCAAATAATTATGAAAAACAGGTCTTATGAAGCTTTACAGCTGCCCAGTAACTACTACTATCTTGATCAATCGTCACATTTTGTTTACCTTAATTTATCATCGAATTTACAACTTTCTGTACCAAGGTATTATCTGGAGTAGATAGGTTACCTCTCCTTGACCATTGTTTGAGAATGAGCTACTGTGTGAAGAGCCCTGTCTCTAGGAATAAATGATCTTCTGTGCAATATTTTGTCAGCTGTATTTTAGATGAAATTTGTCTTACTTATTCATACTTATTATTATTTTTGTCAACTTTTGGTTTACATGACATTGTTTCATAAATCAGTACATCCAAAATATCCAACATATTGAATGCTAATGCTTTTTTGTAAGACTGAATAATGATGAAGTTCTATTTACCTCCTTTGCTTGGAGTCCCCTGCACGCAGATCAACCTATAACACTTTGGTAATAGTCACCATTAGGAACTTGTATTGCACCAAAACTTCCCCTTTGTCAGTACCAGGATCTGAAACTGTTTTTATTTTTCAACAAGATTTACTTTCTCTCGAAAAGTCTTTCATATTGTGTTTTTGTGACATCCTTCTCTACTTTCCTCTCACTTGTTACACCTTTCATATGAGAAATATTTCCTGGTTAGAAATGAAAATGTCTCCTATTAAAATAACCTTTGGTTTTTCTCTTTACTTTTGTCATTTTGGACACTACACTATGACTGTAGTTTATGATTTGAGTTTCAAAGTGTGTCTGTTATATACTGTTAGAATTATAGTCTGCATTGTTTATATCATTTATTTGCATCAAGTGGAGTTATTATTAGCTGACGGTCTGTCGCGATCTACTTTTGCCCTTTGGTTGCAGAATCCTACATTCATAAATTTCTCATATGACAAGTAATGCAGATCACAATGAACCTCTTAGCTGCCAGAAACACTTCCTAATATATGATTCGAGAAAACAAAAACTCTAATTAAGAACATTTAAGGCATCCAAAATATCATCTTTGCACCAGAAATTGATGAAAACAGGGGGTTGTGTAATTTGATACATCTTATTACATAATGATGTTACTCACCGAGTGGGGGGAGGGAGGTCCGACTTGTATGATGATGTGTGACGATAGGGGGGTGGGGGTGGGTGGTAGGGGGGGGGGGTTAAAAAATGTGACGGCAAAAAATATAACCATAATTTTTCTCTTTAGTATAGGTTTCCAGAGACTAAACCCGGATTGATAAAGATATTTTTAAAGTATTAAATAATTCAGAACGCAGTGTTGTATTGTTGTGTGTTTTTCTAATACAAAGTGATTTAAAACCAATTTTATTTTTGAAATTTTTAATTTTTGGGGTGAGCAAGTTTTGTGACGTCATATATGAAGGGGTTTGAGTTTTTGTGAGGAAATGTGACGAGGGGGGGGGGTACAAAATCCGCCAAAATTGTGTGAGGCCATATATGGATGGCTCCTATTTCATGCATGCACTTGAGTATGGCAGACACACAGGAAACTGAGAAAAACATAAGACAAACTAATACAATCACTCCTTTTATTCAGTTATCTACATCAATAAGGCAGGAGCATGGTAAACATTTCTTGAAATGCAACATTCATTCTTATCATCTATAGGCATTACATAAGTGCCGATTATTATCATTTCGTGTGTTTAGAATACACAAAGATATAACAAAATTATGTTCGGTATAGATATCGGACCACTAATTACTTTGTAGCCAGAGAACAAGTCTACTGGTGGGGGAATACAAATTAAGTATGAAATTTTTGGAGATGCACCCATCGGCCGGTAAAATGAATTAATTTTTTGGCAATAATAGTTTCATAAACTTTAATCTATGTATTATAGTTAACAGCAAAATATTTACTTTTATTTTGATATCGTGTATTTATTTTCCTACAGACAAATTAGTACATGAGCTCTTCGTGCGAGGCTATGTTATTTGGTGCAGATCAAGGGGTCACCCTGTTTAATAGAACAAGGCTCCAAAAATGCCGTGGAACACCTGTTTTTCAAGGTTGAAACACAATTCATGTAACTCTAATGAATGGAAGTATGTGTAGTTTGTATGCCAATTTAATACAGAAACTATTTTGTATTTTTTAATATAGTAAGATTAAATTCTATGGGAAATTAATTAGTGGTTTGATTCCTATACCACAACCAGATGTTGCCATTGACACTGCCCATTTTAATTGATTCTACACCAATTTCATATCACACTGTGACCTGTAACTTTAAAGTGTTGCTATCAAAAATTCAGTCAAAGTGTAGTAAATTTTTACCGTATTAAATATGTAAGCAATATACAAAATAGGATTATCAGTAAACTGAGCTGCAGAATAAAGATAAGGTGCTCTACTTGGTACATTTTTAATCTGTAGTCCATTTTTCTACCATAAAGTGTCAGCCTTGCTGCACACCATTTAGGTCATGCAAATAGTACGTGTGCCATTCGAAAACTTCAAAAATTTAATATGTTGAACAATGTTTACAGATACTTCGTATATCAAATTGGCATTTCTTGTGCAAATAGACTGACCATTTTTATACATTCACGAGTATGATTTCTTTTAATATGTTCACTTCCTTTACTGCAATACCACTTGCATATATGTTTTGTTTTGTTTTGGTTTTTATTGCATCTCTGGTATTTCGTTTTTATATTTCCTCCATTATTTTTTCTCAGTCGTATTTGCAACATTTTACTGCTGTTTGCGTCACAAATATTGAGTGTACCTTTTATTTCAGTAGATAAACTAATACTTGACGTCTAATTAAAGTTCTCAGAAAAATACATCTTCAAAAATAGTATATCTACATATTGTTAAAGGTGAACCTGATTGTACTTCATCCATATCGTGTAAAAAATTCCTCCGAAAGCAACAGATTTTAGTTACTTTTGTGATAATTTATTAAAGGTTTAATAATTGCCTTTAAACTGTGCATAGTAAAATGCATTGTTGACGGTTTAATTTATATACCTTCTTCCAATAAAATGTTGAGAGGAGTTTAAATGTCCTCATAATTGCATAAACACTCTTGTGATTCTAAATGCTTCTTATCTTGTTTAAAATGTTGTAAACTAGCTTGTAGTCTTTGACATTGTGTTTGTTTATCAACTTTTTAAAAATGTAGTTTGAAACAGGTTCATATTTATTTTATATATGTTATCTCTTTTTATTTATTCCGTAATATAATTTATTACACTTGAAGGGAGTTGTCTACATTGTAGTCGCCTTATCATGCTTCTCATATATACCCATTTTAATATTTACTGACGATGTGTTTTGATGTACTTTCTTCTTTCTCTCTGGCATTCTACATATTAGATATGTTTTAATTTCGTCATTTTCTATTGAACCATTTTTCCTCATCTCTTGCATTCTATACATTCATAATCTTTCAAAACTTCAAAGGTTTGAATTATCTTTCAAAACCTCAAAGATTTAAATTATTTGTCAAAACCTCAAAGATTTAAATTATCTTTCAAAACCTCACAGATTTAATGTTCCTTTATACTGCTATTTATGAATGAAATGTTTTTCTCTGTCATTTATTTTAATGACAAAATGCATTCAGCTCTTTCCCAAGTTTTAAGCGATTCATCTTTACATTTCACGAGTACATACTTGTCGCTATTCACCCATTTGGTCCTCAAAAGTTTTTCAACTTTGTGTGTCATAGTGCTTGTGATATAAAGATAACTCCTGTTTGTACAACATGCTTTCAATATCCTCGCCCTTCGGATCTTCCATTTTGTAAACAATTTGATCACCTAAAATTACTTGTCTGATTCTAAATATTTTCTCCACAATAGTAGGATGGTAGCCCACCTAAAATTACTTGTCTGATTCTAAATACTTTCTCCACAATAGTAGGATGGTAGCCCTTTGCACAAATTCCTTTGGATTTCGAAATTCTGACTGTTCCACCAATTTTGAAAACAATTTCTCGATGTATATGTTGTCATGTAACCGAATAGGTTGGTCCATACTTTGGATCTGTTTTCTTTCTTGCTTGCTTCAACTGGAGTCATGACTACTGATCTGTGTCTAAAGTCTTTATTTAAACCTGCTTTTCGTCCGAGTATGTTGAAAACATATGAATGATCACAGATTTATGTCAAATTGTGCCATTTCTATGGTTGAATCTAAAGCAGCTACTTTCTACATTGAGTCAGTGTGCGCTGTTTTAAATAAATTCTGTTTTTCTGAATCATTGTAGATTAATTATGTTATGTGTGCTAGATCTTAAGGTTGTACTGTGAATTTAGTCGAATACAAATGTGCGTATTTACTGGCATCAAACACATAATTTACTCTTTCCTCATACCGTACTGTTTTAATCATCTTGCTATCAGGGTTGATGATGCCTTTTCGATGTTATCACCATTGAATGTAATGCGAAATTTGCATCGTTTCTAAAGCATTGCATGATATCCTTTTCATATTTGGAATCAACAAATCAACATTTTTGTGTTTACTCTGGAATGTTATTTTGTAACAGAGCTAGCTTTAATCCCATCAAAACCTGTAAACAAGCACACATTATCTTTTGATACCGACATCGTTGCCCTAATGGTAAGCCCATAAAATATTTCCATTTTCTCTTTTTGAAAACTGCTGAATGCAAACACAATATAGTTTTCTGTCGTTATTTATGTTCTTAAAAAAAATATAGTATTGTGCGTTGCTAACTGTTGTAATAGCCTGTGTATATTAATGTATACTGCAATCCAGAGACCTGCGGGTATTTTTGTTTTAAGAAACTTATCAGTGGTTATGCATATGAATGTGTAAGTCAGCACCAATGTATACTACAGTCCAGGGACCCGAGGGTATTGATGTTTTACAAATATATGAGTGGTCCAGAAATGTTCGTATGGGATACGATATTTAAAATTACTAACACAATGAATGATTGAATCTGCTTCAATTTTTGTTTGACTGGTTCTGCATATCAATGTGTCAGACAGCACCAAATAAATACTTCAGACACGAAGGTATTTTAAAAATATGAGTGGTCCAGAAATGTTATTGTACAGGGATACGAGATATAAAATTGCAAAATTCATCTTGGTCCAATACTTTCAATTATATATTACTCACGTTAGAGAGTTATAATTCGTTCAAAGAAGGAATCTAACCCGCGCCGCGATTAACGGCACTTCATGCACCAGCAAACTAAAGCACTCAGCCATGCGCTTATCGTCCCCTTCCTCGAAAATAAAATGATGGAGCAAGACCGAAGGAAAGATTTTGAAGTGCACGAGAACGCACCCGTTATGAAAGCGAAATTTAAGAATCAGCTTATATGCATACATCCACTGAAAGGTATACAAAATTATAATTATAAATTGACAACAATATACTTAACAGAGAAGAGAGCGCGCATTCCTGGATCCCACATTATGTGTTGGGATACGTAATTATATGAACGATGTGTGTATAAAATGACAAACAGCTTACAAAACTGGTGTATAAGGGTCAATTTATATTTATAATTTCATGTATATACCGAGGATTTCTAAAAAGTGGGTTTGCGCATTGAGTTGAGAGTTAAATTTTGCTGTCTGGCGAGTGGGTTTCCATATACCTAACTATATAGGTTTTATTGTATGTAAGTTTCTTTTTTCGTATAACATACATCCATTATCCTAATAATTAAGCGTGGGATCCAGGGATAAGCACTTTACACTATGTCACTGCTAATTGACGTAAACTGTTGCGCTGAAGTCCAAAGAGAAATGACAAAATATAAAAACCTTTTATTGAAATGAATCGTGTAAAAATGAAGTATACAAACAATTTATTACAAAATAAATTTTCTGTTAACACGTGAGAAATTGAAGTTCCAAATGTACATGTTGCCACCAATATTACCATCAATACCTACCATGAAATATGTATCTAGCTATTATAAAATGTTTTGTTATTTTGGTGTATTATTGATAGATGCAATTTGGGTTACACAGTATACAGCTTTGAATTCCCTTTATTTTGGTGTATTATTGATGGATACAATTTGGGTTATAGAGTATACAGCTTCGCCTTACTTGAGATGTGCACTTCTCAAAAGACTGCTAGCTTCGCTTGGTCATTTTATCTTCCTGGACTTCAAAGGTAAATTGGAAAAACAAGAAACAAACAAACAACGAGCCAATAATTTTTTTGGTTACTTTTTGTATATTTTATAATTCATTCATTGCACTTTTAGAAGCTGGTATTGTCTAAACTGGCGAAATGTATTTGTCCTATTTTAATAACTGCTAACGTTAGTGTACATTGGACTAGTTTAGGCACATTTTTCGAGCACATGGGAGCAGCCATTTTATCAGCTGTCTGCTTTAGATTGTGCATAGTTTCCATAATTACCACATGTAAAGAAATTTCAGTGACAGTACATGAAAGTAGCATAGATATATGCCAACATTTTCTCCATTGTGCATGTTGCCAATGCAAACAACTTCACCTTGTACTGGTCCATCTCTCAGAAGTACATGCTAACTGTAGAGCGGTACCTCAGAAGACAACATTGGACTGCTTTCTGACAATATGTAACATTATAGTAGTGATTAGTGGCAGTTATCAGAAAATATGGTTTGACGCCACACATACATACAGACACTGCCCACGGCTCAATAATAAGTTAATGATTGTCATATAGTATAAGTGAAACAAACAAATAATAAAGACAGTGATTGTTTTTACTGACATTGTGAAAACTTGGCTAAGTTTCAATAACTAATATTTACTAATACTGCTTGTAAAACAAACAAAACCAGGTTTATATGTAGTACAATAGTTCGACACATTAGCGTGTTGGGTAATATTTGGCAAATTAAATCGAAGTTGAGAATCTTAATCTTAAGGATAGATTATGAGATTAAAAAACAAATATGCAACTATAATTGTCAATTTCTTAATTAATATGTATTGTTATAAAAACATTTATTTCAGTTAATCATTGGTTTATAATGAAAATAATTTTACGAAGGATTTTTCATGGTGTTTTTGTACTGAGGCTGATATAACTGGGAACGATGTTAAATACCCCCCCCTCCCCCACAGTATAATTATATTATGGTATCATTCACATAATATATTAAGTTATTATCTTCGTACTAACAATGAGTCATTTTTAAACTTAGTCATTACTGCCTCAGCACAGATTTTCAACTCGAATTCCACGTCCGTTTTCAAACTGATATCCATATTACCGCCATTTGCGATAGCCGACATGTTATTGCTCCGTAAATGCTTCACAAGCGCCATTAGGGTGTCCTCCTTCAGCTGCAATTCTTGATGGTCGTCTGATTTGTGCAAGCAATACCTGAATCCACTTGAAAGAACCAGATGATCGGACACAAACATATTCATGTAGTCACATCCCAGTTGTCCATAATCGAAGAACTGCACGAGGTAAACTAGCACATTCTCTCTTCCATAAAAGCAAATTTGGTTCAAATAGTTTAGAAGGACTACCGGCAGGCATTGACCGCAATGTTTTGTAAGAATCCTGTCATACATTGTAATATCTCCATGTTTATAATAATGACACAGCTGGTAAAGATCAGGGGATACAATGATAATGAAACGTTTGAATGATCTGCATACAGTTTCAGAGAAGTCAATAATATTTATCAGGTTACTTGAGTCGAAACGGATGGTTTGAGCCTTGACTTCCAGATCCTGGAGCATTTTCTGAAAGGCGTCCACAGCCTTGTCATACTCGCTGGAGTCTCTCACGTAGATAATTGCTACTGTTTCATCTTCCTTGACCGATTCTGCAAGTATGAATCCAGATTTCAAATTTGTCCGTACAAGAAAATCTATATATTTATATGATTATATATCTCATGTAGGTATAAATAATTGCAGTTAAAAATCCAACAAAGATTCAAACCATTCTATTCTACTCCTCCCATGCTTTTATTTTGTAAATAATGTCTGAGGAATAATCATAATTTCCTATATAAAGTACGGTAGAATCTCTGCACCGTTTCAAGTTGGGCGGAGTGGCGGCTGCCTCCAACAAATGTGAAGTTAAAGGTGACCCATAGGCACTCGTTTCTATCGTTTAAAAAGGGGAAAAGTAATTTTAACACCTACTCCCCTTCTTCCGATCAACGCTAGGTGATTAACTCGCGCGGTGTGAAATCCGACCCTTTATCTATTCCGTGCTAATCTGCTTATACATTAGGCGTTTTCAGCAAATCATAACTTATATCACCGTAACGGAGAGATTCAGCCAATCATAACCTATATCACCGTAAGGAAAGATTTCATTTTTCTTTACCTGATAGTGAGGTGACCCCCGCTGCATACCTGTTGAGTTTAGCGCGTTTCAGACTGATTACAACAAGTGATTGTTCCTATAATAAAAATAACTGAAGAATCTGAATGTATCTGTATTGGTTACATGGAAACACACTGTTTGCTTTATCGTACTATTTTGACTTAAATAAAAAAGAACATTACACAAACAGTCCATGAAATAAGAACCAATACTCAATTCAGTTTATTTATTGTAGCTAGTTTGGGAAAAGGTTATAACATATTTATAAGCAAACTGTCTCTACAATAGAACGATGTTTTCCGGAAGCATAGCAGAGAGACAAACGCTACGTTCAAAACGGTAGTATCTATGTATCTTTTCAATGTCATCCTCCTCACTAATTTAAAGTTCAAAAGTTAAAAGTTACTTCGAAACTAGAAGGTACCTTTACAAAGTGCCACGTTCTCTTCGCCATTTCCTTGCTTAGTGTTGTATCGTTGTTTTGAACCTAGAAAAGGGAATACATATCTCTATATTTGTGAGAAGAAACATCTTATTAATGTACTAAATCTGACGTGTATTTTTAGCATTAAGGAAAATAAATGTCGTAGCTAACGATGGTAAGAAAAACAAATCATGGAAGCGAGTGGACCCGCGTGGGATCTGAATTTATACAATATATATATTGCACATTTTGCCCCAAAATGACATGAAAAAAGCATATCCTTTCATTGTGTTTTGTATTGAATGAAATGGTTCATTGTTAACTGAGTATTCGATATTAGCAACATAAATATGTGCTATTTCATTCAAGTGTTTGTTTTTATACGGAAGAATTCAGCAATGAACTAATTCAAGGTAAAAAGTGAACTAGTTAGTACCTCTTGATTCGAAGAAGGTGGCAATGCCCACCGTGATAAGGGAAACAACACCGAATACACCGACAAGGAAACTCGTGGTCAGACCGAACACCAGGAGGAAAGTTGTTTGTTTGGCAGCTTCCGCTAACTCTGAAGAAAAAAACATTTATTTTCTCGCATTAGTTTTCGCTTCTAGTTGAAAGAGTTATAAATGGAAAAATTTCTTTCCACGTGTTCCCGTTTCGTAAGACTGAGGAAAACAATTAATATTTTCTTGATTCCTTTATTTGGCATAAATGCTATTTCTCTATTACCAATCTAAGAGGAAATATAACTGTAATACCTTCCTCATTTTATGAGACACCTTTCTGAAAAGGAATAATGAAAAATCGAAACTAATACATTAACATTAATGATACATTTCAAACGGGCAATAGAATACCTACTTTTTTATTGAACACTTACTCTACACCTTTTCTTTACTGATTAAAATCATCAATTCATTCATTTTTTCACATTTTCACCTAAATAGATCACCACACTCCATTCAGTTTGCTAATTGTTAACGACACCAACTCTTAAAGAAGGGTATATTGTTGCGGCTGAAGTAAGCTTTACTGAAGGACTAGAATTTTTTTTTTAGAAATACTAATATTCCTGAAAAGAAATATACCAACTTTCATTGATGAAAATCAAAGATCTACCTTATGTTAACTTTGAGAAATGCTAGACAGACGTTTTGTACTATAGATAAATAAATACAGGAATACATCTTTAAAAATAAATATTAAGGTATTAATACTTTTCCCCAAAAGTTTACCTTTCCGTGCACATGTATAATCGTAATTATCCCATTATGTAACCACAAATAATTACATACTATGATAGTTGAAAATATTTTGTTCAGATATACAAAACACGTTTTTTGGAAAGTATTGTCACAACTATTCAAATAAATTTTTCAGAAAATATTTTGCTCCTGTTGCATTTAAATACATAAATACACGTAAAATGTCAAATTCCTTGACACTGAAAAGTATAGCAATCATCGACAACTTTACAGAAGATTCTTTAATCAGCAAATGATGTAGTACATTTAATTTTAAAACAAGCTTCATACAAGATAATTTTATCGATGAAAATATAAAACTTTACTAGCCCAGTATTAAACAATTGCCGAAGATGTGTACTCACCGTTACTTGAGTAAGCAACAGCAATTGTATCTGATATGACTCTTTCTGGCATGCATGATGCGTCCCTGGTGTAAAACTTTTTTTCGCAGATTTTTAATACCTAAAGGAAATGTTAAGAGCTTGTATTATGTTTAATGTAATATGCATGGTTGGTATTATTAGCTTTTGTTATTTCAAAAGTCACACATAATCGTTTTATGCTTAATGCATTAACGTCATTAGTAAGAGAATCATTTTATATTATGATGACTAATTACACTTCAGCATGTCACTGCCAGTTATATGGAATAGAGAAGCAGTATATATATATATATATATATATATATATATATATATATATATATATATATATATATATATATATATATATATATATATACGAACAGAAAAGTACAAATTCAAATCTAGCACATGACCACAACACACCGTCAAACTAGTCAAATAAAATCGACATCTCAAGCACAATTGCTGAACCTTGAGCGCGAGGGCAAGCGCATCGAACGGTAAATGCAACAGAGTGAACACAAATAATAATTTGACTTTTCTGACACATCTTATCTCACTGTACAGAGTTACGTTGTATTAAATGCAACAGTTTTAATGATGGTGATGTAGATATTTCATGTGTTTAACATGCACGCAATAATTTATCCCAAAAAAATGCCTATTTGTTTACAAGTTTGGATGGGATATTTGTTTAGTCAAAGTTTGTTGTGTAAAATAATAACATTCAAGAGAACAAACGTGCTAATTTGTTATTTCCAACGGCAAAATTACGTACTCCAACATTTCATAAAAGACTCAAATTTCCAGAATAAAGTTAAAGTTAACGTCAAGATAAGCAGCAGCATCCTTGATAGCAAGATGGTTTAACAGTAAAGTATGAATAAGGAATATGTTATGTATTTGATATGGGTAAATATACACATTTCTTTTCGGTTACATTTGCAGTTCAACTTTAAGATATATTAAATTTTAAGGACAATTTACAATGATTGGATACAATAAGAGATATAATTCACGGAAAACAAAGTCGGAATTAAAACATTACATGTTGACTAAGTATAGGAAGTAGCTGTAGCACAGTCAACCATATGAATGGAAACAAACTGAATTCTTGTACTCCTCAATCACAAAATGTCAAAGTAAGTTTGAAATCTACAACGCACATGGTATTTATCACAAGTAATGGACTTTTTTGGAGTACATGTAGTAACCTTAGGCAACACAATTCTCTGAAAAGTATAAAGCGACAAAACCTATCTCCGATGAAAACTAACCGTGTGGTTGGAGCTTATTCAGCACATAGTTATTATACCATGGGTTTTTGAAAAGTTTCGAATATTAGTACGCTTTACAACACAGATCTTTATTAGAAAACAGTACGTCAGTGTATCCCCTCAAAGTACAACCCATCCATCTCTATGCACTTTCTCAGTCTGATTATCCAATTATTAATGCCATTTTGTATTCATCTTTTGATATGATTTTCATACACTGGAAAACCGCACTTCCAAGCGCATAGCGACTTTCAAATCGTCTGTCGCTCAACAAATCTTTCACAGCGGGATTCAGCCAAAAATCACCTAGAGTTAAATCAGCGCTGTGTGGAGAAATGTGGCAATGTTTGGATGCTGTACTTCTTCACGAAGTCTGTCACGACGGCGGACCTTTGAGCCAGTGCGTTATCATGAAGTAGATGTATACCTCGGGTATCGGTGCGCGGAAGGAGCATGAAATGATTCTTCCATATTTTAAAAACAGCTGACGAATTAATACCCGTGATAATATAAATATCGTCTACTATGTATCGAGCATCTTCATCAATTGCCACCTTCATATCAGCCACTTTCCGCTCACCAATCGAAGACTACAGATTTTCCAGAATGTGGATCATCTTCCATTGATTCGCGGCCATCTTTAAATTGATGAAACCAAATCAGAAATATAATATACGATAGAGAATAAAATCCGTAAACTTTATCCAAATCGGCCTGAATATCAGTCGGAGAGTACCATACGAGCGCCCAAATTTTAGAGCGTGCTCTTTGCTCAGTAGCAAAATTGTTCTTCTTCTCGGACATTTTTACGTCACTCTGTACAGCCAATGGACTGTACTTTCTTCGGTACACATGCACTACACGGTTACAGATGAAGCCAAAGAAAAACTTAAAAATACAACAGTGCAGCCTAAAACATCTTCAGAGTCAGTAAAACCGGTTAACATTAGGTTCCTGCATATAAATGAATAAAAGTACAGCAAGTACACCTCCTTTGTATCCTTCACTGGCAATAGATAGCGTTGCAGAACTTTGTCCGATAATGGCATTAATTTTCGACTGCAGACATTTAAAGAGATTAAAAATTATTTGGTAAGAGAGATTGAACAATATAGAGGTGTTAGAAAGAAATTCAAAGTTGCATACACAGTTTTGAATTTTGGTGGAGGTTAGCATACCAACAGCTTCAGGTGGAATGGCTATAAATGCACCTGGATTTGGTGTTGCGCAAATAGCGACCAGTGCAATTGTTTGATCTAGTTTTATCCAGTTTGGTGCAAAAGTGTTAGTATCGTATGCAAATGCTTTCAAAGAAAAATTTATCTGAAACACAGTTTTAAAATATGAGGAAATAATACCTTCTGCTCGTTAATAAGTTGAATAGTATTAACGAGATGATAAGCAAAACTATAAGTAAAAATGAACTCAACCATGATGTGCTTTTTTTAATCATCAACGAGCACAAGAGATACAAAGAGATAAAAACGCAATCAGGAGAAATGAAACAGTACAGAAAACCAAGACGTCGAAGTCTCAACAAATCGGGACATAGAGGAAATGATAAAGGTAGTTTTCTTTGAGGCAGGGGAAAAACTGAAGGAAAAAGGTCGTTTGGACAAGCCTAAACCAAAGGTTTTACAATTGGAGCAAAAAGTCTTAAAGGCGGGAGGTTGTGCCTTCAGCACAACACTTGGCTGTTAAATTTCTGATTTACAAATTGAAAATCACAATACAGTTGACGGAATCCCCCAAAATGAAATCTAATTTACCAATCCAATTGATAATACAAAATTGGTAAACTCTCCATTTCATTGCAAGTAATATGTTTTGTTGTTGGGTATTGCAATATTTCCGATAAAATGAGAAGCAACATATTTTGCTGCATAATTGAATAGGGTAATAAAGGTGGATTGTTTTATTGCGTGGTGGTTTTCAAACCTTAAAATGTATATAAAAAGTCAAAGAGGGAATACATGCTAATAATGACAGCAAAGAAAGTATAGATAAAGTTAAAATCATCCCGAGTAACAATTATGCTATATATGGCCAATTACAACGCTGAATTGTTACGATTCAATAGACCGAAAGCAACAGAAACATCTAATGAATCATGAATCGGATACAGTTTGTGGGTTTTTGGAACCGAAAAGTTGTACATTTTCCTCGATGAGATCAAAAGCACCAAAATTATTCTAATGGCTATTTGTCGTGTTTGCTAGAGTCTCTAACCTGCTAAAAGTGTTTTTAAGGGAGATTTTGTTTCGTACAATGTTAATTACAGAAGGGTACAATTAACAGACTGAATAATAGATTTTCACAGTAGACCACTAACATATTCTTTACACTTAAATAAATAAATACTAAAATGACGACAGAAATCTCTCGCATAGGTCCTGCTGAGTTTGGCTTACATTTAAACATGGAAACAAACACATAAACATCAATAAGTGATGCAATTAACAGAGACTTAAACCTCAACAATAACCGTACAACTCATTTAGGTGATCCCATAGGATCAACCGATGCAGCTACTAGATATTTTGTATAAAGACGTATTGATGATCAAAGACGTAAGACGTTGGAGAATACTAATTTGAAACATATTAAGACATGGCTAAAACAAGTTCACAATAAATTAACAGCTATTGGACACAGTGGTACCGAAAGAGCTAAGACAATAAATTAACAGCTATTGGACACAGTGGTACCGAAAGAGCTAAGAAAATGTTATAACTGCAAAAGCAGATTGACCATAACTGAAATAAAGATTTTAGATGCATACGGTTTGTTTACAGAGAAAAGAGTCTTATCTAGTGATGTATACACAGCAAAGACAGTAAGAGAAGGAGAAGATTATCAAGGGTCTACACCCAACGTACAACAATAATAACAGCCAATCGAGCCGTGGAGAAAACGTGATACAAATGCTTTAAAGAGCGACATGGAGAAAATCAACAAATTTCTGGAAGACAATTTTGGCCACTTACAATCTCAACTGGGACACATAGAAAGATCTGAATGATGAAATTCAAGAAATTGAACAAGCTAATGTTGGAGACTGCCAAGTACAAGGAATGAGTTTAGTACAAATTCTTAAGAACAAGATAACTGATAACAGTAATATCCTGCCAGAGTTGCAAAATAAGAATAATTTAAAAGGTAATAAGATGAAACGTGTGATCAAAAAGAGTTTACAACATAAACAAATGCATTCAAAACTGAAATAAATATAAAGATTCTTGCATTAAGTGGTAGAAATGATAAAACCGAAATAAACAAACATATACAGATATTCAAATCTGAATTAAACACGGATATGGGCATAACGAGTTTTACATTATATATTAGAATGGATTAATTAAATAAGGAAAATCGATAAAAATAAAAAAGGTGTTTGATAAGAAGACTAAAGCCTCAATGTATATTGCTTTACGAGTTTTGCATTTTACCAAGTTAGGAATATCCAGATGATATTGATTTAGGTATGAATTTAAGATATTCAATTTCAATAGCAAATGAGCCAACAACACCCCGTGTAGCTTCTATCAAACACACATACAAGTTAGGGTTGCTAGACTACCTAAGCCTGTTATTACTCTCCAGATATTAGTTGACGGTTATGGATTCAAGTATACACCATCACGTTTTCTTGAATACAAGTTACGCTATAGATTTAGTAGAGCGTATTGTCATTCAAATAAACAGTCAGGCTTATGCTTATTTTTGTTTACTTGTATGTTGAATCTGCACGAGAATTCGTGCATACTATCAAAAAGAACAACAGAGTTTTAACATTTGGATAGAAACACAAAGAAGAACCTGCTGAATCATGATGTAAAATACAAAGTGGCATTAATAACAATATTTGTTGCTCTCAAATACACCAATGTTTTGCAGAAGTGTCTGGCAAACCTGTTATTATTTTTTGCTATATCGATAGCAAAATGAGCAAGCAGCAGTAATTATTGGAGGAGAAATAGCTAAAGACCTGGCATATACAGGAAGCAACTATCTATTCAAGTTAATTGATCCTGATGGAGGTTTAAAAATAAATCAGATATGACAAACACATAGACTATTAGTAACAAGCTGTATAGATTAGGGAAAAACAAGGTTGCTGTCTTAGACAATAAACAATCTGGATGATGCTTTTGTTTGTTTTTGCATCTACTCATAGTTGTTATGGTTGACATCATTTGAATAATCCTGATGGTAATGCAAAAGTTGAAAAACCACGACAGCTAAAACTGGATGATTTCTGTCAGCTTTCTGATGAACAGGTACAATATGAATACATGCTCAATGCACTTGTGATGATTGGTCTTTTTGTAGATAACAAAAGTAAAAATGGTATTTTCGTTCGGTACAACGTTTATTGTGCAGTGGTCTGCACATGAGTATCTGAACACTGTTTTAACACAACAAATAGCAACGTACAGTAAATGCACAACTCTTAACAATCAGAAGAAGAAGAAAAAAACTGCCACAAGGAGTTAAATACATCAATCCAACACATCAATTGCATCTTATACAGCCCAAGCTACACTACACCCGAGCACACTTTAAACATTTGTATACCAAAGCAAAGCCAACGATATTGATTGTACCAAGAAGTTTATTTGTCTCTTTTGAAGTAAATGTAACAGGAAATGTTAACTATGCAGTGGTAAACACTGTAAGTAGAATAATCATTGAGAAAGACATTACCATATCCCACGGAAGCGAGGATCTTTTCAATTTAAATCCCTACAACATGTTCATGACAAACACAAACATGTATTGTTACACGATTCGGTTAGGACAGATACGATTGAACAAGGTATCATGAATGATAAATTAACACAGTTACAATCAGTAGCAGGTAAGGCACATTTTTACTGGCATGGAAGATATACAGTTAGCAGTGTACGTAAAACAATTCGAAAGTCAATTGAATTCCACAGACCAACCGATCAATGCCCATTGTGTCCTTGTGCTCTTCCATAGAACTTCAGATTTAGCACTACGCTTACCAAAGCCACAGAAGCTACAAAAGGATGGAAGCAAGACTATAAAGTGAAACATAGTTGTCTCCAGTACGATACGATTACGTATAAATCAATTGCACAATCAGTTAATGGCAATTACGAAATTGGAAGTATTTTTCTTTCTGACTACATTACAGAGAGAGAGAGAGAGAGAGAGAGAGAGAGAGAGAGAGAGAGAGAGAGAGAGAGAGAGAGAGAGAGAGAGAGAGAGTAAATTATCGACTCAGCAGTTATACAATTTTAACAATCCTCACACTGTATTCACCTAGAATGATTTTAGAGGGTGTTTCCATACTGTGCAAAACTGTGGAGATAGTAAACAAGATTTTAAACAAAATCTGTAGTAGAATAAACCGCAGACAATAGAAGGTGTCCCTATAATGGTTTATTCTCAGGGTTTCCAATGGAGACACCATTTTTCAGAAGCCACATAGTATTCTTGAAGGACAAAAAAGCACATAGAAATTAGTAATACAAGTGCTACTAATCACTGTGTCTGGCTTTATCTCAAAAGAAGATAACATAGTTCATGGTACTAGTGATAAATTAGCTAACGTATAACAAGGTGTGCAACTGAAGATCAACAGGAACGATAATGTAGACGCTCACAAAATCTATATTTATATTGTGCCTAATCTTCAAATAAGCATTAAAAGCAATCAACTAAAATCCATACTTTTAGGCATGCTAAATAGCTTTAGTACTATGTACCTAAAGGAGCCTCATAATATAATAATTGGTTAAGTGGCTAATTATGGAAAGACTATGTTTGCGTTAGATATGATAGACCGAATAGAGAACCTTTTTCGATTACATCGTTATCATCTGCACAACTTTTCCGCTCAACTCATTTTGATGCTGTATGATCTAATTTCATATCTTGATAAATTTCTTGTGATTAGATAAACAGTCTCTGTACGTTTCGAATTACAAATCATTTTTAATCATACATTTCTTTCTTCGCTTACATCACTTCTAGACCGTCTTTATTCGCTTACAAGCTTTCTAAACCGTCTGTATTTGCTTACATGCCCTCTAGACCGTCTTTATTTGCTTACAGGCCTTCTATGCCATCTATGTTCGCTTACAGGCCTTCTAGATCGTCTCAATTCGCAAAAAGGCCTTCTAGACCATCTTTGACTGCTGTGGGCGAATAAGGGTTTGACCTAAACCCACAAGCTCTTAATTTTGAATACCATTTTGCTCATCCTTGAAAGCTTCGTGAACTTTGTTATACATTTTGTGGGATACCAAATATGTTCTCCTTTTAGAGTTTGCTAGTGTGATAAAACTTGATGTTATCCTTCATGTCATTGTAAATGTTTTCTGTCTCAATAAAGAATCAGTATCAGTCACGAGTAGTCTAATTCTATCACTATCACTAGTCTCATTCTAACACTGTGAAGCACCCGTACATTGGTTTTGTTAATTTGATTTTCTTGTTTTTCAAACTGACTAGCAATAAGTCATCGGCAGCAACAGTTGCTCTTGCGAATAATACATCTGACAATTTAAATCTATAGTTTCATCTGCACATACTTCAGCCGTTGTTCGATTTCTGAAATTTTCCAACTGTTTACCAAATACAGAGTTATTCATCAATTTCAAAAGGTCTTTCTCAGAATCTTTTCTTAGTTTTTCCCCTAGACTTCTATTCAGTTCAGTGTGGGGTTACAACCATAGTTGTTGATCAAACAGGACGCCTCCGTGCATCTTTTTTGAGTTTTAAACCCAACCGTATGTAAAGTTTTAAGATTGTTCTAGTAAATGACATATTTCCCTTTGTTTTTGTTTTTTCAATGTGCACAGTAATGTTGGCTTTGTATCTTTGTAATCATGAATAAACTTCTTCTGTCACTCTCAAAACTTTTTTCGTCTGGAATTAATGTTTCTGGATCTAATAGATAGTCCTTGAAATAGTCATGCAAGTGTAATAGAATCTCCAATTTCACGTCTAAAATGAAACTAGTATGACAGTCACCTGGTATTTATAACAAACTTATTTATTCCCATCTGCTTTGATCCTCAGTTTATCATATACAGTTTGGGAGTATTTCTTTTTTTTGTTGTTGTTGTTGCTGTTGTTTTATTTTGTTTTGTGTCTTTTTTACCGACTATTGTTGAGACATCTCCCATTCATAAAGATTTGCATAATCAAAACGCATAACAATGACATTAACCTTTCGTCATCATTATTATTTTCATATTATAGTCTTTATCTGATTAGTATTCGTGATTTGTTTTGCCGTATTCATGTGGTATCATGCTAATTGCACCTCTTATGCCACCCTCAATCTTCAGGAACTTATCATGGTCTGTCAACAGTTCTAACTCTACACCCTCAATCTTCAGGAACGTATCATGGTCTGTCAACAGTTCTAACTCTTCACCCTCAATCTTCAGGAACGTATCATGGTCTGTCAACAGTTCTAACTCTACACTCTCAATCTTCAGGAACGTATCATGGTCTGTCAACAGTTCTTACTCTTCACCCTCAATCTTCAGGAACGTATCATGGTCTGTCAACAGTTCTAACTGATAACCTGATATTTTTACTGATGCGTCATTTGTAATCCAGGATAATTTAAATAAGGTGGGTTTAGTTTGCAATGATGCAAACAGACATTACGAAATTCTTTTAAAATGTCTCGTAGCATCAGTGTATCTTTCATCACGTAGTAATTATGAAGATCACCTAATGTCTTTTAGTTTAAAATGTTTCATAACTTTAACGTATTATCACTAAATAGCCAAGTGATGAGTAACACTTTTATACTGGTGGTATAGATCTTTCGTTATAACTTCAAAACTATCTATGAATTCATATGGATAAATGTCTTTCCTTCAATATTTGGATTTCATGTTTAAAAAAATGTATGTGATTTTGTAAATTTTTCTAACCGAAGTGTTTAGCCAACTATAGATTGTTTAGAGAATGCCACGTGAATTCAAAGCTGTCTGCAAGTTTAATTGTCCAGAGATTTCCCCATGAATCTAAAGCTGTCTGCAAGTCTAATTGTCTAGAGATTGCCCCGTGAATCTAAAGCTGTCTATAAGTCTAATTGTCTAGAAAATGCCCCGTTGATCTTAAGCTGTCTACAAGTCTAATTGTCTAGAAAATGCCCCGTTGATCTAAAGCTGTATACATATATAATTGTCCAGAAAATGCCCCGTGAATCCAAAGCTGTCTACAAGTCTAATTGTTCTTTTAACTGTTATTTCTTTTCCTACTTTCACGAATCTATCAACTGTAAAATCATTACTCAATGATATGTATTTCTAATCGTCGTTGTTTGGTATGATTTTAACCTCTTCGTTTGGACTATTTGTACAAGCCTGTTGATGAGAAAGTGACTTCATAACCACATCTGGGAGGCATTTCTAACTCAAATTGCATTTTTTATTTTTTTATGTTCTAAAACTCTATGAATACTTCTTAAGTGATCGTGATATCGCACATGTGCATGTAGTAGAAACAAATACCCTCCTCGATCAGACTTTATCTGCTCTTCGTGGTCAGACTTTGTGACCGGTTCGCACAGCAACTTTGGTTCACCTATACTAGCCTATCTATCTTTTTTATGATGTCACGCGGCTGTCATACATGAAGCCCACATAAGACTAGCTGCTCCCTGGGGTATCGTTTACTTCTCAGGCCGGTTTATGCGTTTATATAACAACTTTCTCACATATCTCTTTGTTTGCATGCCTTATATTTTGTGCGTTCATTAAAAACCCTTTTTCTTATTCGCGAAGCTTATGTTTACCTTGATGGCGGAGTGTATTTAATCTGCTATTATATAGTGGCCTGTATAGACAACGAGGTCGTTCTCATTCATTAAAGATGCTAATTCCCTATGTTGTTGTCACCCTTCATTTTTTCAAGTGGTATGTTGCTCATTTAAATACGTGTATATTGTCAAATATCTTAAAAAGCAAACAATCTTCTTACAAATTCTTTTAAACAAAAGAGATACAATTAAATACTTTATTTCACTTTTAAAAATTATTTTTTTTTACTTTTTAATATTTCTCACTCGATGTTTTTGAGACTAACATACAGGAAAACTGGAAACTCTCTTCATAGCCCACCAAATATCATCCATTCTCTATTGTTATAACAGCGAGGTTCCCAGTGCACTATATGTTCATAAGGTGGATTGGATGAAGGGGTCAGAGAAGCTCATTCATGGTACGTATTTTTTAAACCATAATGCTCCTATATTTCATCATTAACATAAGAAATAAAGGTATTCTTTTATTGGCAAAAGATGTAAGAGTGCACTGTTTCAGTTTATTAGGACATTTAAACAAAATATTTGGAAACTTAGAGGTCAAAGATGAATTTTGAATTTCCATAGAAAATACGCACCTTTTTGTAAACTACTTTACAGAAATTTTATGCAAGCTATATTAATACAATTTGCACTTATATACTCTCAGTACATTCAAACAACGCATTGCTAGATACTTTAACTTAAAACCATATCTCAATTACCCATTTTTATACTTTAACTGAAAACCATATCTCAAGTACCCATTTTTATACTTCAACTGAAAACCATATCTCAAGTACCCATTTTTATACTTCAACTGAAAACCATATCTCAATTACCCATTTTTATACTTCAACTGAAAACCATATCTCAAGTACCCATTTTTATACTTCAACCGAAAACCATATCTCAATTACCCATTTTTATACTTTAACTGAAAACCATATCTCAAGTACCCATTTTTATACTTCAACTGAAAACCATATCTCAAGTACCCATTTTTATACTTCAACTGAAAACCATATCTCAAGTACCCATTTTTATACTTCAACTGAAAACCATATCTCAAGTACCCATTTTTATACTTCAACTGAAAACCATATCTCAAGTACCCATTTTTATACTTCAACTGAAAACCATATCTCAAGTACCCATTTTTATACTTCAACTGAAAACCATATCTCAAATACCCATTTTTATACTTCAACTGAAAACCATATCTCAAGTACCCATTTTTATACTTCAACTGAAAACCATATCTCAAGTACCCATTTTTATACTTTAACTGAAAACCATATCTCAAGTACCCATTTTTATACTTCAACTGAAAACCATATCTCAAGTACCCATTTTTATACTTCAAAACTGAAAATCAAGTTAAACTTAACAATAGCAAAACTAGATCTTTTAATGACATTATCGTCGCCACTATCTATTGTACAATTACAAAAATATATCAGAATGGCGGTATGAAGTTGATAGAGGGAGTGGTACTGATATTAGCAAAATATTACATTTAAATTTAAAATAGAAAAAGTAGAACATTTAAATTCTTTCCAACAAAATCCTGTTACAGCTACATTCAACCTGTCATCTTGGTAAACCCAGCTAGATTTCTAGCCTGAAGGCAAAGCAACTCCTGCCTTTGATATTTTTGGTCAAAAGTCCACTAGGAACCTCATTTGCATATAAAAACGGAACAAGTCAGCTCTTTGTTGTTTCTAATTCCCGTGTTATATATTGTCTATTATTTTTACGATTTTTGTAAGAAATCTGAAAAACATAACATAGGATCTTCTGCGTTCAGAGTGGCAATATATCTACTACTATCAATAGAAGTATCTAGTAATAGCATAATCAACAAACCAAGGTAGCACTAAACGGTTTTGTATGATTGGTGCATTTTGAATACTAGCGTATAGATAAGTTATCTGACAGGATTTCCATCATTTTTAGCAAAGGAGTCATGAACGTATGTCCGTCTGTCGTATGTCTTGTGGAACATCAGTTTTGTGCAGAACAACTTTGTACTATTTGGGTTTGAGATTAAGTTCAAAGTCACAGTTGTTACTGGTGACTGTCCATCAAGGACTAACTCTGCATCTGTTTGGCAATTCTCAAAGTAAAAACTTTTCGCCCACTTTTCTATTTTTTTTTTTTTTTTTTTTTTTACATATTTTGATCTCGTTTAATAAGTATTTACTACTGTCATTTCCACGATTTCGTTTGATATTGATAAGTAATGTGGCTGAACTTATAGTATCTTACTGATGGGGGTGGTGGGAATGAAAATAAATAGGTCAAATAACCCGACAAAGTGTTTTTCGTACAAATATTTTATTTACACAGTTTTCCCATCCTTTTATGAGCATAAAAATATATACATGTTGATGACTATATTGTAACGTGTTGCAGTAGGTGGATTTTCATTGACATGGAACATGCAGGCTCGTGGACCTTGTCCAGTACTATTTAGTACTACCTAAGAGATTTATCTCCCTTGACCATGTTACTTACTGTATATTCCATTATTCCATGACATGAACAAAATTTCAAATTATTATTTTGTGTTCTCTTCGCCACATTTACCATTAACTGGGTTGCCTTTGTGCTCAAGGATCAGCAACCACGTTAGAGAATATGGATTTGTATCTTGTTCTTTCCATATACGAGTGGACTGGTGTGTTGCGCTTGTGCTCTAGAATTTTTGGATGTTGTCGTATAATAGTGTGTTAGTGTGAAAATAGTATACTGATTTATGACTCTCAATATCTATTTACTATTTCTTGAAAAAGTTAGTACCATTGCGTGTAAGTGGGATTGGGTCATTTTAATTGTTCAATATGGTAACAACAATTGTGAATTTAAAACGATAATTATTTGTTTAAAGCTTCTTCTTCTTCTTCTAATACTACTACTAATAATAATAATAATAATAGTAATTATTATTATTATTATTATTATTATTATTCAATGGCTGAGAATTTGGATCAACGAAACTGGATTATAACGATTGAATACTAGTCTAGTATCCTGTGATACACTCACTTTTGGTTTAAATTGTATAAAAAGTAAAAAATATGAATTTAAAAACGTCGAAAAATTAATTGGTTTTTCGACAGCATAATTATGTGTAATCCTTACCTCTGCCTTGTATTTTCCGGGAGAAAGAATTCCAGAATTCAAACTTATATTCATCTGTGGAAAAGAAAACAAAATAATATGTAAATGAACACATATCAGTTGACCAATCCATCATTTGTGCTTTCCTTCCATCTTTCCTTCTATATATCCATCAGCCATGCATCACTACATACATACATACATACATACATACATACATACATACATACATACATACATACATACATACATACATACATACATACGTACGTACGTATGTACGTACGTACGTACGTACGTACATACATACATACATACATACATACATACATACATACATACATACATACATACATACATAGATACATAGATACATACATACACGCAGTAAGAAAGACACATATATGTGAAAAGAAACAGGCAGCCTGACACTCAATTACGGACTTACTTTTCCCCCGTTTCCAAAATATTTCCACGTATTAACATTCCTAGTTTCCACTGTAGTAACATTCATGAGAATCACTTCGACTGCTGAATTATCAGGCAATGTATGTAGTTTCACTATAACTTGAGCACTCTGGTTGATTTCATTTCTTAATTCGACCTCCACCAATTCATTACAGCACTGATACTCCCTGTTACGGCTTTCTTGAGCTTCTGAAATGAGTTAGATACAAAGATATATGGATATGAAATTTTGTGGAAATTTAAAGGCCTTAAAAAAAATGAGTTGCAAGGTTCTGACAGTAAAAGTCATTCATTTTAAACTCCAACCTCCTAAGACCCTAACACAGCCACCTTTACCCCGCACTGTAAAAGTGGATCGAAATCGAATGTAGTTGTTTATATCTAGAAACTAAAGAAATGATTTATATTGTAATAAATTTGGGTATGTTCCATTTGTATTTACGTCTCCATTTATAGGTTCGTTAGATTTTAGTGATTAGTTGTTTGATTATGGGAAGTCGGTGTTGGGAAAATATTTTGCCAGCACGAGTAATTAGCAAATTTCTAGGAACAGACGTCATACTTAGAGCTTATAAGAGACTTTGCAATGGCACGGATTGGTTTCGTAGTTTGAGATGGGGTCAGACTAGCATAAGTGGGGATGGAGCCAAGTAGTTCCTATTTTATTCAGAGGTGTTGATTGATTGTGCCTCTCGGTGGGAGATATTCGTGACAGGAACTACTGTTTTGTGCCATGGAATAATTGGGAAGAGGTCATCCCTTTGTTTGGAGATGCCTTTCATTGTAGCAGTTGGTGGAAGTACACGTGCGAAACGCGGTTCAGACTGGGTTTTTTTAGGACTCACGGTACTAATTATACGGAACAACTGTGAACCAGTCTCGAAACGGTCAAGATACAATAGAGTATATACGGGTTTGGTGGTCCATAATTGGTTAATAATGTAAAGTAAAATTTTAGTAAAAAATTATATTTAGAGCTTATCCTATCTGTACCTAAAAAAAATAGAGACAAGATTATATTGATGCAGTTTTAGTATTTTATAGTTCCCTGCATTTGGGTGTTTGAATTGTGTTATGTGCTTCATGCCACGACAAGCTAACAAGGAAAAGCCATGCAATTGTGAAGTTGTAGTTGTGACATTCTGGTCATTTATTTATTGATTAGAGACAAATTGTTTCTAGTCTTGGCGCGTTACGAGAACTTCCAGTTGACAACGAATGTTGTTGGGAAGTCCTTGGAAATAGGGGAAAACAAGGGACTTCCATCCCAACCTCACGCAGGTGTTTGATTCGCTCGGTAGATGAACCCCTGTGCGTGTTACAATATTTAGAAACAACTTCAAACTAATAATACCATTTTAAAGCTGGACTCTCTTGAAAAAAAATTGAAAACTGAGATAACATTTCACGACATGATTGTGTGGTTCCCCTAAAAAAAAAAGGATGCAAATATCTTGAAATAAGGCACCCCAGAGTCAACAAAAATGGGAGTAATCCGAACATGGACCTAACATGTCGGGCAGACAATCTAGCATTTAAATAAGATGCTGTGTTTAACAATATATTGTTTGTGACGCACTCGTGTCACAATGTCAACGAAATGGCGACGAGGTCATTGTGACACATGTTACGTATACACAACCAACCCATACCTAATTCGAGGGGAGGCAAAGTAAAGTATAGAGAGCACGTGCTCTCCCTGCCCAGCTGTCGCTACAAGACGATTTATGTCCGACCTAAATCCTGGTCTACCTAATCAAAAAGTCAAGAAAATCATCTGAACTTAGTGCATCTTTACAATTTAAGGAAAGTGAGGCACATTATCAAATTCCCAAGGGGCTTAGTGTAAATACATATAATACTATTTTTAGACCACAACGCAACAGTTCCAGAAAATTAAACAAGGCAAACAAGATGACCTGGCTGGATTTTCGTGTTTAGACAATCGTTGTACATAGTTTCGCGCTTCAAAGAACACGCTCGCAATATTAGTTAAACTTCCGTGCTAGGAAGGAATGCAGCTTTAAAGTCTTTCTCTACAGTGTCTTAGGCTGTATAGGACTAAGTCAACTGTTGGGAACAGCATTTGATTTTCGGGTATGGGGCGTGCGAGGCTGGGTTTGTGATTTTCTTTTCAGCCGCGTTATTATTATTTTCTTTTTTCTTTTGTCTTTTATCTCAAAATACTTTCTTTTGCAAATAATATAATGGATATAGTAGGGTTTGGTTGCTATAAATCAAAGCAAGAACATTTGTTTGATTTTTTCTCCCAAAAAACCAGTCCCACCCCCTTAATTACCTCCCCCCCCCAAAAAAAAAATAAAAAATTTAATGGTCCGTCACTTATGAACCGTTCTGAGACCAAGAGCCGTTGGGATACGGTCCGGTGCCGTTTTAGAACCAGTCCTGTATTTCATACAAAGTTGGAGCTTGAGTTTGAACATGAGATTTAGTTTCAACCAAGCACGAAAAGATTTTTCTTTTGAAAGGTCACTCTGGATTGACTAAGGATTGAAACTCGGTCTCAAAATCAAGCCTAGACTTATATGATCTACAGTACAGGTAAGGTCGAGAAACTTCTTGTATTCTTTATATATTTAAGGTCCAGTACTAATTATAATAACTAGGTTGGGGTTGGGGTTGGGTGACTGGGTTACGAAGAATAAGATTAGATAAGTAAGGTCTAGATATTATCTACTGCTAACCCTTGAACAATTCGATATATCCTACATGAGTGTTTCTTTTATATGAAATATTTGAAACCTGTTGAATGCTATTTTATGATGTCACGAGCTGCGTGCACAGGGTAGAACCTTGTATGTAGTATTGAACGACTTTCATACATTTCGTATCAAATGAACAAGAGTTTAAGAATCTATTTATCACATAACGTTAAGGAATTTTCATATCACTCAGTGACGTTGTTATGTGACGTTGTTACATACTACGTCACAGTATGGCGAACGATGTTTATGATAATTTCCTCCTTTCAATTCCTGCGCGTAACAAAAATAGTCCCAGACGCGAGTTGAATCAATACTGCACAAATTCGATAACCAGTAAATTTAAAAGTAGATTTTTTAAAAGCAAATTCAGAGAGCAACAGTCCTTTCAAATCAATAGAACATTTGACAAGGACAACATCATTTTTCAACACTGGATCTCCGATGGAAATTCCTGTGTGGATGTCCCATAGTTCACTCGTGTTAGGCCAGTTGGAGTAGTTGACGCGCCATATACATGGATTTCGATAAGACTGTTCGTAATGTTTCTACCGCAAAGTGTGTCGTTTCCACTATGGAAATTCACCACAGATGCAGTATTGGATGCGGCAGAAAAAAATAGCATTCCAGTAGTAGATGTAAATGGGACATTTGGCCACACCTTGCATCACATTTTTGATAGACACTGAAAGCTTTTGGTGGGGAGGTGGCGTATAGGAGGGTAGCGATCACATTAAGGGTAGTGAGCCCCACTTTACAGACTTGCGTAGGTGGGGTGGGGTGGTGATGGAAAATGGCAGTTAACGCAATTAGAGTCGAGGTGTGTCTATGGGATAAACAATGGGAGCGGTCATAGTGAGGTGGGTAAGGTGGGCAGCAAGCGACTACCAAAAGCGCATGCAATTAGAGACGCGGTGTATCTATCAAATTGCCATCAGTAGCCATGGTCCGACGAGGAACAAACACGTGTACATTGATGTCTTGGTGACAGACAGCACCGCGTCGACCAAAATGCTTCAGCACCTATTGCGCGGTACATGCCCAGCTATATAGAGACGAGATAAGGCTACTGACATGCTGAAAACGCGGTGCAGGTACCGTCGCCACTCACCGCGTATGCAACCGCTGTGGAGATGACCATCACGCTGACAAGCTGCGACACATAGAACTAAAGGCCAGACGACAATTTAGAAAGATCATTAGCCAGCTGCATAGTAAATCTCACCCATCACGCAAAGTAGAGCTGGAGCAAGGGCATGTTTCAGCGTAAACAGTGACGAGCATGAACTCACATTTAGAGAAAGGTAAGATACCATATCATACATAGCAACAAACCAGGGTTGGCATTGCGCGCTGACCTTAGTTAGCAACTACCTGCGACAATTTTCAATTTAGAGTAAGGTTGTGTATCATAAACAACATAGCCCACTTACACGCTAGCGATCAACATGCCTTGTGCCACTGACCACCATCGTCGCCGCACCCATCGCGGTTGGTCTCGAGTATATGTCCTTGGGCCGTGGCATATTGTCCCTGATTGGTGAGTACGCCAGCTGCCGATTCACCGCCAAAACTCACGACGAAGTCCGCGTCTTAGCGTAGGCCAAGCTCAACATCGTCCTGGACCGCGTGTTCCGGGCGCTACACGACCGCCCCATCTCCGAGGAAGAGTTTCGGCTCATTCTCAACGAGCGCGACAAGTACGAGGTGGCCAAGAACGAGATTCGTGCGAACCCGCAAATGGTGTACGCCGCCCGATCCCTCGACGATGCGGCAAAAAGCGGGCTGATTGCCCGCGCAAAGGACGAGCCCCCGCGCAGAGATCCTGGAAACGCTGGGTGCGGTTGGGAAGTCCTCTTGAGCTGTGCAGCGCGCAACCTACTACCGCCAGCGTGTGCTGCCCAAAGGTTGACGCTTTCCCCCAGCGCACCGCCGGCCTATGAGCCATGGGTTGTGGTACAACCGCCATGCATCTGGGTCGTGGTCCGTTGCCGTAGGTGCCGTCTTTAATGAGCTGACCGTTTTCGTATGGATCCTCGAGCACATCTACATACTCCATAAGTTTTACTTCCGAGACGCCAAAGAAAATTTCTCGCAAAACGTCTTACGATGGTGGGGCGGTACTATTTCACCATAGCGTGAGGTAAGGACCTTGAGTCCAGTCGTATCTGGTGAGATCCGTTTCGCCTAGGCGAGTAGATAGATGTTGACGGTGACCGGAAACAGATACTCAAAACCTTTTGGTTACAGACGTAGTCATCAACTTCGTCGGTGTTATCATCCAAGTGGTAGGTCACTTCACACTCAAATGTGATTCCTTCGTCGTCGTCTGAATCATAGACGTTTCCAAATTCCTCACCCTCCTATGACTCCCGTCGATACCTTTTGCTAGCACTCATGGTCTATGATGGTATACCATAGGCACACCGCGTCTCTAATTGGAGGTCGCTTGCCTTGTGCTATGCTACCGTGACCGCCATTTTCCCCCAGCATCCCACCTCGCCTACTCAGGTTTGTAAAGTGGGGCTCACAACCCTTAATGTAACCGTCACCCTCCTAATACAACACCTACCCACCAAAAGCTCCCAGGGTCTATCAAAAAAGTGATGCAAGGTGGGGCAAAATCCCCAAAGGTTTGGGATCAAACATAGCCTTCTACCATCTACGCTGCAGAAAGTGATGCAAGGTGAGGCCAAAGTCCCCTTTTACATCTACTCCAGTTGTTGGATATTCGTGTGAAGGGATGATAACTGAATGCAGAAATTGTACTAAATCTAGACTAAAGGTGTTTCCAGATTTAATGGGTTTTTTATGACTGGGTGTTTGAATTATTTGCTGTAGAAGAATGCTGTGGTTGATTTACCAGATTTACCGACGTTATTTTCATAAAAGAGGTGTGTTTATTTCCTGCAATAGGTTGACATTTAAACCACGCTTGTCCTGGGGGTGGGGTGCAATATCCATACCGCGTGCTAGTAGCAATGTACTGATGTCCTAGTTTCAGTTTGGCATTTGGAAAAATCTACCGTTTTTTCCCCAATAGCCATTGGACCACCAATTGGAAAGACGGCCGCCATATTGTTTATAGTAATTGTATAAAAAGGTTCCAAAGGCGGGGCAAGGACAGTTGCCACGATCGCAGCCAATCAATAATGAGAATTCTGAGCAAAAATTTCATGGGATTATTTGGACCAATCAGATTCACAGAAAGTGATATGTTAACGTGTCGACATATCAAAAATATTAAACCGCAAAACACTATTTGTAAAGTGTACCAACTATGATATATATATATATATATATATATATATATATATATATATATATATATATATATATATATATAGATAGATAGATAGATAGATATATAGATATAGATAATTAGATAGATAGATAGATAGATAGATAGATAGATAGATAGATAGATAGATATGATGGAGAAAAAGATTACCTTTATCGAGCGATAGGATGTCCTCAACTGGTTTATCTATTGCATTTTTGCTCAGCTTGAAGAGAAGTTTCGGACCGTGTGCCGGATTCGGAAATGACCAAATATTGGCTCTAACTTCTTTGAATTCTTTTAATTTCTCTGATAAATTTATACATCGAAAGTGGAAAGATTTCTCCTGAAGTAATACAAAAAAATAATGTTCGCTTTCATATTGTAATCACTTTAAAAACATAAATATAAAGTTTGGTATGGTGCCTGGACTATAACAGTATCCTAACGTTACCAGCCAAGCATGCTCGTCATCAGTAAAAATAAATAGACTACAAAATAGGTCTCAACATTTAGCAAAAAAACCTGGTGGAAAACTTAAAAGAAACTTTCCAAACTAGGCAAAAAGAAACGACACTGTATGATGAATGAAGAACAGCTAAACAAAAGAGAGAGAAAATAACTGGCGAGGTTTCTGTGCCTAATGAAGGCCAACAAAGAGGACTTCATACATACATACATACATACATACATACATACATACATACATACATACACACATACATACACATACATACATATACACATATACACATACATACACACACATAAGCTAACATATGCTAACCTACCTGCATATCTATTCCTGTTACATTCAGAAGGAAATGTTCATCATGATGCTGATTTGCTGTACGAGCAAAGCGCACTTTCAAGTAGAAGAATTTTATGAATTCTGCACGCTCTGGAAAAATAATATAACAACAAATAAATCTCCATATTTTATGCCGTGAATATGGCAGGTGCATGTAACTTGGTGTTAAATGTAAACAATGTATTCTCGTGTGCGCAAAGGGTCACGCAACTTTTGATGAATTACCCGGGAACTTTTGCAGACATTACTGACATCGGCTGAACTTGTGTATATATTTTCTCTCGTCGTCGTCCTCTCTCTCTCTCTCTCTCTCTCTCTCTCTCTCTCTCTCGTGAATGTTTTTGCAATATCCATACAGTAATTGCTCTTTCCCACTTAGCCATTCATTTAAATAGACAGTGGGCGGTATATTCGTATTTGATCGACACATTTCTAGCTAAATATATAATATATTTCTTTACAATTACGGAATACTTGACATAACATGAGAAAAACTTGATCTGACATAAAGACAAAAAACGGAATCAGCTTTATCAAGATCTTTGCGCTTGTAACGTACCTTCTCTCAAATGGGTTCGTTATTATTTTGGTACTTGTGTTTGTCTTTATACCATGCGAATTAAAAGGCATCCAAATTCATATATTTGAAGTGTAAGGGATCATTTGCTGTTGAGGTGTGATTTTGCAAAGCTCTACAGCTAGCACACACACACATTCTCTCTGTCTCTGTCTCTCTCTCTCTTCATATATATATATATATATATATATATATATATATATATATATATATATATATAGAGAGAGAGAGAGAGAGAGAGAGAGAGAGAGAGAGAGAGAGAGAGAGAACAGATACACAGAGATAGAGAGACACAGACACAGACACAGACAGACCGACGGAGACAGATTGGGATATAGAGACAGACAGACAGTGAGCATAGAGCTAAGTCCCACACGGTGGAAATACCACCATGGCAAATATTATTAGCACGCATGAATTCACTTTATTATTCATTGCAACTGCAAATATGTTCCAAGTGTAAAGGATATGTCCCAGAGGCTACGTTTGGAAGGTGGGGAAATTCCCCAGCAGCGAATGCTGCTCAAACATGTGGTTTCCTGAGTTAAAACTTTTTTCACATACAGGAAATTTAACTTTTCACACCCTGCTACTGTATACGTGGTAATAGGATGGGGATCTTAATAGTTTCATAGATATGACCTTATGAGGTTCAGTCACCCGGAGACCCGCCCCTATGAATAAGATGGAAATTCTCGAAGTTTTAACACAGTATACACCCACAGCACTATCATTGGCCTGACTTAACACAGTATACACCCACAGCACTATCATTGCCCTTTAACGATGTAGGGGATACAAATGTTTAATACTTTGGACAACATGTTATTGCTTTCAATTTATTTATATAGCTCATTTCCCCTCTTCATAATTTCTAATCACTTCAGATCTATCCGATAGTCTATTAAAAACTATCCTTACCTTTGGAAGGTTTCCAAGTTAACAGTAAATTCGTTTCCAGAGTCGTTAATTGGAACTCTCTAGGTGCATCTTGCAATTTTGTTTTTCCTTTCTTCTTTTCCATTTTTACTAAGGCAAAATAGAAGATACACTAACCTTAAACTTTCTACAACGCATAATCATAGTCGTTTTCAATGCAAGCTGCCTACTGTGCTATATTCAAAGTGTTATGAACCTGTTCCGTAGGGTCTAAACGAATTAGATTTTGTCTCCATATTGAAAGCTTTTATTTGTACGTGTCTATCTGTGTGTTATTCTGTCTGTGATCTAAAGATAGACACAAGGTGCATATATCAGACATCTGAAAATACGTGTCTGTCTGTATGTTATTCTGTTTGTGATCTCAAGACAGACACAGTGTGCATATATCAGACATCTGAAAATAGTGTCTATCTGCATGTTATTCTGTCTGTGATCTCGAGACCGTATGCATATATCAGAGATGTGAAAATACGTGTTTATCTGTATGTTATTCTGTCTGTGATCTCAAGACCGTATGCATATATCAGAGATGTGAAAATACGTGTTTATCTGTATGTTATTCTGTCTGTGATCTCAAGACCGTATGCATATATCAGAGATATGAAAATACGTGTCTATCTGCATGTTATTCTGTCTGCGATCTCAAGACAGACACAGTGTGCATATATCAGACATCTGAAAATACTTGTCTGTCTGTATGTTATTCTGTCTGTGATCTCAAGACTGTATGCACATATCAGAGATATGAAATTACGTGTTAATCTGTATGTTATTCTGTCTGTGATCTCAAGACAGTGTGCATATATCAGAGATATGAAATTACGTGTCTATCTGTATGTTATTCTGTCTGTGATCTCAAGACAGTGTGCATATATCAGAGATATGAAAATACGTGTTTATCTTTATGTTATTCTGTCTGTGATCTCAAGCCAGACACAGTGTGCATATATCAGACATCTGAAAATACGTGTCTGTGTGTATGTTATTCTGTCTGTGATCTCAAGACAGTGTGCATATATCAGAGATATGAAAATACGTGTCTATATGTATGTTATTCTGTCTGTGATCTCAAGACAGTGTGCATATATCAGAGATATGAAAATACGTGTCTACCTGTATGTTATTCTGTCTGTGATCTCTAGACCGTGTGCATATATCAGAGATATGAAAATACGTGTCTACCTGTATGTTATTCTGTCTGTGATCTCTAGACCGTGTGCATATATCAGAGATATGAAAATACGTGTCTACCTGTATGTTATTCTGTCTGTGATCTCTAGACCGTGTGCATATATCAGAGATATGAAAATGAGTATTAATATAAAAGACTTACATTGTAGTAAAATACTTATGTATTAAAACACACGGACTCAGTGCGTTATCATATCTACTCTATCCATCCATTATTCTATCTATTAATGTATTTATATATTTGCTTCCATCCATCCATCCATCCATCCATCCATCTATCTATCTATCTATCTATCTATCTATCTATCTATCTATCTATCTATCTATCTATCTATAAAAACTCATCACTTAAATACTCCATGTACTTTTCTTTTCAATAAACGTAATCAATTTGTTTAAGAAGTCTTCAATAATCTTTTGAACTTAATCTTAGACAACGCTTCCCTTCTTGAATTTTCCATTGAATTGATATACTCTTTCCATTCTGAAGCAGAGAAGAGTAACGAAATGAACGCTTACCTTCTAAAGGTTTCCATGGAATTAATACACTGTCTCCATTCTGAAGCAGAGAAGAGTAACGAAATTAACAACAATGTCATACATAGTAGTAACAGAGAGCATGCAGCAATTGAAATAATGCTAAAAAGATACCATTAATCTGTTTGGGAGGTTAACAATTTGAAATTAATGATATATCCAAGGCCAACATTTCAAACATTTCGGACGTACAAACAGACGGACAATTGTAAAAGGGAATCGAGTCTATAAGTATTTAATATCACATTGACTTTCTTAAGACAAGACAGGTACAGCAAATAATTTAAACAATAAGGATTAAGATAAATGTCTTATTTGTATACATGAAAAGTCAAAGATACCTATGAATGATACATCAAGATTGATTTAAACAAGATTAAAATACGATTCTTGTTTTGCAAAAAAAATATTTTGTAGTAATTGTGCTTATGTTTACGTTTACGTTTTGCAATCTGAATAAATCCCATCCTTTATGCGAAAGGAATGTCTTAAATACAGTGAAAACCCGTGTCATAATTCAGCGCCTAAATTAAACTACACCAAAAGTTGTATATCGAGTGATGAAACATGGCCACTCAGATTTTTTCCCCATTCCGTACACTTGATTCTATTGATTCTCGAACACAGCTACATTATGGTTTCTGGTCAGGGCCTTGTACTTTCGAAAATATAGAAGTTTGACAGTAAAAGCAAAGTATCAGGGTATGATCAATCATCTGACTATTCTAAATTACTGTATCGAAATAATGTCCTTTATATTTAATAGAAATGACAAGCGGTGTTCCATATTCTTGTCCCACGCCTCAGTTTAACGCTCCAGTTAACCCAGGCATTGCACAAATATTTAAAGCGATAGAAACTATATTATACTGAACACAATTATTCTATCTACAAGCCATTAAACAGTTTGTATAACTACACTTTAAGACTGGATAGTGATCATTTTGTCAAATGATACAGAGCGCAGTGTGGTATAAGATTTTGGTAAAGTCAATTAAACTGAGCAGTAAGAATAGCAACACCTGGTTACTGATTTTCCAGCTGTTATTTAACAGATAAAAATATACCAGAGGCAACAGAATTATTATATAGACTTCACGTTTACTTTTAGATACGAAACATGTTGTCTGAACGCTTTATACAGTTGCCTAGTTAATAGTAAGTCAGCTCAAATAACAACATCATAGATTTACAACAATTTAATAAAATCTGCAACAATTTTAATATTCCTCCTCTTTGTGACTGGATATACATCATGGAGAAAGTAAAAAAAAAAGTATTATACGATGACATAATTACTGAGTTCCGATACGGTCGGAATTAGTTAGTGATGAGTGACACCAAACTGGGGGTACGAGATTGAGTGGAATTACTTGGAAATTTCAAATTAAAATGTTGAATGATTCTTACAATAAGATGATTACTTCTGATGCAACTGACTTACAGAAGAGGGAATATCAAGATTAAATCAGAATATCAGGTCTATGAGATTTTTATTTTAGGTGCTAAAGTTCATATGAGAATAACTATTACACACTCTTTTTCCTCTGTTTAAGAGACACCAAAAATCAATGGAGAAATTAATATAGACGAACAAGGTTAAGACTCCGATGAAAACATTATGATGACATTCCAGCATATCTGTGTGTGTGAGTGTGTGTGTGTGTGTGTGTGTGTGTGTGTGTGTGTGTGTGTGTGTGTGTGTGTGTGTGTGAGTGAGTGATTGATTTTAAACTTAGACTTGACATTGCTGTTGGTGGTGATGTTATATTTTTATTGTCGATTGATAATGTGATGACAATGGGTAGCAATGGGTAACACTGTTGCTTACATTAACAATTTGAAAAAGGTCATCCTATACCTTTAAACTAGGACTGAACACTGCAAATACACCCACGTGGTAAGAATATTATTTCAGCAGCTGATAAACAGTCTGTAACAATTCCTCAAAAGATAGACAATAGAATAGAATCAAACATGGGTAAGAACGATGTAGACAAGATGGACAAAATGATGACAGTCGTGCAATCACAACTGCACATGATTTCAAAAGACAACGATAATGAATGAAACTGCAAAAAATATTTATAATCATAGAGATGGCTGCAGGAGCTGGCCTAATTTACTTTTTTTTAAAAATGGTTATGAAATTTTATCTTACTTGTTGACGTGTTACAACTCGGATCAAAAATGCAAATAATATGCCAACTATTGCTCGAATAAGCAAAACGACATGATCAACCAATAATGAAACAACCTTTCCAGTTGTTTTCAACAGACAGCTTATTAAACTGCCAATGATATAATAGAATGATATTAGTCTTAATTGCTAGTATTCAAAAGTCATGTGTGTGTGTGTGTGTGTATATATATATATATATATATATATATATATATATATAGAGAGAGAGAGAGAGAGAGAGAGAGAGAGAGAGAGAGAGAGAGAGAGAGACAGACAGACAGACAGACAGATACTGTGAATTCATTTATTTTCCAGGTTATCAATTTTCGTAGTTTTCTGAACAATGACATTTTCGTCGGTACTTTAATTCGTGGATTTTGGAAGTAGTTCTATTGTTTCCACAGTACAAGTACTGTTCGTTCGGACTTTGACTTCGTGCTGTGTATCAACCACGAAATCCTCGACAATTAGTAATCCACGAAAAATAGTGTGTTCACGGTATATAGATACAGACATCTACTGAATCGGATACAGTTTGTGGGTTTTTAAACCTGAAGAGTTATACATTTTCTTCGATCAGAGAAATAAAACCAAAATTACTCTAATATTCATGTTTGCTAAAGTCTCTACCTGTTAAAAATGTTATGGTGACTTTGTTTTATACACATTGTTTAAAACATACAATAGTCAATACAGGCGATTTCAAAGATGTACCATAAACAGATTAAATATCAGTAATAAATATGAAGACGAAAAAGTAATATGTTTTCAAGGTATTCCTGTGCGATATGCTTTTCAAGTTAAGGAAATGGGAGAGATATCTTTAAGAGGTCATAGTAATCTTAGTTTTTAAACCGTAGAGAAAACAGATGTAACTCTAGGTGAATAAAAAAATGAGTTAAATTTGAATAACCACTGTATTACTAATTTAAGTGATCGTGTCAAAGCAACTGATGCAGCTAATAGACAGTTTATACAAAGACCTGTTGATACTCAACTAAGTAAAACTTTTGAGAATAATAATCTGAAAGCTATAAAAACGCGGAGGGAATAAGTAGACAATAAAATAGCAATTACTCAAGAAAGAGCTGCAACTACATTCCGCCGACAAAAGAAAATGTTAGATGCACGTGACTTTTTCAAAAAGAGATTTAATACTTGAAATAAATGCTGTGCAAGAATTGCAAACTGTAAATGCAACCAAGTGAACAATAGATAAACACTGAAGTAGATGCATTAGAACGTGACATGGAGAAAATAAAGAAATCCCTGGAAAATTAGAGCACTTTAAAATCTAAAGTGGAACAGTTACAGACAGACTTAAATAATGAAATCAAGCAAATCTCTTAAGATATTGAAAAAGTTAATGAATAATGTTAGCACGAATATTACTAACTTGAATTAAGATAACTACCGATACTAATAGTTTGTCAGTGGTGCAGAAGAACAAAGATTTAACCGAAAACAAAATGACGATAACAAGAATAAAATAAATGTGAATGAAAGAACAATCAGACCTATGAAACGACTTATGATTTATATATCACTGATTTAAACTGCAAAATCAAAATGAGCAACGATCCAACTTTAAATTCTTTCAAACGAGCTTACTTCCGGAATAGAACAATAACAAAACAGTTACAAAGAATATGTTCATTGGCAACTAGTTAATAATATTAGTGTGTTACATGTTAGTATTGACTAGTTAATAATATTAGTGTGTTACATGTTAGTATTGACTAGTTAATACTATTAGTGTGTTACATGTTAGTATTGACTAGTTAATACTATTAGTGTGTTACATGTTAGTATTGACTAGTTAATACTATTAGTGTGTTACATGTTAGTATTGACTAGTTAATACTATTAGTGTGTTACATGTTAGTATTGACTAGTTAATAATATTAGTGTGTTACATGTTAGTATTGACTAGTTAATACTATTAGTGTGTTACATGTTAGTATTGACTAGTTAATACTATTAGTGTGTTACATGTTAGTATTGACTAGTTAATAATATTAGTGTGTTACATGTTAATATTGACGAATCAGATAAAATGATAAAATGTGCAAGAAAAAATTAAATGATCTGGAAGAAAACATTACAACGGAAACAGATACATTTAAAAACTGAAATTGTTAAAACGACTATTGCATTATGTCGTAACATTGTTACAATAAAAATCAAAACTGACAAAAATATAGAGATATTGAAGACTGAATTAAACACAGAAATAGGCATAAAGAGTCTTGCATTGGTTATTAGAACGGATACATTAAAAGAAGAAATTGATCAGTACAAAAAGGAGTTAACTGACAAAACCAAACGAATATATGGATGTAGGGTGCTTTTTAAACTTAATATTGCTCATGCAAAGAATATCCCGATAGTTTAAAGGAAGGATAAACTTGAATAAATTAATATTTTTCTATACAGATAATAAGGAATTAAAACACTGGGTATTTTTGAAGGTTATTTACACTGTATTTGCACTCAACACAATAAACAGCTATTACTTATTTAATTATATTCCATCAACATTTGATGAATATACAATAAAAACAGTACAGTTAGATTTTGATGCAAGTGCAATATATATCATTCATATAAAGAAATCAGTCTTATATACAATATCTTTTCAACTTGTATTTTAATATAAATTTAGATCCGATCATTAAAACAGATTAGAAGATTAAATTTGACATTGGTCTACAAATAATCAATCAAAGTGTCGCTTTTACATTTGAATTCAAGAAAGAAGGCAAAGATCATTGTTATAGTTTAAAAAGAATCCCAAAAATACTATCTAGAAAATAAAAAAAATATCTTATTGTTTGATCATTTTATTTCCACCTGGCATTTTAATATGTAAATTCAAACCTGCGTGGAGTATTAATAGGTGGTTGAATACACAACGGTCTGGCATTCACAGGCAGTAATTATCTGTTTTTATTATTTGGTCCCAACAGTACAAATGGAGAATTAGACATGATAAAAACATGGACGAAGTGCATAAGAGAAATGCGGAGTTAAATGAGAGCAGAGCAAAGACACTTGCTTACCTGAATGAAAGATTGAAAACAAGGTTTGTTTATTCAATCGTTGAATAATTTGGCTGATGCTTTTGCTATATATGCATCTGCTCGTCCTAATGCTATTTTAGGAAACAAAATACGACCTGAACTTAGCGATTTTTAATATCCTTCTGTGAGCATGATATGGATATATCGCCCTTGTAATGGTCGTTACTGATCATGCTGGGTATACGTTTCGTTAAAACTTCGCTATTTTTGTGGCTATTACATAGCAAGGATGGCAACGTATGCCAAATACATAACTCCTCACAATCAAGAGAAAAGAACACACGGTATTAAAGATCTTAACCGACACTACATTATATTACACATACCTAATGTATTATCAAACCTGAACAAAATATCAAAGTTAGGGCCTAATGTCTTGATTGTACCTGTATCACTTTTCATATCGTTTGGCGTCAAGGTGAAAGAAGATGTTAACAAATCAGTGGTAAGCAAATTTGATAGAATGCTGGTTATAGACATAACCATTCATTATGTTAGTGATGATCTTTTCCTAAGTTGAATGATTACAACATTATCATAATGTATACAGATTTGTGGCTACTATTGTCTTTGAGAACTGAAAAATATAGTAAGGTATCCTGAATATTACTTTGAGAAATTTGAATTCGGTAGCGGTAATTAATACAACACTGATACAGTAGATACACAGTTTACAGCGTATAGTAAAAAGGTAAGAATACCGCTTGATTTCAAGATACTGACAGATCATTGTCCATTGTATATTTTTGTTCTTCCTCAGGATCTGACATTTACCATTACACTGGAAAAGGCTTCAGAAGATACAGAAAGTGGTAACCAAGACTACGTCTGGAAAGTATTTGTTTCGAGTATGTTACGAATACTTCTGATTCAATGGCTCAATCCGTTAATGATACATACAGCAACGGTAATCCTTTCTTTTATGGCTACATCACTTGATAGTGAATTATATCGGGCAGTTTATACCACCTTAACAAATGCTATACTTGTTTCACCTCGAATGAGTTTAAAAGAAGTTTTGATACAGTATAAGAAAGACAGTGTAACTGATCTAGATAAATTCTTCAATCCAGCGCTGGAAAAAAGCAATGCTTATTATAGAAGATCACCCAACATGTTTTATTCTCAAGAGTATAAACTTAAACTGAGGCAACAGTTTACAGAAGCAAGAAAGTATTTATTTGACGAACAACAAAAACACTCAGAACTCAGTATTGTAAATGTAAATAAGTTCCGTAAGGATTACCATTGTGTCTGGCTTGATTTGAGATTACACTTAATAATATATTGCATAGTACAGGTTATTAATTAGCTAACGTTCAACAAGTATAGATCCGCTGATAAATAGTCAAGAAAATCTAGATGTGCACAAAATATATCTTTTTTCAGATGATCAGGGAAACAATAACCAATTTCAAATCTATAATGTGCTAAAAGTTCGAATTCAAAAGTAAATGAATTAAATATATTTTTGAGATTTCAGATGGTGAAATTTTTGGTGAGTTTGACAGATATAATATAAATGGTGTAGTTGAGCAAGAGTGTATAAAAACATGTGTGATATGTAGATTTCAAATAATTGCCAAAAACCGAAGAAAGACGAAAGGCAAAAGACATCTCAAAAACAGCACAAGTCAACAAGCAACTGATGCATCTGAGAAATGTAATGGGATGTCTGCTATCCAAATAATGTCCCCGTGAAATAATAAAGGATATTCCAAATTCAATGAAATTGGATAACATAAGAGAATTCGAAGATAACATAGACTACATTTCTAAAACGGTAAAAATAATTATAACATCCAGGACTCAAAACTGATGCACGAGATAGTGAACAAGTTAAATGGCAATTAATTAAATAGAAAGATATGTTGGTCTGGTTTTGATGTGTTAATGTTATTTGCCAAATCAGACATATAAGCAAATCATGAACTATTCCTTCTCTTTGGACAATATATTTTTCATGTATGATTTCGGCACATGTAGATATCTAATTGTCTGCGTGTCTAAAATGGTTTCATAACTACCAAAAATATCGAACTTATCTATCACAAGTAATAGTTCAAAGAAGAATAAATACCATCAGGATGTTAGTTTAATTTCTTACCTGATTACTGATAGCAATGCTGCAATTGTCTGTTGTTTCCATACTTAATCCAATAGAAGGATATTGTAAGAGTAGAAAATACACTGAGCCGAGCGAAAATAATACTGGGCTCCCAAATGACATTTCCATTCGTTAGGTTTGAGATTTCCATAGAAAATGCGGATTCGAACTTCGAAAGATGGGGAAAATAATTTTCAACCGAAATTTTCATGTTCGAAATTATCGGTATTTCCCCCTATTCGTTTAATTTCCTCAATAGTAATATCGATCACTTGATTAAAAATACTGTACTCACATCTACACGCTCCACACGTTATATTCTTATGATGAAATCTTTTTCAAAAAGACAATATCTGAAATCAAGCAATCAGTGATACAGGAAAATATTACTATTGTTAAAATGTTAAAGTAAATATTTAACTTTACTCCCGCGCTCGACACAAGAGCCTGCTCTAGAGATGAGATAGCGATATGCATCGTCTTGTTGTTTTTTATAGCATGTGTAGTCGGACACATGAAAAGGGAGAGGGATTTTCATTTGGTTGTTTCAGACACTTCAGCATTGATCCCAACCCCAATCTCCTCTCGTGACGCCCATAACTGACACTCCCTCCCACCCCCAATCTCCTATCATGCCGTCGCGTAACTGACACTGCCTTCCCGACAGTTAGTTTTAGAAATGTGATAGTTACGGATGTTCAAATTCTCATATATTATCAAATCGAAATACATGGAAAAATTTATATATTTTCTTAATTTCCGGGTGGTAAGTACAGTTGTAATAAATAAAATTTTAGAATGCTAGGAGGTTACCCATGTTCGTAGTATTGTCGCTGTCTTATTTCTCTTCTTTCTCTCTCTCTCTATTTGCTTTATCCATTCTTAACCTCATTCGGACATTCATTCATTTTTTTTCTTCTTTCCTTTCTTCCGTACTTTTTCCTTGATTTAAAATTTTCATAATCATACATTACTTTTTTCTTTTGATTATTCAAGATCCAATTATTGATGCACTGATTGATTAGTCCATGTGATAATTTATTAAATTCATTGATTACTTGATTGACTGACTGATTGGATTAACAATTAATTAAGTGGAGGATGCATCGATGAGTTGATGAGAGGAGGAATGGGTCGAGTATCAAGCTGATCCATATAAAAAAATGATTTGGCCAGAATAGCTCATACATACACTACATTCCCTATCACGAATAGCTCATACTTAAACATACACTACATTCCCTATCACATGCATTCAGTCTGCACCGCTTATAAAGACTTGAATAAAGGCTCACACAGATATGATGACACACGCGGGTTCTGCACAAATGTAAATATTTATGTAAACAAAACACGGGCTGGCCAAGAAACAGGATAGCTAGCTGACATAAATGATATCTCTGCACTATGCAGTAATTCTAAGCTGCATGTGTACATGCCGCACAGATCGATAAAGCGAATGCAGAAATCACGGACAGATAGTCAGGCAGCTGTTTTGTTCTCATTCTTTTTGAGGGCCACTTGAGTTCTCTGTTGATAAATACTTCAACCCACACATGTTATTAAATAGGGGAAAATATTTTCAACTGAGTTCCCTGTTGTTAAAAACTTCGACGCACACATGTTATTAAATAGTACGGCATCATATTTGTGTCAAACTTTTTTTTTTTTTTTTCAAAGACAGTTATCTTCACTTTTCGGAAAGGTATTCACTGTCAGGTTCCGTTTTTGTTGCTGGGAAATTGCATGCGTCCTTCGTTTTCGGTTTCGATAGTAACCATTTGTTGCCCATTGTACAGATCGCGAGGTCTGGAGTTATAATGAAATTCAAAGTCACTTAATTTTCATAAGCGATATCCACATAGATTCAGACACCAAACATATAAGTTTGAGGTAAGCTGATACATGGACAGGAATACAGACAAACAGACAGACAGATAAATATGTATTTAGACAGACAAGTCGGGAGTTGGATGAGTGGGTAGAGACAGGTGGACCGTAAACACTTACATAATTGTGAACGTCTGTCTATCTATGTGCCTATTTCATCTACACAAGTAAACTTTTAATACATACTTTACAGTTTTGCAACATTTACTACTGACTTATTCATGATAAACCTAGGGTTGGCCCTTAATCAGGGCATTTTTTAGCATGCGTGGAATCCGCAGAGCGTGAATAAAGTTTATTAAGCATTCAGGTAGCTTAATGTTGTACAGGAAGTTATTTCAAAATGCGTTTAATATATAAAAAAGCCAGAAGTTCGTGTCAAAAAACAATCTCATGACAACAGGCAATGTGTCAGATACAAAAGTACAGACCAAGGGACAGAAACAACAGACATTTTAAGTTACCCACTTTATATTGTCTTACTGAACGTCGAATTGTTTTTCTTTGGAGATACCTTTCTGTATTTTTTTTTTTTTTCTCATAAAAGAAGAATCGGAAATTATCGGCATGTACAGAGTCTAAAAATGGTGCAGCTGCTTGCATAACTTACGAGTTGCTATCTGGACGCTTAATTATTTATTTCACGCTCTGTTTTACCTCTGATTCGTTTTATATGAATTAAGTTTAACCCTTTTTTCCATAGTGTCTATGAGCTGGGTTGGTCAGTTGCTACCACTGGGATGAACAAAATGACCCTTGTACTGTTTGCGTGACCTGCTTCACTGTCTCTCCTATGGAAGAACGATGACAATTATTTTGAAGAAAAATATAAACCAAAGTAAGAAAAACAATGAGAGGATCTAGATGGACCTCTATACCCGTTGGGCAGGCGAGATAATAAGTAAAGAAGCAAAGTTGATTTTCAACACTACGTTCGTCACTCAAGCGTACAGAAACCGGCGACGGGTCAGATTGGTGCATGCAATTGTATACAGTCAAACAATATTTAACTTGAGGTTGTAAAATCAAGTGTATAGCATGCGCTCTCATTTTCCAAGTGTCATTACCTGACGCTTTATGCCCGACAAGATCACCTGTTCTACCTCAAAAAGTGTGTTGTACCATACTGAAAACCGAAAAAGTTATCTGTACACAGCGCTGTTTACAACTTGTCTCGTTTTCAAAACTGTCAGGTCATTGAGTGTAATATTATTTTTAGTCTGCAGTAGACGATTTCACAAAAAAACCAAACAAGCTACATACATACATACATACATACATACATACATACATACATACATACATACATACATACATGCACAGATGCATGCATTAGGACAAACAGACACATAAATGTGAGGAAATACATGCAGGCAGACAGACACTCAATGACAAACTTACTTTTCCTCGATCTCGGAAAATATTCACGTTTTCACTGTAGTAGTAATATTCCTAATAGACATGTTGAGGTATATATTTTCAGGCAAGATATGGATTCAGTTCAGTTCAATAGCTTATTTTTTAAGCATGTGAATGCTCATAGAGTATCGACTATTCCGTGGTTATCAAATGCTATACGTACAACTTAAAAAAGAAACTCATAAAAAGGTACTTATCAAAATCTGGAAAGAAGAGGATGGATAAATATAATACACCTTTATAGTAAATATTTTGATAGAAAAGCATCTTTGTTCAAAAACTGGCAAAAACTTGGAGCACTTCACATAATCAGTAAACATCCAAACGACACCAAACCCCAAATATATTCAAAGTATGTTTCAGGCAAGATACTGAGTTCCACCAGAACGTTACGGCGTTGAATGATGTGACTATTTTTTAATTCTACTTTCAAAGCACTCATCCTTTCTTTCACAGCATTTGTGATGTTCTGAAAAGAGTTAGATAAAAAGATAGATGGTTTTGGAATTTTGTGGGAAAATTTAAGACTCAAATATAAGAAAAATTCAAATAAGTTGCAAGGTTTTGACTGTTTGTGAGTCATTCATTCACAACACCACCCATTAGCTTAAGTCCTAATACACCAACCGCGTAATCTGCACTTCAAAGGTGAATAGAAATCAAGTGCAGATGTTTATATTCATAAATCACCTGTATCATTAATCCCATTTTGAAGTCTATTGTAGACAATATGGGAACAGGGCACGACATTATACACACACGAAGCAAATCGCATTGTCTCAACGCAACGTTCAGCAAAGACATGGTGCAGATATCACAACTGATACAAATATACTTTCATACAGAGAAATCTATAGCAGTAAAAACAATGGCATGTGCAGCTTTTTTTAATTTCCTGGTAGTAAGTATAGGTGGAATAGAGAAATGTTGAGAATGCTATATGGTTAACCTCTCTCGTTATATTGTGACAGTCCAATTTTCTTTATTATCCCTTCCTTATTTATTCATTTTTTCTCTCAATTTTCTGTCCTGGTTTCTTCCTTCCTTTCGTACTTTGTCTATCATTCTCAATGATTTTTAGGCATAATTTATTTCATGTGATCTTTAATGTTCAGTAGATTGATTAATAAACTAACTGAGTAATTTATTGATTGATTGATTGAATAAGTTATCCATCCATTGGTTGATTAACCAATTGATTGATTGATTAACTGGTCTATCGGCCATATAGTTGATTGGCGGATGAATGAATGGATTGAGAAACTGTTTTATTATTGAACAAATAATGAAAATAAAATATTTTAAAAAATCGTAAATGAGTAGCAAAGCCAGGTTGACTTGAGCAGAGTTAGCATGCTCTCTAAAAACGTGAACAGGCGGAAATCTTCCCCTGTTGAGGGAAAGATATTCGCTGTTAACTTTCGGTTTCGTTGCCGGGACATTTTTGGTTCTGATTCTAAACATTTGTTGTGCATTGTACAGATCACGAGGTCTACAATAAATTGAAACACAAAGCAATTCTACTTTTTTTAGTAGTGTCTACGTTAATTCAAGCATAGAAACAGAAGATAGATAGATGGGTAGGTGGGAACTATGTTAGGTAAGTTGGTATATATGTGGTGAATCGGATGGGTAGGTAAAGTAGGGGGAATGTAAGTATTTATATAGACATATACAAGACTTTATTTACTTCCATTGGCCCAATTGGACTTTGAGGATACAAGCTTGGTATAAAAGAGGCAGATAGTGCAACACATATACATGCTTACAATGATATACATTGAAAGGACAGACATCTTCAGAAGCACAAAACCATAATTGTATCAAATGAGTGACAGTCATATATAAGCAATATTTTCATTCAAACACATACATACATATATACATACGCACTTTATCTTACGCACACATCCTTCAGTGGAAGAGGATTTGAGAGAAAAGTTCATCTGAAAACCAACAATTCAGATTCATTCATTATGTAATATAAATAACACATTTTTGGGCATGCAATAATAATAATAATAATAATCTTCGACCGTCTCTCTGTGTACCTATTTCATCAATACAAGTAGATCCTTCAATAAAATTCAAATTTTCCAATGTTTGATTTATTCGTGATGATCCAAGAGTTTACCCTTAATTTTATTTATTTATTTATTTTCGTTTGCACCCGAGGAATGCTCCTGGCAGGTCATGTATGAATCCGCAACTTTTTTGCGCCTCGTATATGTCGATATTATTTTCTTGGAGAAAAAAAAAGCCGAAAACAGATATCTTCTACCAATAAAAGCTCGACTATCAATGACACATTATAACGTGGGTGGCTTGAAATACCCGTAATTTCTGTTTCGGATCTGCATTCCGCCTCGTACATGTCGATATTATTTTTCTTGGAGAAAAACAAAACCTAATAAAGATATCGCCTACAAACAAAAGCTCGACCCTCATTGCCACAATATAACGTGGGTGACTTCAAATACCGGTAATTTCTGTTTTGGATCTGCATTTTCGTATCTCAGAAACTAAACAAACTCACTATTGTTTGTTCAAACGAGATGGATTTTCATATCAAACCGTATTGTACAATAACTTCCCCTTCCACTTAAACGCTACCTGGACGCTTTTTATCTTCCGTATCTTGACGTGCATTTGCTTCCTTAGAAATTAATTTTATTATGTTACAATTCTTTTCACGACTATGAAAGTAGGACCGTTATATTGAAATGAATCACTAATGTGTGCGACAGGTTTGATCTCGAATTTTTAGAGTTACTCTAGGGGTAAGGCAGAGGTGGAGGAAGAATAACGGCGAGACTTAAGTACTTGAGAAGCTCCTCTAGGTCATGAAACAGTGTGTGTATGTGTTTGTGTGTTCATTTGAGAAACTTATACGGTATTATTGTACACGTAAATGATATATTATTTTTGACCATCATCAATCAATTGGTACATGTCAATAGGTATCGGAGGATATGAAAACTGTAACAGGCGAGCAAGAACTTTAGTTAGAAGGTATACCACCTACCTACACATCTGCCTGCTTGTCTGTCTATCTATCTGTTTATCTGTCTGTCTGGATGGATGGATGGATCCATCGATCGTAGATGTAGAAAGGGCTCGCCATTTTTGGGTTGAAGAAACGTTCATGCAAAAAAGGTTTGAACTAAAAAAAATTAATTTACATGAAGCAATGAGAAACGATCAAGGATAAGAAAAACTAAATATTTTTCTCAATGATAGAGAAAAAAATATTCGTTCAGGTGAATAACTAAAATTGAGCTATGTATATTTTCCTCAGATTACATGAGCTTTAAGCTTCCCGAAAGAATAGAAAGGCCCCATTTGTTTTTCTCGCTCTTATCATAAAAAATGTTAGCTTCAGGATACATACAGTATATAGTGCCTGGTTCCATACTGAGCGACATTCAGCGGTATAAAACAAAGGATTATACATACTGCAGTTAAAGCCGTTTATAAGACCCCATGACCTTCATTCCCTCAACAAATTAACGAAACAAGTGCTATAGAAATGTATCCACTTGAAATCAATCTTGAAAATGGCAAATTGGTAAAATGTCAAAGAGCTGGACAAAAAGTCACATATCATATGCAATAATTTTAACAGGTCTTTCATTGTTTAAAATACCCATGTATTTTCTTTAGGTTTTTAATGCCACATTTAATTAAACAGACATGATAGTGCATTTTAATAACAAAGAAGTTCTTGTTGGCATGAATTACATTGAGTTCTTTAATTTGTGTGAAAATATAAATAATTAAGTGAAAAATGGGCGATAAATTTGAATAAGTGTTGTGTTTTGAATCCATTTTATATTTACAAATTGATTGAAGGCCACGGTGTATTATAAGAAATAAGCGAGATAACTAGTTTGATGGAATTCATAACTTCATTTAAAATGGAAAGATTAAAGCTAATTTTAGTTTTAAAAAAAAATAACATCCGATACGAGAAAACTACTCAGTTCCTTCCTTGTTTACCAGCGAAAGCCCTTTAGAAATCTTTACCAACTATTCAGCATCGTACATATTTTCATTAAGATAAAATATACACGTTTTGGTCAGAGGTTTTTCAGGCTTAGCAGTCACAAGTGGAAAAATTGAACTCTAAAAAAAGACTACAGGCTCCGTAGTTACACAACCGACCGAGCACAAAAATTGAACTCAAAGTCCAAAAGTTTAACAAAATAATTATAGTAAGTCCTAAATGTCTTTCAAATTTGAATTGTATGTAGCGAGACATAAAATATGAAAATTATGACAAATATTTGGGTTTTTTTTAAAAATGTGACCACAATTTCCATTGTTGTATCCAGACAGTTTCGTGAGTATGGGGCCTTACCACAAGATTATAAAAACATTCTCATGCTCAAACTCAGACTGAAGACGAATTTCTTACATCAGATTGGTCAGTGCCCTGATATTTATCAGATTGGTCAGTGCCCTGATATTTATCAGATTGGTCAGTGCCCAGATATTAATCGATCAGACGCTAGAATTTTGTGTCGCGTGGCCAGGCTCCGCAGTTGTTCATAAAGATATATATTTTTTTGAAAATTAAAAATAAAATATAAGACTCTTCCTCCAGTTTCAGTTATCAGAAATTATAATTTCTCCTGAACAAAAACTTTCGAAATTGACAAGAACATTTTGTTGGAGAAACGTAGACAGAGCTTAAAAGTTCTTGCAAGCATCATCCAATGGCATTTAAGAGACCTGGTCCTAATTGACCTCAAAGTTGGTGGGTGGGGTGGGGAGCAGTGTGTGGAGACAAATTAGCGATTTATTAGGATAAATAAAGCTATCATTTTTAATTGGTTCCATTCCACTCGCCCCATCCCCAAACAAAAAATGGAGTTAATCAGTTCATTTACAATACAGGAGGTGATGGAAATACTATATTTTTGCTAAATGGTCTAGCAGAAATTATAATTAAAATAACAATATCAATTATTCACCAGAGAGAGATAGAGAGAGATAGAGAGAGAAATTCTCATAGCTCTTCCTTTTTTTATTTTATTTTTTTGTTTTTACTCACATAAATACTTTTGTAATAACATAAACATTATTGGAACATCAGCAAAATTCAGAAACATTTCATTTGTATGTGCTTATGATTTAAATTAATAGACTAAACCTAATGTCATTGTTCTGGTCACTTTATATTCAGCCAAATAATTTACAGTTTTCAGGATTCTGACAATCATTTGAGCCATTCGGTATGCATTGCAGCTGAATGCAAATGTTAGAGCACCTCGACTAAAACAGCCAGTTTTTCCCTGTTATTACCTTTACAGCAATGCCAGAGAATCAGTCTACAAAGTATAAGGTTGTTAGATTTATTCATATATTATTAGCGAGGTCGTGAGAACATAACCTGATACGTGCCTATCAAATCTGATGACGATTTTCTGTCGAGATCCGATTTTATTCATTTCGCTACAAGTTAGTACAAGTTGTGTCCCTTTCTTTCGCTTTTACTGTAGGCATGAATACAGTAGTTCTTCAGGATGTTCGAGGTCCCTCGTTTTTTAATGTAAGATTATGTTAAATAATGGAACCAATACCCTTGGTCATGCAACTCGTCAGGTTTTATTCCGTGAAATATATTTTCACCTGATTAGCTATATATGTATAACACTTATTTAAATAATACGAGGAATCTGCCTATGAGAGAAACTCAATGGACCACAAAATTTGTCCTTTGTCCTTTAGATCGAGATTAAATGTATAATTGATACAATAAAATAGAAATAGTGGTGCGGGTAATAAATGTTGCCCTTTAGGAATGGGTGTTCATTTCTACGTCCGTGTCCTGTAAAACAGATTTCTTATTAGACAGTATATGCTTGAACATGAAAAGCAGATAACGTGGGTAAGAAAAAATGAAATAAAAGTTCATACAATTCACACCGTTGTTAGGATCGAATATGAGGAATGCCCTTAGAGTTTTTTGGTCCCTTTTTGAATAATATTTTCTGTCTGGTTTTAAAAGTCGCTTTATTTCCAGTTGGCCATTGATAGCATTGACCCTTAACATACATGCAAAGGTAGGAACTAATTATAGTGCTTTGAGAAAATCAAATATAACTTATCTAACTTTTATTGTTGTATTCAACATCGTCGCTGTTTTCGTAGATTCCTCGTATCTTAACTATTGGTTGATATATTTACACATATTTACTTTTACAAAGGTAAACTAAACAAAGTATCAAATTGAACACATCTGAATAAGCTTAATTCGTCCTACTGAGTTTGGGTGGTACATTTCATTTTCAAGGATGCTATTGAATGATGAGATATCTCATAACAATAGCGATGGTTTATTTTCGCTGTTGTTGCCGTTGTTATTGTTGCTGTTTTTTATGACGGTGATGATAATGATACTTTGGACGTTGTTTTGCTATAATTGTTGATGTGATGGGTGATAGCGTTGGTTGCTGGCACTCGTACATGTCATCTGCAAGCTGAACATTTTGAAGACTATTCTTGTATCTGTCCTTGATCAAATAGTTGATTTCTGTGTACAGAATCTTCACCATATGTGGAATGTGAATACGCAGAAAACACATATCAAACAAAAAAGGAAATTGACCACTGGTCAATCTACCGATGATTAACAACATTTTACTCTATCATGGGTTCCCCTAATTAAAAATATATGAACTATTTTATGATCCGACAATAATCAATCGGAAAATGCAAGGCTTTTAATAATTACAGATTTTCGAAGCCTGACTGTCTCTTTCGGAGCACAGTTTTATTGATATTCCTCAAGTTGTTATATTGCTTTTACAGTAACGAGTGCCAGCTGTTGATGAACTGTGGAATAACCGAAAATTAAACAGAATCAATGACCAGTGCTGTAGCCTGCTACTTGCGAATAATGACATAATTGTATTTGGACTCGATGTATATATATATATATATATATATATATATATATATATATATATATATATATATATATATATATATATATATATATATATATATATATATATATATATATATATATATATATATGTAGCAGTGTTTTACAGCACCTCAGCACAAAAGTGGCTATCGAGTGCCAACAAAAGGTTATGTTCCAAAACTGCAAAAACGAATTGCAGGAAAATTAGGAAGATAAAGCCTTCCAAATAAACGTATAACAAAGCACAGCAAAATAAAATATAGAACTTATAGACAAATACATTCTGTAAAAAGTATATCGAATAACAGATAAAGGTAACACATTTAAAATCTCTAAAACGTGATTAAAATTTCTTGCATAATCCGCAATCCCATAAAAATTCCAAGATTGTATCGGGTGGTACGTCCTCGTACAGTTTCTTCAAGAAGTTCACGTCAAAATATTTATGTTTTACAGGATGGAAATTGACACACTCTACAAGAATGTGCTCCACTGGCAGGGTACACACTCCGGTCGACGTTCACCCATCAGGAGGTATGCATGAGTCAGATGAGTCAAGAATGTGTGTCCGATACGCGATCGGCAAACCACCACCTCATCGCTCCGGTTTGTTCTATACGAGGGATACCACTCACCTATGGTGGGTTTGATGTTCTTTAGTTCGTTTGTGGAGTTTTCATTCCACATATTTTGCCAAGTATGACGAACATGCTAATTTATACAATATTTCAAGTCAGTATATGGAATCTTTCATTCGGAAGTGAGTGACTGTAGAGGAACTTAGATGTCTTAAATACCGTCTGTTATCTTGCTATGCAAAGTCGCTGACGTGGGTCATTTAAAACGGCATAAAAACATCTAAAGAATAATTTTATGCTTGATAATTTATCTTACAGTGTTATAAACGTCCAACCATAATATCAATTTGCAACGGGTATTTTAAGTTTCAACAATTTACAACGTTTCTTCAATCCTTTCAAATATATGAATGAATTTAGATTTATGTCAAATTTTGTTATTTCGACGGCTGAATCTAAAGCAGCTACTTTATATAATGAATCACCATGTGCTATTTTAAGTCCATCATTGTTCTTAATAAATTCTATATCTGTTTTGTGGAATCATTGTTGATTGACCTTGTGATCTTTACCAGATATTTAAGGTGTACTGTGAATTTAGTCGAATACAAATGTAGGTATTTACCCGCATCAAAGACACAATCGAAGTGCACGGGAACCCAGCCACTATGCAAAAGGAATTTAACACTCAACTTAAAGGTACACGAAATTGTAATTATAAATTGACACCAATATACCCAACAGAGAGGAAAGCGATCATTCCTGGGTCTCACACTGAATGTTAGTTCATATGATAATATGAACGACATTCGTATAAAATGACACCAATATAATCAAATAGCTTGCAAAATTGGTGTATAAGTGCCAATTTATATTTACAATTACATGTATACCGAGCATTTCCAAAAAGTGGGTTTGCGCAAAAGTTGAGTGTTACATTCTGGTGGTCTGGCGAGTGAGTTTCCGTGCGCCTGATTATATAAGTGTTATTGTATATAAGTTTCTTTTTATCGTATAACATATTTCCATTATCCTAACATGGAGCGTGGGGTATGAGATAAGCACTTTCCACTATGTCACTGGAGTCGAAAAAGAAATAACAAATATATAAACCTTACATTAAAAATGAGTTATTACAAAATAAATTTTCTTGTTAGTACATGTGAAAGAGAAGTTCCAAATGTCAAAGTTGCCACCACAATTACCATCAATACCTACCATGAAATATTTGTTTAGTTATTATAAAATTCTTTGCCACATAAAAGATTTTCATGCTGTCCTTAAAAGACAACACTGGACTGCTTTCTGACTATATGCAACATTAAAATAGTGATTAATGGCAAGTATCAGAAAATATGGTGATGACGTCACAATTACATGTGGACATTGCACACGGGTACAACAACTCAGTAATACGTCAGTGGTTGTCGTATAGTATAGTATAAGTAAAACAAGAAAATAATAAAAAGACAGTAATTGCTTTTACTGACAGTGTGAAAGTTGGGGTAGGTTTCAATAACTAATATTTTCTAATACTGCTTGTAATAGAAACAAAACCATGTTTATATGTAATACACGAGTACGACATTATAGCGTGTGGAAAATTATTTAGCAATTTAAATCGAAATTGACAATCTTAATCTTAAGGATAAATTATGAGATTTAACAAACAAATATGTAACTATAATTGTCAATTTCTTAATTAATATGTATTGGAATGAAAACTTTTATTTCAGTTAATAATTGGTTTATGATGAAAATAATGTAACCAAGGATACTTCATTGTGTTTGTGCACTGAGGCTTATATCACATGGAAATATGTTTAAATATCCCCCAAACACCGTATACTTATATTATCGTACCATTCACATAAGATATTAAGTTATTATCTTCGGACTAACAATTAGTTGGCAAAATTACGAATTCCTGTCTCGTAACTGTAACGCTCAATTAATATTATGGCACCACCATCTTTTACCTGGTGAATGGTTCCCATATGTGTTATGTGCGACGTCACGCAATAACAACGCCCAATGTATATAACTAACAGTGTTTCTTAATGTTGTATACTTACATCATTAAATATATCTGCTTGTCCACATGAGAATTTGATCATGTATCAGAGTTTGTGATCTTGAATGTAGTGAAGATCGTGAGGTGCTTTACATCCAGTCTAGCACACAAAATCTTAAAGTGATAGATATCAGCATGATACTATTTGAACGATATTTCAGATCTCCGTTTAAAACTTCCTTGAACAATATGAGGTATACTTGCGTTTTCTATGTTTTTATTTTTGTCATTGGAATGAAGCTGTTTTAGTTAAGGTACCGTATAACTAAAAGTAGAGCTTTTACTTACAGTACAATATCAGGTATTCTGGTAAATGCTGCTTAAAAGTTGGAGACAATAAATAATGGCTGTGGTATATGGCACATAATTATTATACGTTAAATTGCACATTAATAAAAACTTTTACAATACTCTTGAACGCAAACATATGTTTCTTGCATAAATATATGTGAAAAATAAAATATTCCAATATCAAATAATTATTTAAACAATATGTGAAAGACAGGAAACTTTTTTGGTAATCTTTCTTATATAACTTGTTAATGTTTCATTAGGTCATTTTTTTCAACTTAGTCATTACTGCCTCAGCACAGATTTTCAACTCGCATTCCACGTTCGTTTTCAAACTGATATCCATATTCCCGCCATTTGCGATAGCCGACATGTTATTGCTCCGTAAATGCTTCACAAGCGCCATTAGGGTGTCCTCCTTCAACTGCAGTTCTTGATGGTCGTCTAATTGGTACAAGCAGTACCTGAATCCAGTTGAAAGAACCAGATGATCGGACACAAACATATTCATGTAGTCACATCCCAGATGTCCATAATCGAAGAACTGCACGAGATAAACTAGCACATTCTCTCTTCCATAAAAGCAAATTTGGTTCAAATAGTTTAGAAGGACAACCGGCAGGCATTGACCGCAATGTTTTGTAAGAATCCTGTCATACATTGTAATATCTCCATGTTTATAATAATGACACAGCTGGTAAAGATCAGGGGATATAATGATAATGAAACGTTTGAATGATCTGCATACAGTTTCAGAGAAGTCAATAATATTTATCAGGTTACTTGAGACGAAACGGATGGTTTGAGTCTTGACATCCAGATCCTGGAGCATTTTCTGAAAGATGTTCACGGCCTTTTCAAACTCGCTGGAGTCTCTCATGTAGATAATTGCTGCTGTTTCGTCTTCCTTGACAGGTTCTGCAAGTATGATGCTAGATTTCAAATTTCTTATCTTTTATCAGGTCATTTATTTATGTATCCATGTATGCTTCCATGCGGGTAGGTAGGTATGTACGTACGTGAGCTTGGTTGTGCAAGAAAATCTATATATTTATATGGTTATATATTTCATGTAAGTATAAACAATTGCAGAAAAAAATCCAACATAGATTCAAACCATTCTATTCACTTCTCAGTGTTTTTCGTTTGTAAATAAGTTTTGATGAATAATCATAATTTCCTATAAAACATCAGATGTGAAGTTACTGCCAAAGGTGACCAACAGGCACTCGTTTCTTTCAGTGAAAAAAGGGAAAAGTATTACTCCCTTCTCTCGATCAATACAAGGTGACTAACTCGCGCGCTTCGAAATCCAACACCTTACCGATTCCGTGCTAATCTGCTTATACATTCGGAGCTTTCAGCCAATTATAACTTATATCATCGTAAAGGAGAGATTCCATTTTTCTTTACTTGATTGTTTTGTGACCCCTGCTGCACACCTATGGATCGAGTGCGTTTCAGACTGATTACAACAATTGATCGTTCCTATAATAAAAATAACTGAAGAATATGAAATTTGTCTGTATTGGCAAGATGGAAACATACTGTTTGCTTTATCGTACCATTTTGACTTAAATAAAAAAGAACAATACACAAATCGTCCATGAAATAAGAGCCGATACTCAGTGCAGTTTATTTATTGTACCTAATTTTGGAAAAGGGTATAACATATTTATAAGCAAACTGTCTCTACAGTAGAACGGTGATGTTTTCAATCAGCACAGCAGAGAGACAAACGCTATGCTCCAAAGGGAAGTATCTATATATCTTTATAATTTCATCATCAATAGTTTCCTGTTCAAAAGTTAAAGGTTACTTCGAAACTAGAAGGTACCTTTGCAAAGTGCCACATTCCCTTCGCCATTTTCTCGCTTAGTGATGCAACGTTGTTTTGAACCTGGAAAAGGGAATACACATATATATATATATATATATATATATATATATATATATATATATATATATTTGTGAGAAGAAACATCTTATTAATGTACTAAATCTTACGTGTATTTTCAGCATTAAGGAAAATAGATTTCGTTGCTAACGATGGTAAGAAAAACAAATCTCTGCTACATGGAAGCCAGTGGACCCACGAGGGATCTGGATTTATATAATAGAATGTGTGTGTATTACACATTTTCCCCAAAATTACAGAAAAAATATATTCTTTCTTAGTGTTCTCGGTTGCATGAAATGATTGGTTGTTAACTGAGTATTTGACATTAACACATAATGACGTGCTATTTCATTCAAAAGTTTGTTTTTATATAGAAGGATTCGGCAATGAGCTTATTCAAGACAAATGATGAATTAGTCAGTACCTTTTGATTTGAAGAAGGTGGCAATGCCCACCGTGATAATGGATACAACACCAAATACAACGACTAGGAAACTCGTGGTCAGAGCTGACACCAGTAGGAAAGTTGACATGTCGTCATCTCTACTAATATTCGCAGTTTTGTGTTTGGCAGCTTCCGGTAATTCTGAAGAAAAAAAAAGATTTGTATTTCCTCGCATTAGGTCTTGCTTCTCGCTGAGAGAGAAAAGCTTGGATAATGTTCTTTCCATATGTTTACCGTTTCGTAAGGATAAGGAAAACAACTTACAGGTTCGTTATTCCTTTATTTAGTATAAATGCTATTTCTCTATTACCAAGCTAAGAGGAAATATGGTTGTAATTCTTCCCTTATTTTATGAGACAGCTTTCTAAAAAGGAATAATTACAAATCAAAACTAATACATTTAAAATTTCTTTTATGATAAATTTCAAACGGGCAGTAGAATATCTACTTTTTAATCGAATACTTACACTGCCACGAGATGAGGATTCCTTTTCTTTACTGATTAAAATCATGAAAAATTCATTCATTTTTTCACATTTTCACCTAAACATATCACTATATTGTATCCATATTGCTAATTTTTAATGACACCAACTATTAAAAAAGGAATATATTGTTGCGGCTAAAGTAAGCTAAGCTGATATAAATATTTACTGAAGAATTGATCATTTTTGTTATAGAAATACTAATAATCTTGAGTAGATTTCCCAGTTTTCATTGATGAAAATCAAAAGATCTGCCTTATGTTAAGTTTGAGAAATGTGAGACAAACGTTTTGTTCTATAGATAAATAAATACATAAATACATTTTTTAAATAAATATTAAAGTACTAATACTTTTCACCAAAAGTGTAACTTTTCATGTCCATTTATGGTCTTTACTATCCCATTATGTAACCACAAATAACTCCATAATATGAAAGTTGAAAATATTTTGTTCAGGCATACAAAGTGCGTTGAGCTGAAAAGTATTGTCACAACTATTCAAATAAATTTTCTAGAAAATAGTTTGCTCCTCTTACATTTAAATATATAAATACACGTAAAATGTCAAATTCCTTGACACCGAAAAGCATAGCAATCATCGACAACTTTACAAAAAATTGCTTTATTAGCAAGTGATGCAGTACATTTAATTTTAAAACAAGCTTCACAATAGATAATGTTTCTCAATGAAAATATAAAAATTAACTAGCCCAGTATCACCAATTTGCCAAATGTGTACACTCACCGTTACTTAAGTAAGCAACAGCTATTGTATCTGATATGACTCTTTCTGGCTGGCATATCGCGTCCCTGGTGTAAACCTTTTCTCTGCAAAGTTTGAATGCCTAAAGGAAATTTTAAGAGCTTGTATTATGTTTAATGCAATATGCATGGTTTGTACTATCAGTTTTTTTTATTTCAAAAATCATACATAATCTGTATATGCTTAACGCAATAACGTCACTAGTGAGAAAAGCATTTTATAATAAGATATCTAATTAAATTTCAGCATGTCACTGCCAGTTGTATAGTATATAGAAGCAGTATATATATATATATATATATATATATATATATATATATATATATATATATGACTTTAAAGCGGAAAAATATTTTCACACTAACACATACGACAAACACTGAAAGAAAAAAAAAATACAAATTCAAATCTAGCACATGACCACAACACACCATCAAACTCGTAAAAAAATCGAATCTCTAGCACAATTGCTGAACCTTGAGCGCGAGAGCAAGCGCACCGCATCGAACGGTGAAAGTAACCGAGCGAACACATATAATAATTTGACTTTTTGGCACATCATATTTAACGGTACAAAGTTACGTTGTATTAAATGCAACAGTTTTAAGGATGGTGATATAGATATTTCCTGTATTTAACATGAATGCAATAATTTATCAAGAAATAATACATATTTGTTTACAAGTTTGGACGGGATAAATGTCTAGTCAAAAATAGCTGTGTCAAAGGATAACATTCAAGAGAACAAAAGTGTTAAATTTGCAACAGCAAAAATTACATACTCCAGCATTTCATAAAAGACTGAAATTTACAGAATAAATTTAAAGATAGTAACGTCAAGAAAAGCAGCATGGTTCTAACAGTAAAGTATGAAAAAGGTAGAAGTTACGTATTTCATATGGCTAAATATACAAAATTCTTTTCGAATTCTTTTCGGTTACAAATGCAGTCCAACTTTAAGTTATATTAAATTTTAAGCTCAATTTACACCGATTGGATACAATAAGAGATATAATTCGTGGAGAACAAAGTCGGAATTAAAACATCACATGTTAACTAAGTATAGGAAAAAGCTGTAGCACAATCAACCATAGGAATGGAATAAATCTGAAATCATTCATACGTTTCGAAGGATAAAAGCGCATTGGAAATCGCTAAAACTAAACGTGCCTGTTGTAGGTGGTCGTTATATTGGCTTGTTAATAAAGATTTTTGTAGGTTATTTTAAATGACTGCCAAAGAACAGTGTTTAAGACATCTTTACTACAATCCTGCAAGTCCAGTTGCATATACAAATATCACTTTATTATGGAAACAAATAAAGGAAGTCAAAAAAGAAAATACAGTGAAATAAATGGATGATTCACCGAGCAGTGTATCAACACATTACACAAGCAAGCAAGAATGTGAAACATACAAATCAATTCAAAAGTGTTGATGACATGTTGCAGGCAGACATTGACAGAAATGCATACAAATACATTTTCACAGTGATACGTATCTCCTCAAAATACGCTTCGGCTAAAAGGGTAAAGAAAAGGGAGATGACTGATACGATGTTTTTAGGGAAATTTTTAAAGAGAGTAAACCTGAAGAGATAGCGTTTGATGATGGGAAAGAGTCTTGCAGTAGGAAAGATAGAGGCCTGTTGGAAAAGGAAAACAATGAATACAACGTTTAAACTGTAGTTGCAAGGTTTAAAAGGACAATAAATACAAGTACGTGGAAATGTTTCACAGAAACTGAAACCAGAAAATAGGTTGACGTCTTACCAAAGGTAATTGATGTCAATAACACCCAATACAGATTAATAAATAGTACTCCGGCTTCATGCAGCAATCAAGAAAGCAGGTGCAAAGTATGTCCAGATTTGTTTTGGCTCATATAGCACTTCTATGAGAGGCGACTGTTGTGGGCAAATACATGTTGTAAATGTAATATAACTTTGAAAAGAATTTACACTAGGTCAGTATAAATGTATTTGATGAAGGTTATTCAGGACTATCAAATAATTAAAGTTTCTAAAATACAACATTCGGAAATCATTATCTGACAGTACTCTAAGTGTAATTAATGGAATGTATTCCCAAACATACTTTGAATTATTGGACAATACCGTTAGTAAACGGCAATAAAACAATAACAACTCTGAAGAAATAAAAAAACTTTTTGTAGATCTGATGTGTCTCCGAAAAGTTATGTCAGTGAGACGTTTATGTTTATAAAGACAGAAATTTGGTGGAATTTAAGTTGAATTCTTGTACTCCTCGACTGCAAAATGTCGAAGTAAGTTTGAAAACTACAACACACATTGTATTTATCACAAGTAATGAACTTTTCGGAGTGCCCATATGCTGCAAAATTGTCTGAAAAGTATAAAGCGAAAAGGAGAAAAATGCCAAGACGTATCTCCAATGAAAACTAACCGTGTGACTGGAGCATATTCCGCCAATAGTTATTATACGAGGGGTATTTGAAAAGTTTCGGATATTAGTGCGCTTTACAACACAGTTCTGTGTTGTAAAGCGCACTAATATTCGAAACTTTTCACTGAACAGTACGTCAGTGCATTCGCTTAAAGTACACCCCATGCACCTCTACACACTTTCTCAATCCAGTTATTAAATGCCATTCTGTAGCATGGCGGCTTTCAAATCATCAACGAATCTATAATAGCGGGATTCAGCTGAAAAATCACTTGGAGTTAAATCAGCACTGTATGAAAAATGTGGCAAAGTTTGGATGCTGTGCTTCTTCAGGAAGTCTATCACGATGGCAGACTTTTGCGCCAGTGCGTCGTCATGTAGTAGATGTATACCTCCGGTACCGGTGCGCGGAAGTGGTGGTTCAATAGTGTTCCACAACGTTTGGCAACGCATTAGAGACATCAAAATATCCAGTGAGGCGCAGGTATCTGGGCGACCGGGCCTTCTGCATCGAATAAAATGCGTATAAAACTCTCTTGACAGTATGACTACTAAGAGCAATTTGTGGTCCCTGCTTGTCTTCTCCAATTAGAATGCTATTTTTTTAGTTGGGCTCAAAAAGTAAATCCATGTTTCATCATCTGTAACAATCTCATCATCGAACGTCTTTGGTCACTCTTTTTATGTTTGACGAGTAGCTGTTTGACGCTTTCAAAAAGAGTCTGATTTTGATCAGCCGTCAACAAATGCAGGACTCATCTTGCACAAACATTTCTGAGCTTCTATGATTCTTCAATGTATTAAAATATATATACATAATAGAAATATAGTCCGCTGTGTATCGAGCATCTTCATCAATTTCCTCCTTCACAGCAGTAACATTCGGCTCACCAATTGCAGACAACGGATTTCATGAACGTGCGTCATCTTCCATGGATTCGCGACTATCTCTATGTTGATGAAACCAAATCAGAAATGCAATATATGACAGAAAATTAAATCCGTAAACTTTATCCAAGTCGACCTGAATATCAGTCATAGAGTACCCTAAGAGTGCTCAGATTTTACAGTGTGCTCTTTGCTCAGCAGCAGAACTTTTATCATTCTCCGACATTTTTACGTCACTCTCATTTACCTGTGTTATGTCACACAGATATCTACAAGTGACCGGTGTGCTGCATTTGCAGCTACAGATCATTTTATGTAGCCTTACATAGTGCATCGATCGGCATTACATTTATTGACAGGTTCAAAGAAACACAAAAAGCTATAACAAAATATTCAGAACTTTTCAAATACCCCTTTTATCTGCAAAGTCATGGTTATTCGCGCTGAATTATGTGTTATAGACCTATCTGCATGGCCTGGCCGTTGTATCTTTCATTGAAATAGGGATTAAGACTTGGTCATCCTGATAAGTAGATTCAGTTTTGTGAATAAATTGTGTATGGTTACGTGATTAAGATGATTCTTCAGTACTATACACGCATGATGGATGGTCTGCAATACCGTAGTCTTTTTAGAGAGGAGAGTAGAACACTTTGAAGAATCTACTGAATGGTCAATTATATAGGTTATTCTGGTCGACCTCTAACTGCATTTTTTCCGCTTTCGTAAAACGACTGCACGGAGCTAAAAAATTTACTTTCAGTACATATGCATATCTTGATCCGTTATTTGTTAGATATGGCTGTTTTAGGTATTTTGTCTATTTTGTAATTATAGCATCGATGTTTCTGTACAAATTTTTCAAGAGCCAGTTGTAAAGATGTTGAAGTTAAACTTATTTCAACTCTGCTGTTAACAACGAAAAAGCAACTAAATCACATTAGCAAGATAAAACCAATTCTGATCTTACAACCCAATCCAACAGATGCGTTAACTTTTTCCAGCTAATAAAAACATCGATGTTAGCTACAGACAATTGTCGAGCTAAACACAATTAGTATTAACTCTGTCAACCATGCAGCACTAAATTTTCCTTTTAGTGTTACATACAGCTTGCGTATTAAGAAATATAATTGGTCTCCCACCAAACATGCACATTGATGAAATTATAAAGCTAATTATTCCATTTTGTTTAGTCAGTTCACAACATACTACTTCACAGCACATGGATTTTTAGCCAGTAGAATTGGTACTCAATAAATGTTTTGCAGAAGCAAATCTTTTATAGCCAATGGTCTGTACCTTTTTCGGTACACATACATTGCACGGTTACATATCAAACGAAGGAAAAACGTGAAAAATATAACAGTACAGCCTAAAACATCTACAGAGTCAATAAAACTGGTCAACATTTACGAAGTCCAAACTATCTCTTTCTATATATGACTGAATGAAAATACACCAAGTACACCTCTTTTGTTGGCTTCATGTCAATAGATTGCGTAGATAAAACTTTCCCCGATAATGGTTTTAATCTTAGACTGCACAAATTTAACGAGATTAAAAATGATTTGGTCGCAGAGACTGAACACAATAGAGGTGTTAGAAAGAAATGCAAAATAGCATACCAAGTCTTGAAATAGATGGAGGTTAGCATACCAACAGCTTCAGGTGGAATGGATGCAACAGTAAATAGATTTAGAGTTGCGCGAACAGTGACCAGTGTAATTGTTCCATCGATTTTATCCAGTTTGATACAACAATGTTAGTATCTTATGCAAATGCTTTCAAGGATCAATTGATATAAAACACAAAATATGCTGAAATAATAACTTCTGCTTGCTAGTAAGTTGAACACTATTTAAGCACAGCAAATAGCAACGTACGGAAAAGGCATAACTCCTAACAATCAGAAAAAAACTGCCACAGGGAGTTAAATACCTCAATCCAGCACATCATTGCATCTCATACAACCCAAGCTACACTAAATCCAAGCACATCATTGCATCTCATACAGCCCAAGCTACACTAAATCCAAGCACACTTTAAAAATTTTGTATTTCAAAGCAAAGCCAAAGATATTTATTGCACCAAGAAGTTTATTTTTGTCTCATCTGATCTAAATGTATAAGGAAATTTTAACTATGCAGTGGTAAACACCATAGGAAGAATAATCATTGAGAAAGACATTACCATATCCCACAGAAGCGATGATCTTTTCAACTTAAATTACTACAACCTTTTCATGGCAAACATACATTTCTGGTTACATGATTCGGTTAGGACAGATAGGATTGAATAAGGTATCATGAACGATAAATTAACAAAGTTACAATCAGTAGCAGGTGATGCACATTTGTACTTTGGTATAGAAGATATACAGTTAACAGTGTACGTGAAAGAATTCGAAAGCCAATTGAATTCCACAGACCAACCGATCAATGTCCAATGTGTCCTTGTGCTCTTCCATAGGACTTCAGATTTAGCATTACACTTACCAAAGCCTCAGAAGCTACAAAAGGATGGAAGCAAGACTATAAAGTGAAACATAGTTGTCTCCAGTACGATACGATTACGTATGAATCAATTGCACAATCGGTTAATGACAATTACAAAATTGGAAGTCTTTTCCTTTATGACTACATTACGAGAGAGGGAATTATTGACATAGCAATTAATACAGCTTTAACAACCCTCATACTTTATTCACCTAGAATAACCTTAAAGGGTGTTTACATACTATTTTCATACTGTGCTAAGATGTGGACAAAATAATCAAGAATTTTAAAAACATTTTGCGATAGAAGAAAATCGCAGAGACTATAGAAGGTCTGCAAAATATGGTTTATTCCCAGAGTTTCTAATGGAGACAACAGTTTTCAGATTGATGGACAAAAAAGCACATTAGTAACACAAGTGCTGCTATTAATTGTATCTGGCTTTATCTCAGAACAGGATAACATAGGTCATGGTACCAGTGATAAATTAGTTATTGTGTAACAAGGTATGCATCTGAAAATCAACAGGAACGAGAATTGAACACAGATACAACTGTCATGAAAGATTATAGAGAAAATACACGTTTTCTTGTTCTTTTTAAAGTAAAGACAAAAGGCAATGGAAACTATCTGCATTGTAAATAGCATCATCACAGAAGTGGTACAAAAAGAAAACGTAGATATGTTGAATAAGGTAATACATAAACAATGCTACACATTACTCATTTTGATGCTGTATATCTCATGGCTGTATGATCGAATTTCATATCTTGATACTTTTCTTGTGATTGGATAAACAGTCTATGTACGGTTCAAATTACAAATAACTTTTAATCACGCATATCTTTATTCGCTTACGTGCCTTCTAGATTTGTCTTTAATCGCTTGCATGCCTTCCAGACCGTCTGTAGTCGCTTACAGGCCTTCTAGACCGTCTATGTTTGATTACAGGCCTTCTAGACCATTTTTATTCGCTTTCAGGCCTTTTAGACCATCTTTGACAATTGTGAATAAATAAAGTTTTGATCTAAACCCACAAAACTCTTAATTTGGAACACCATTCAGCTCATCCTTGAAAGCTTCGTGAACTTTGTTATACATTTTGTGGGATACCAAATATGTTCCCCTTTTAGAAGTTGTTAGAGTCATAAAACTTGATTTCATCCTTCATGTCATTGTACAAGTTTTCTGTCCCAACATGAATTTATCAAGGATCAGTATCAGTCACGAGTAGTCTTATACCATCAATGTATTTGCTTTTTTAGCTGTTGGAGTTAAATGCATACATTACCGATTTAGATAACTCTAACACTGTAAAGCCTAAGTATATTGGTTTTGTTAATTTGATTATCTTGTTTTCAGAATAAACTAGAACTAAGTCATCACCAGTAACTGTTGCTCTTGCAAAGAATACATCTTTCTAAAAATTGAAATCTATATTTTCATCTGCACATTCTTCAGCCGTTATTCGTTTGCTGAAATTTGCCATCTGTTTACCAAATACAGCGTTATTCATTAATTTGGTCTTTCTCGACATTATTTGTTGGTTTTTGCCCTATATTTGTATTCAGTTCAGTGATGGGTTAAAACCATAGTTGTTGATAAAACAGGATGCCTACGTGTATCTTTTTGAGTCTTAAACCCAACCGTATGTAAAGGTTTAAGATTTTTCTAGTAAATGACATATCATTCTTTGTTTTTCAATGTGTAACAGTAATGTTGGTTTTGTGTCTTTGTAATCATCAATAAACTTCTTCTGTCACTCTGAACAATTTGTTTCGTCTGGAATTAATGTCTCCGGAGCTAATAGATAGTCCTTGAAATATTCATGCAAGTGTAATAGAATCTCCAAATCCAGGTCTGAAATGAAATTAGTATGACAGTCACCTGGTATTTATAACACATAAACTTATACCCATCTGATTTGCTCCTCAGTTGCTCATCTACTGTTTGGGAGGGGGGGGGGGTTGGGAGGGGGGAGTATTTTTTACTTTTTTTTACCGACTTCTGTTGAGACATCTCCCATCCATAAAGATTTTTGGGATCTAAATTGACAACAATGATCTTAACCTTTAGCCTTCATGATCTTATAGTCTTTGTCTGAGTAGTATTCGTGATTTATTTTGGCGTATCCATGTAGTAATAATTCCACCTCTTATGCCGCCATCAGTCTTTAGGAACGTATCAAACTCTGTCAACAGTTCTAACTGAGAACATGCTATCTTTACTGGTGTGTCATTTGCTAATCCAGAATAATTTAAATAATAAAAAGGTTTGGTTTGCAATTTTCCAAATATACATTATGAAATTCTTAAAAATGTCTCGTAGCATTGGTGCATCTTTCATCACATAGTAATTATGAAGATAACCTAATGTCTTTAGGTTACAAAGTTCCATAACATCTTTAACGTATTATCACCAAATAGTTAAGTGATGAGTAACACGTTTCTATTGGTGGTATATCTATTTCGTTATAACTTCAAAACTATCCATTAATTCATATGGATAAATCTCTTTCCCTTAATATTTAGATTTCATGTTTAAAAAGTTATGTGATTTTGTAAATTTTCTTAACTGAAATGTTTAGCTAACTATATACTGTCTAGAAATTACCCCAAAAATCTAAAGATGTCTATAGGTCTAATTGCTCTTTTAACTGCTATTTCGTGTCCTACTTTCTATTAACTCTAAAATGTGTATTCAATGATATGTATTTCTCGTCGTGGTGGTTTGGTATGATTTTTATCTCTTCGTTTGTATTACTTTTACAAGCCTGTTCATGAGAAATTGACTTCATAACCAGACATGATATAATTGAACAATGGAATGCATTTGGGTTACTTGTACTTCAAATTGCATTTTTTTATGTTCTAAAACTCTATAATTACTTGTTAAGTGATCGTGATCCTGGACCTTTTGTGCAGACAGCAGGAGCAAATACACTCCTCGATCAGACTTGTTCTGCTCTTCGTGATCAGACTTTGTGACCCGTTCGCACGGCAACTTTGATATACCTGTACTAGCCTCTCTTTCTTTTTAATGATGTCACGCGGCTGTCATACATGAACTCCACACAAGAGCAGCTCCTCCTTGGGGTATCCTTTACTTCCAGGGCGCTTTATGCGTTTATATAACAACTTTCTCACATATCTCTTTGTTTGCATGCCTTGTATTTTGTGCGTTCATAGTAAACCCTTTCCTAATCATGTAGGTTGTATTTACCTTGATCGCGGAGTGTATTTAATCTGCTATTATATAGTAGCCTCTATAGACAACGAGGTCGTTCTCATTCATAAAAGATGCTAAATTGTTCTCAGCCTTCATTTTTTCAAGTTGTATGTTGCTCATTTAAATACGTGTATATTGTCAAATATATTTTAAAGCAAACAATCTTCTTACAAATTCTTTTAAACTAAACAGATACAATTAAATATTTTATTTCAATTTTTTCTTTAACTTTTTAATATTTCTACTCGATGTTTTTTGAGACTAAAAAAACCGGAAAACTGGAAACTCTCTACACAGCCCACCAACTATCACCCATTCTCTATTGTAATAAAAGCGAAGTTCCCAGTGCACTGTATATATATATATATATATATATATATATATATATATATATATATATATATATATATATATATATATATATATATATATATATATATATATATATATATAAGGTGAATTTGATGAAGGGGTCAGAGAAGCTCATTCATGGTACATATTTTGTAAACCATACTGCTCCTATATTTCATCATTAACGTGAAAAATAAAGGTATCCTTTTATTGGTAAAAGATACATGCTTGCACTGTTCTAGTTTATTAGGACATTTAAACAAAATATTTGGAAAACTTTGCAGTAAAAGATGAATTCAGAATTTTCATAGATAATGTGCACCTTTTTGTAAACTACTTTACAGAACCTTTATGCAAGATATATTAATATAATTTGTTCTTATATTGTGCATTTTTACATTGAAAAATGCATTGCTAGATATTGTAATTAAAAGCCATAAAAATCCCTCAATTACCCAGTTTTATGCTTTAAAAATGAAATTCAAGTTAAAGTTAAGAAAATCAAAAAATATATCTTTCCACTGACATTGTCATTGCCACTATCTATTGTGCAATTACAAAAATATATCAGAATGGCGGTGAGAAGTTGATAGGGGGAGTTTTACTGATATTAGAGAAATATCAAATTTAAATTTAAAATAGGAAAGGTAGAAAATATAAATTCCTTCCAACAGAATGCTGTTATAGCTACATTCAACCTGTCATCTTGGTAAGCCCATCAAGGTTTCTAGCCTGAAGGCAAATTAACTCCTGCCTTTGATATTAGTGGTCAAAAGTCCACTAGGAACCTCATTTACATGTAAAAACGGAACAAGTCAGCTCTCTGTTGTTTCTAATTCCCGTGTTATATATTGTCTATTATTTTTAAGATTTTGCAAGAAATCTGGAAAACATAACATAGGGTCGGCTGCTTTTAGAGTGGCAATATATCTACTACTATCAATAGAAGTATCTAGTAATAGCATAATCAACAAACCAAGGTAGCTCTAAACGGTTTCGTATGATTGTTGCATTTTTAATACTAGAGGTATACATACTTTATCTGACAGGATTTTCATAATTATTAGCAAGGGTGTCATGAGCGCATGTCCGTCTGTCGTAGGCCTTGTGGAACATCAGTTTTGTGCAGAAAAACGTTGCACCATATGGGTTTGAGATTAAGTTCAGAGTCACAGTTGTTACGGGTGGCTGTCTAGCAAGGACTAACTCAGCATTTGCTTTGCAATTCTCAAGGTAAGAACTTTTGCGAAAAAATGATCCGTTCATATTCCACCTTTCCATCTTTTTTGTTTTACACATATTTGGGTCTCGCTTAATAATTCTTACTACTGTCATTACCATGATTTCGTTTGATAATGATCAGTAATGTGGTTAAGCATGTAGTATTTTTACTGATTTTCACTCGCTTTGGGGGGGGGGGGGTGTCGGGGGGGGGGTATGATGATAAATTCGTGAAATAACCCAAGAAAATATTTCTTATGCATCCTTTTGTCAGGATAAAAATATATACATGTTGATGACTGCATTGTAATGTATTGCAGTATATTGATTTTTATCTGACATGACGCACGCAGGCACGTGGACCTTGCCCAGTACTATTTAATGCTACCTGAGAGATTTATATCCCTTGACCATTTTACTTGCTGTATTGTTCCATTATTTACGATGTGTATGAAATTTCAAATTTTTTATTTTGTGTTCTCTTCGCCACATCTACCATTAACTGAGGTTGCCCTTATGTTCAAGAACCAGCAACAGCGCTAGAGAATATCAGTTTGTATGTTCTTTCCATATACGAGGGGTGTGGTGTGTTGCGCTAGTGCGCTAGATTTTTTGGATGTTGTCGTATACGAGTGTGTTAGTGTGAAAATAGTATACTGAGTTTTAGCTCCGAATATCTATACTACCTATTTAGTATTTCTTGGAAATGTTAGTACCATTTCGTGTAATTGGGATTGAGTCATTTTAATTTTATTGGTTTATTTGTTCAATACCGTAACAACCATTGTGAATTGAACACGTTAATTATTTGTTTAAAACTGCGTCAATAATAATAATAATAATAATAATAATAATAATAATAATAATAATAATAATTATTATTATTATTATTATTATTATTATTCAACGTCTGAGCATTTTGATCAACGAGAATGAATTATAACGATTGAATACTAGTCTAGTTTTTATTCTCTTTTTTTTCTCCTGTGATACCCTTACGTTTGGTGTAAATTGAATAAAAGTAAAGAATATGAATTAAAAGACGTAAAGAAATCGATTGGTTTTTCGACAGCATAATTATGTGTAATCCTTACCTCTGCCTTGTATTTTCCGGGAAAAAGAATGCCAGAATTCAAACTTATATTCATCTGTGAAAAAGAAACAAAATGTAAATAAGCACATATTCATTTAGTTTTTGAACGCGTCCATTTTTAAACTATCTCGAAGATGCAGTTTTAAAGTTATGAATTTCTTCTTTCAATTGCTTATAGAAACAATCAGTTAACTTTTCTCACAATAGTTTCCAATACGTCTAAATTATGAATCAGTATCGTAGGCATTACATTTTTAAACAATCTGTATTAAAATCAATCAATTCATCGATCCATTCTTCGTGCTCTCCTTCCATCTTTCATTCTTTCCTTCAATATATCCATCCAGCCATGCATCACTACATACATATATACATACATACATTACACGCAGTAAGACAGACACATACATATATATATATATATATATATATATATATATATATATATATATATATATATATATATATATATATATATATATATAAAGAAACAGGCAGCCAGATACTCAGCTTGATACTTACTTCTCCTCCGTTTCCAGAAACTTTCCACTTTTTCACTGTAGTAACATTCCTGGTTTCCACTGTATTAACATTCCTGGTTTCCACTGTAGTAACATTCATGAGAAACACTTCCACTGCTGAATTATCAGGCAATGTATGTAGTTTCACTATAACTTGAACACTGTGGTTGATTTCAGTTCTTAATTCGACCTCCACCAATTCATTACAGCACTGATACTCCCTGTTACGGCTTTCCTGAGCTTCTGAAATGAGTTAGATATATGGATATGAAATTTGGAGGAAATTTGAAGGATTTAAAAAACAAAGAAGCAATTAGTTGAAAGATTCTGACAGTCTGTAAGTCATTCATTTTGAGTTCCAACCTCCTAAGAACATAAAACCGCCACCTTTACCCCGCACTGTTAAAGTGGATTGAAATCTAATGCAGTTGTTTCTCTCTGGAAATTAATTGAATTATTTATATTTAGAAACAACTTCAAACTAATATTACCATTTTAAAACTGCATTCTCTCTCTCGAAAAAGTGAAAACTGAACAAAGAATCTATGACATGATTGTGTGGTTCCCTCAAAGTAAAATTATGAAAAGTTGTTGAAATAAGGTACACCAGAATCAAGAAAAATGTCAGCAATCGGAGCTGGAACCTAAAATGTCGGGCAGACAATTTAGTATTTAAATAAGATGCTGCGTTTCCCAGTATACTGCTTGTGACGCACTCGTATCACAATGTCAACGAAATGGCGACGAGATCATTATGGCACATGTAAATATACACAGACAGCCAGCTCTCCCCGTCCAGCTGTCGCTATAACACGATCTGTGTCCAACCTAAATCCTGCTCTACCTAATCAAAAAAGGCAAAAAAATCATCTAAACTTAGTGCATTATCAAAAAATACTATTTTTAGACCACGACGCAACAGTTCCTGAAAATTAAACAAGGCAAACGAGACGACCTCTGTGGATTTTCGTGCTTATTACATAGTTTCGCGCTGCAAATAACATGCTTGCAATATTAGTTATACTTCGGTGTTAGGAAGAAATGCAGCTTTACTGTCTTCCTCTACAGTGTTTCAGGCGGTGTAGGACAAAGTGCACTATTGGCAACAGAGCAATAAATTTTCTGGGGGTGGGATAGGTGGGGGTGAGTTTATGATTTTCTTTCCAGCCGCGTATTTTTTTCTTTTATCCCAAGATAAATTTTTTCAACTAATATAAAGTCTTTATGTGCCGTTAAACGCCATTCAAACCAAACAAGAACACTGCGCAAAAATTCGATCATTTATACCTATCCTTACAATATATGTGCGCGCCTTTATGTGTATGTTTGTGTTATGGGTTTCATGTCTCTGAAAGTTAGCTACTGGAACAGCATGACTCTCTCGCTCTCTCTCTCTCTCTCTCTCTCTCTCTCTCTCTCTCTCTCTCTCTCTCTCTCTCTCTCTATATATATATATATATATATATATATATATATATATATATATATATATATATATATATATGTTGTAACACGCAAGGGTCTCACGACCGAGTACGAAACATGACCCAAACACGTAATAGACAGGGTAATTCCTATGTCAATGACAAACACTTGTACGTTAGAATATCCCGGGCATTCCTTATGTTAACAAATTAGGCAGGGTCCATTTTACAAAACTAATCCATGCTACCATAAAGTCTCGTGAATACTGTACATTAGGACGTTTGCTCCTAGAAATTGCCTAATTACTCAGCTTGAAAAAATATCTTCCCAACACCAATTCCACATAATCGAACAAACAATCACGAAAATCTAACAAAGATATAAACGGAGACGTAAATGTAAATAGCATATACCCTGTGTGTGTGTGTGTGTGTGTGTTACTGTTCGTTGTCAGTTTGTTACATTTATCTTAACCCTGACACTTGCGAACCCTGGATCCAGTGCACTTGAAAGGACTGTTATTCGCCATTTGTATTATATATTGGTCCAGTACTTATCATATTAACTAGGTTAGGGTTGGGTGACTGGATTACAGAGAGTAAGATGAGATAAGTAAGGTCCAGATATTCTTTACTGTAAACACTTCAACAATTCGATATATTCTGCACGAGTGTTTCTCTGATATGACATTTTTGACACGAGTTTAATAATATTATATGATGTCACGAGCTGCGTGCACAGAGTAGAACATTGTAGGTATTATTGACGAGTTTCATAAATTTCATGTCAAAGGAATATGAGTTTAAAAATCTATTTATCACATAGCGTTAAGGACTTAACATAACCCAATGACGTTATTATGTGACGTTGCTACATGCTAAGTCACAGTATGGAGAACATATATATATATATATATATATATATATATATATATATATATATATATATATATATAGAGAGAGAGAGAGAGAGAGAGAGAGAGAGAGAGAGAGAGAGAGAGAGAGAGAGAGAGAGAGAGGGATGGGGACAGAATAGAGGGACAGACAGAGATGATCTCAAATGGATAATGATTGAATATTGATTTATGAAACGAGTTCAGTAAGGCTCACAAAAACTGGATATTATTCAACGAGCTGTTACATAAATTTAATATTAAATCATTTCCTATATGAGATCATGTTAATCACATAGTTTTTATTTTTCTGGAATGAGTTTAGATAGAAAGGAGAAGAAATGATTTTCGACATTTCATTTAATTCTGGCGTGTGAAAAATAGTCCCAGACGTGGGCTGAATCAATAACCCACAAGTCGATAACCAGTAACATTTAAAAGTTGATTTTTTTGTGCTTGTTTTACAAATTATAATTCAAAGAGCAACTGTTCTTCCAAATCAATAGAACATTTGACATGGACAACATCATTTTTCAACATTCCGATGGAAATTGCGGTGTGATGTTACATAGTTCACTCCTGTTAGGTCAGTTGACGCGCTATATACATGGATTTCGATTGGACTATTTGCAACGTTTCCACCAAAAACTGCGTCGTTTCCACTATGGACATTCACGACAGATGCAGTATTGGATACGGCAGAAAAAGTAGGATTCCAGTTGTTGGATATTCGTGTGAAGGCATGATGACTGAATGCAAAAATCTAGACTAAAGGTGTTTCCAGATTTAATGTATTTGTGACAGGATATTTGAACCATTTGATTTGGAAGAATGCTTTGCTTAGATAACTTTCTGTCAGTTGGGAGACCAGCATTTATCGACATTCTTTTCAGAAGAGAGTTTATTAACTCCTGTCGGTAGATATTTAAACCACGCTTGTCCGGAGGTGGAGTGCAAGATTCATACCGCGTGCTACTAGTAGCAATGTACTCATGTTGCAGATTCAGTTTGGCATTCTGAGAATTCTACGTAGGGTAAATTGGGCCGTATTCCAAAACGTACACGTTTTTTTTGTTTTTTGTTTTTGTTTTTTTGTTTTGCTTTTTTGTCGTTAATGTCCATTGTGCCACAAATTCTAAAGTGGGCCCCCGTAATGTTGATAGTAATAGTAAATAAAAGATTCCGGAGGGCAGTGCAAGGAAAATTCCCACGATAATAGCCAAGAATTCCATGGGCTTATTTGGACCAATCAGATTCACAAAAAGTGATATGTTAACGTCTTGAAATGTGATATATATATATATATATATATATATATATATATATATATATATATATATAGAGAGAGAGAGAGAGAGAGAGAGAGAGAGAGAGAGAGAGAGAGAGAGATTGTGTAATGAGTTGATGGAGAAAAAGATTACCTTTATCGAGCGATAAGAAGCCCTCAACTGGATAATCTATTGCACATTTCCTCATCTTGAAGAGAAGTTCCGGACCGCGTGCCGGATTAGGAAGTGACCAAATTTTGGCTCTAACTTCTTTTAATTTCTCTGATAAATTTATACATCGAAAGTGGAAAGATTTCTCCTGAAGTAATACAATAGATAACGTTCGCTTTCATATTGTAACCGCTTTTAAAGCATAAATATAAAGTTGATTATTGTGTCTGGACTAAACCATATCCTAACGTTATTAGCCAAGAATGCTCTTCAAAATACACTTAAATAGACTACAATTAAAGACTCAACATTTAACAAATAATGCAGGAGGAAAACGGAAAGAACTTACCTGACTAAGCGAAAAGAAACAACTCTGTATGATGAATGAAGAACAGGTAAACAAAACAGAGAAAAGGTATCTAGGGAGAAGATTTCTGTGTCTAATGAAAGCCAACAAAGAGGACTACATACTTACATAGAGACATACAGACATTCATTCATACACATATATACAAACATACATATATACAGACAAACAGAGAGAAAGAGACATACTTTCGTATCAGACATGCATACATACATACAGAGCAGACAAAGGGACAGAAATAGCTACCCATCAGTTAAATTCTTACTCCGCCCTCCGAATGCTCGTTAGTTGGTTGCAATACGCTTCCTTCGCAATTTCACACACACACAGACAGACACAGACACAGACACAGACACACACACACACACACACACACACATATATATATATATATATATATATATATATATATATATATATATATATATATATATATATATATATATATATATATATATATATATATATATATATATATATGCTAACCTACCTGGATGTCTATTCCAGTTACATTCAGAAGGAAATGTTCATAATGATGCTGATTTGCTGTATGGGCAAAGCGCACTTTCAAGTAGAAGAATTTTATTAATTCTGTATGCTCTGGAAAAATAATATAACAACAATGAAATTTCTATATTTTATGACAATATGGCAGGGGCATGTAACTTTGGTGCTAAATGTATAAACAATGTATTCTCGGGTGGGTAAAGGGTCAGGCAACTTTTGATGAATTACCCGGGAACTTTTGCAGACATTATTGACATCGGCTGAACTTGTGTATATCTTTCTGTCGTTTTTTCTCTCTCTGTCTATTGTGAATGTTTTTGTATGTTCATACAGTAATTGCTCTTTTTCACTTGCGCCATTCATTTAAACAGACGGTGGGCGTATTTGATGGACACATTTCTAGCTAAATATATCATATATTTCTTTATAATTATCAAGTACTTGATTGAACATGAGAAAAACTTGATCTGAAACGAAAGACAAAAAACGAAATCAGCTTTATCAAGATCTTTGAGCTTGTAACCTACCTTCTATCAAATGGGTTCGTTATTATTTTGGTGCTTGTGTTTGTCTTTATACCATGCAAATTAAAAGCATACGTGGTTAAGCATCTAATTTTTATATATTTCAAGTTTTAGGGATCATTTGTTGGTGAAGTGTGATTTTTGCAAAGCTCTACAACTAGTGCACAAACGCGCACTCTCTTTCTTTCTTTGTCTCTCTCTCTCTCTCTCTCTCTCTCTCTCTCTGGATCCACAGGAATTTATCCGAGGGGAGGGGGGCAGAGCCATTTTCGGGGGGGGGGGGAAGGGAGATATATATATTTATATACTGCACAATGGATTTTTTTTAAAAATCCGGGGATGGGGGTGGAAAAACAACCACGGCCAATATTAGTAACACCCATGAGTTCACATTTGTTTACTAACTGCAACTGCAAATATGTTGCAAGTGTAAAGGTTATGTGCCAGGAGCTAGGTTTGGAATGTGGAGAAATTCCCCAGCAGCGAATGCAGCTTAAACCTGTGCTTTCCTAAGTTAAATATTGTTTACATACATGAAATTTATTTTTTCACACCCTGCTGCTGTATACATGGTAACAGGATGAGGATCTTAATAGTTTCACAGATATGACCCTATGAGGTTCAGTCACCCGTATCCCCACCCCTAGGAATAAGATCGAAATTCTTAACACAGTCTATACTCACAGCACTATCATTGGCCTGACTTAACACAGTCTATACTCACAGCACTATCATTGGCCTGACTTAACACAGTCTATACTCACAGCACTATCATTGGCCTGACTTAACACAGTCTATACTCACAGCACTATCATTGCCCTAAGTTTCAGTTTCTAAGCTTTTAATGATGAAGAAGGATTTAAGTGATGCCCGTCTACATATTTAAAGGATTTAAGTGATGCCCGTCTACATATTTAAAGGATTTAAGTGATGCCCGTCTACATATTTAAAGGATTTATAAAAGAAGATCCCATCGCTTGTACTAAAATGCTGGGATACAAATGTTTAATACTTTGAACAACATGTTATTGCTTTCAATTTATTTATATAGCTCATTTTTCCTCTTCATAATTTATTAATCACTTGATATCTCTCCGATAGTCTATTAAAAACTATCCTTACTTTTGGGAGGTTTCCAAGTTAGCAGTAAATTCGTTTCCAGATTCCTTAATTGGAACTCTCTAGGTGCGTCCCGCAATTTTCTTTTTCTTTTCTTCTTTTTCATTTTTACTAAGGCAAAATAGAAGATATACTAACGTTAAACTTTCTACAACGCATAATCATAGTCGTTTTCAATGAAAGCGAATTAGATTTTGTCTTCATATCGAAAGCTTTTATTTGTACGTGTGTATCAGTATGTTATTCTGTCTGTGATCTCAAGACAGACACAGCGTACATAAATCAGACATCTGAAAATACGTGTCTGTCTGTATGTTATTCTGTCTGTGATCTCAAGACAGACACAGCGAACATATATCAGACATCCGAAAATACGTGTCTGTATGTTATTCTGTCTGTGATCTCAAGACAGTGTGCATATATCAGACATCTGAAAATACGTATGTCTGTATGTTATTCTGTCTGTAATCTCAACAGTGTGCATATATCAGACATATGAAAATACATGTCTGTCTGTATGTTATTCTGTCTGTGATCTCAAGACAGTGTGCATATATCAGACATCTGAAAATACGTATCTGTCTGTATGTTATTCTGTCTGTAATCTCAACAGTGTGCATATATCAGACATCTGAAAATACATGTCTGTCTGTATGTTATTCTGTCTGTGATCTCAAGACAGGGTGCATATATCAGACATCTGAAAATACGTGTCTGTATGTATGTTATTCTGTCTGTAACCTCAAGACAGACAAAGCGTGCATATATCAGACAGCTGAAAATACGTGTCTGTCTGTATGTTATTCTGTCTGCAATCTCAACACAGTGTGCATATATCAGACATCTGAAACTATGTGTCTGTCTGTCTGTTATTTTAAGACAGTGTGCATGTATCATACATTTGTGATCTCAAGACAGTGTGCATATATCACAGATATGAAAATGAGAACTCAATATAAAAGACTTGCATTGTAGTAAAATAACTCTGTATTAAAACACACCGACTCAATGCATTATCATATCCAGTCTATCCATCATTCTATCTATGAATGTATTTATATTTTTTTTCCATCTCTGTGTATTTCTATCTATCTATCTCTCTATATATCTATAAATAAACCATGATTTAAATACCCGTATACTTTTCTTTTCAATAAACGTAATCAATTTGTTTAGGAAATCTTCAATAATCTTTTGAACTTAATCTTAGACAACGCTTACCTTCCAGAGTTTTCCATGGAACTGATATACTCTCATTCTGAAGCTGAGAAGAGTAAGTAGTAATATATAGAGAGCATACAACAATTGAAATAATGCTAAAAAGATATCACTCATCTGTTTGGGAGGTTAACAATTTGAAATTAATTATATATCCAAAGCCAAAATTTAGTATTTTCTGACTTTTTGAACGTTATTTTTAATGAGGTATTCTATGCCCAAGTGAGACCATTCGTATCAGACGGACGTACGAAGAGATGGACAATTGTACAAGGGATGCAGGCTATAAATATTTAATATCACATTGACTTTCTTAAGACAAGATGGGTACAACAATTACTTTAAGTAATAAGGATTACGATAAGTGTCTTACTTGTATACGTGGAAAGTCAACGACACCTGTGAATGATACATCCAGATTGATTGATACAAAATTAAATACGATTAGTTTTTTTGTAAAACATTTATGTTGTAGTAATGTTGGCTTATGTTTACGTTTTCGTTTTGCAATCTGAGTAAATCCCATACTTTATGCGAAAGGAAGGTCTTAAATACAGTGAAAACCCGTATCATGAATGAATGAATGGCATTTGTATGTTACGATACAACAAAACTTTCTTTTAAAACAGTGATATATATATATATATATATATATATATATATATATATATATAAGTGTGTGTGTGTGTGTGTGTGTGTGATCATTCATCTGACTATTCTATATAATGTCCTTCAAATTAAACAAAAACACAAAAGAAATAACAAGCAGTGTTTATTATCCTTAACTTGTACCTCAGTTTAACGCTCCAGTTAAGCAAGGCATTGCACATATATTTAAAGCGATAGAAATATATTATACCGAACACATTTATTCTACTTCTACCTACAAGCCATTAAACAGTTTGTATAACTACACTTTAAGATTTGATAGTAATCACTTTGTCAAATGATACAGAGCACAATATGATATAAGGTTTAGGGAAAATCAGTTAAACTGGTAAGGATGACAACAGCTGGTTACGGATTTTCCTGCTGGCATTTAACAGAAGAAAATATACCGGCGGTAATAAAATTATTATATAGACTTTACGTTTACTTTCAGATACGAAACCTGTTATCTGAACGCTTTATGTAGTTGCCTAGTAATAGTCAGTCAGTTCTAGAAACAACAGCATAGATTTACGACAATTTAATAAAATCTGCAACAATATTCACACTCCTCCTCTACGTGACTGGACATACATCATGGAGAAAAAAAAAAACAAAAAAAAAAAAACAACAGTATTATAGGATAACAGGACTTACAGTGTTCCGATAAGGTCGGAATTAGTTGGTGATGAGGGACACCAAACTGGGAGTACGCGATTGAACGGAATTACTTGGAAATTTGAGATGAAACTGTTGAATGATTCTAACAATAAGATGATTACTTCTGATGAAGAGAAAGGATGGACATACTTCTTTTTAAATAGCTACTGAATTACAGAAGAGGGAATAGGAAGATTAAATCAGAATAACAGATCTATGTGATCTATATTTTAGGTGCTAAAGTTCATATGAGAATAACTATTATACAGTCTTTTTCCACTGTTCAAGAGACACCAAAAATCAATGGAGAAATTAATATAGACGAACAAGGTTATGACTCCAGTGAAAACATTATGATAAAATTCCAGCATATCTCTCTGTCTGTATTATTCAAAAGCTAGAATTGACATTGCTGTTGGTGGTGATGTTATATTTTTTTATTGTCGACTGATAATGTGATGAAAATAAGTAGTACCGTTGCTTAGAATAACAATTAAAAAAGTCATCCGATAGCTTTAAACTAGGAATGAACAATGAGATATGCCGACGTGATAAACATATTATTCCAGCAGCTGATAAACAGTCTGTAACAATTCGTCAAAAGATAGACATTCGAAAAGAAGCAAACATGGGTAAGAAAGATGTAGATAAGATGGACAAAATGATGACAGTCGTGCAATCACAACAGCACATGATTTCAAAAGACAACGATAATGAATGAAACTACAAAAAATATTTATAATCATAAAGATGGCTGCAGGAGCTGGCCTAATTTACTTTTTTTAAAAATGGTTATGAAATGTTATCTAACTTGTTGCCGTGTCTACATCTTGGATCAAAAATGCAACAAATATGCCAACTATTGCTCGAATAAGCTGAATGGGAACCAAGAATCAAAACAACCTGTCCAATTGTTTTCAAAAGACAGATGATTACGCTGCGAATGATACAAGGAAATGATATTACTGCTTTTTTGTATAGCTCGATCAAATATTTGGCAATATTTGTCAGGCTTTGCTTAACTTTGTCCACAAATGATTCTGTACTACCTTTCCCCCCGGAACTTCCACCATGAGCACGCTTTCCTCCTCCACCGACTGCTAAACCTTTTACCAAATTTGCTATAGAATTATACCTATAGTTGTAATAATAGTAGCATGTATCACAACTTTCTTTGAGAACAATCTATTTAGCTTTTCACCTAATGGTAATTTTTCACAAACTTTTGAATTTATGTTTTCAATTTTGTTTCTAACATTTCTCTCCACAGTTGTCAAATGACACGACCAACTATCTGTGTTTGTTAAATTTTCAAAACTTTTCAACTGTTCTTGCAATTTAACTTTTTGGTTGGATCTGTTTATTCGACGATATTTTCGCTATGATCTATATCTGTTATCTGTTTGACATACACTTCAGCGTTGTATTCTATTTTTGAATTGATAGCTTTCACAGCATTTGCATAAACTCTTTATTCTTTTTCTTCTTGAAATATACACCCTGCAGGAGGGAAATTGTCCACTTTTAATTTTTTGTTGTAAACATTTATTAATCTTTCTGCTTCTTTTACTTGCTGATCAAATGGTTCATTTGCATTGATTGTCTGCATCTCTTTTCCTAGGGAACTCATATCGCCTGTCTAATGGTGACCGTTGCATCTAGTGAATATTTATGTTGATTTTGTGTGTGTCTGGAACATACTCTGTTGTTGAAGTTAAACTTGTCTGTCCTCTCTTGACTACATTTTTACAATGTTTCTTACTGAATTCCTTTACAAAACTAGAACCTCCACGTTTTTGTTAATTATTTTTTTATAATGATCTCATTGACAAAATGTGACACCTTTAAGTGTAATACACACGTTCATTTGCTTCATACCTTCCCTTGGGATATAATATATATTTCATCAGCTCTACTTTGACATACAGTTTTAGCATATTTTGTTAATAAATTCGTCTCCGACATTATAAATGCTTTCAATGCTAACAGCTTGTATTATTTGATGATCATTTCAATCTAAAAGGCCAGATTGCTTGGGAGTTTTTTGAGAAGTTTTAAAACCTTCTGCTGATAGTTCAGATCTATTTGAATCAATTATGGCCCAAAATATTTTATACTGATATAGTGTATTCATCATAGTTAGATTTTAAAAATTTTTATAAGGATCACCACATTCTGACATTGTCGCGCTTTTTAAATGAATAGAAACAACTTGACAACAATGGTTTTACAGGAGATAGATTAAGTTCTCGTCATTTTGAGCAATTAATACACCGCTTACATAACACACTGCATCTCTAAATTGCTAAGAATCAAAAGACACACACACCCACATCTCTCTCTCTCTCTCTCTCTCTCTCTCTCTCTCTCTCTCTCTATATATATATATATATATATATATATATATATATATAGAGAGAGAGAGAGAGAGAGAGAAAGGTTATATATATATATATATATATATATATATATAGAGAGAGAGAGAGAGAGAGAGAGAGAGAGAGAGAGAGAGAGAGAGATCTACTAAATCGGACACAGTTTAAGGATTTTGAAACTTGAAGTGTTATACATTTTCCTTGATTGGATCTATAACACCAAAATTACTCTAATAGTTGTTATTCATATTTGCTAAAGTCTATACCTGTAAAAAATTGTTATAGTGACTTTGTTTCATATAAATAGTATAAAAACCTACAATAGTGAATACAGGCTATTATTATTATTATTATATACTCATTTTTTTCTCCATTAACTTTGCATTGTCAGAATCGTGCAGTATTTCTCCATACTGCACGGCTTCATACTGCACGACACGTGTGTCTAAAAATAGTATCACGTCTTAGGAACTACTTTTCATTGTAAACAAACAATGTACGCAAATGTAACAGACACCGGAGCTTTTGCTTTATTAGATTCGTCTGTGGATGAACTAAGCAAGCTGTTTGAGAGTAGAGATGATAAAGCTGACTATGTGGATCATTCACTGAGTCACAAAAGAAACTTTCAACCAAGCAAGTGACTGAACGTGATATTCACAATGTCCAGCGGTGGCTTTATGACAAGAAACGTGAGACATGCAGTATTGAACCGTGTTCTCTAGAGTCTATAAAAAAAAATTCATAAAAAGGCATCTTAAGACCAAATGATATTCCGTTTCTCTCAGAGACCGCCCATTTTACAAGTCCAAGCACTAAATTCGAAAAAATAAAACTAAAGAAGGCGGGTTTTGGAATAAAAGCAAGTGCCTCATTTCCCGCTGGTGAAATGGGCTCTCACACTCCAGCCGCTTTGCAATTTTGCCTGTTTTAATTTTTTGAGAAAATGTTTGGATTTATAGTAAAAGTCATATAGGTAGCTGCTGTCGATCCAACAAAGATCATGCAAGTGACAGTACATATAAATATGTCATCTATAGCTGGTAATAAGAATGGCAATAAATGTACTTACTTTTCTGCGTCTTGAATTTCTTCAAAATGTACCTTCTGATCCACGGCGCGAAATTGCACTGCAATCTAGACTACATTTCCAACAGAAATCACATTTCAAAGGAGAATTTACTGCACTCCAAAACGAAATGAATTTGATATTCCCTAACAAAAATATTTAATCCTGCATCTTCTTGAGAATTTAAATTAAAAGAATTTCATATTTTGTCCACCTTATGATTCCAAACTATCAATGGCAGGACAGTAACACATGTGTAGCTTGCTGTCGAGGCCAGTCCCTCTAGCTACATATACATCGTACATAATAGACCCAGCTAATAACGCAAGTCCACTACAATTAAATGAGCAGAATTTTGTTGAATCAACAGAAAAACAAGATCCCTCCGTTCCAGATCAACTGGGAAAGTTGTTCCAAGGCGCAGTCATTCACAACATGACTCAAAATTTCAATTTTAAGTAGACCAAAATGAGATTTCTTTTTTAAACGAATGACTGAGCGCGCGGTACTCTACGAAGTTCAAAGGTCACTGGGCGGTGCCATGTGCGCATGAATACTGTTACTGTGTATTGGTTTAACTTCGGTTGTATATTTACTTTAAAATATAGCAGAAATTCAGTTACTTTGTTTCTTGTAGTGTGTTCTTTTTATTATTCAGCCTTAGGTAGAAAAGCAAAATGAGTATATAATAAAAAGGTTACTGCATTTGTATGAGAAAATATGAACTCGTTTTTTCTGAGCTATACTGCACTCCTGACGTCGTGCAGTATAGCTCAGAAAACTCGTTCATATTTTCCCATACAAATGCAGTAACCTATAATTACAAAGAGGTACCATAAACTAATTAAATATCAGGCATAAATACGAAAAAGTAAAAGTAATATGTTTTCAAGGTATTCCTGTGAGATATGCATTTCAAGTTCGGGAAATTGGAGAGATGTCTTTAAAAGTTTTTTTGTAATCTTAGTTTTAACCGTAGAGAAAACAGATGTACCTCTTCGTGAAACAATAAGTAATGAGTTAAACTTGAATAACTATTGTATTACTAATTTAGGTGATCGTGTTAAAGCAACTGATGCAGCTAATATACAGTTTATACAAAGACCTGTTGATGCTCAACTAAGTAAAACTGTCGAGAATAATAATCTGAAAGTTACAAAAACACAGAGAGAATAAGTAGACAATAAAATAACAATTAATGAACAGAGCGGTAGTGAAAGAGATGCGAATACATTTCGACGACAAAATAAAATGTTAGATGCACGTGACTTTTTCAAACAGAGATTTAATACTTGAAATAAATGCTGTACAAGAATTGCAAACTGTAAAAGAAAGCGCGGGTGAACTACCCAACATTCAACAGTACATGCAACCAAGTGAACAATAGATAAACACTAAAGTAGACTCTTTAGAAAGTGACATGGAGAAAATAAAGAAATCCCTGGTATATTAGAGCACTTTACAATCTAAAGTGGAACAGTTACAGAAAGACTTAAATAATGAAATCAAGCAAAACTATTAAGACATTCAAAAATATAATGAATAATGTTAGCACCAGTATCACTAACTTGAATTAAGATCACTGACAATACTAATAGTTTGTCAGTGGTGCAGAAGAACAATGATTTAACCGAAAACAAAATACGATAACAAGAACAAAATAAATGTGAATGAAAGAACAATCAGACCTATGAAACGACTTATGATTTATATATCACTGATTTAAACGGCAAAATCAAAATGAGCAACGATCCAACTTTACCTTCTTTCAAACTAGCTTACTTCCGGAATAGAACAATAACAAAACAGTTACAAAGAATATGTTCATCGGCAACTAGTTAATAATATTAGTGTCTTACATGTTAGTATTGACTAGTTAATAATATTAGTGTCTTACATGTTAGTATTGACTAGTTAATAATATTAGTGTCTTACATGTTAGTATTGACGAATCAGATAAAATGATAAAATGTGCAAGAAAAAATTAAATGATCTGGAAGAAAACATTACAACGGAAACAGATACATTTAAAAACTGAAATTGTTAAAACGACTATTGCATTACGTCGTGACACTGTTTCAATTAAAATCAAAACTGACAAAAATATAGAGATATTGAAAACTGAATTAAACACAGAAATAGGCATAAGAGTCTTGCATTGGTTATTAGAACGGAGACATTAAAAGAAGAAATCGGTAAGTACAAAAAGGAGTTAAATGACAAAACTAAACAAATACATGGATGTAGGATGCTTTTTAAACTTATTATTGTTCAAGCAAAGAATATCCCGATGGTATTAATAGTGCGTAGGGCAGGATCAACCGAAAACAAAATAAATATTTCTCTAAACATATAAGAAGGAATTAAAACATGGCGTGTTTTTGGACGTTATTTCCACTGTATTTACACTTAACACATTAAACAGTAATTATGGATTTTATTATATTCCGTTAACAGTTTTTGAATACACAAATCAAAAACAGTACAGTTAGATTTTGATGCAAGCCGATTAGCGCAATATATATATCATTCAAATAAAGAAATCAGTCTTATATACAATATTTTTCAACTTGTATTTTTATATAAGTTTAAACACCATCATTAAAATAGATTATACGATTCAATTTGACATTGGTCTTGAGATAATCAATCAATGTGTTGCTTATACATTTGAATTCAAGAAAGAAGGCAAAGATCATTGTTATAGTTTAAGAGAATCACAAACATACTATCTAGAAAATAAAATAAAAATATCTTATTGTCTGATCATTTTATTTCCACCTGGCGTTTTTATATCTAAATTCAAACCTGGATGGAGTATTAATTTTTTTACCATTAAATACAACAATAAAAAGACCAGAAGTTATAAATGGTGGATCAATACAAAATGGTCTGGCATTCACAGGAAGTATGTTTTAATTATTTGGTCCCAACGGTGCAAATGGGGAATTAGACATGATAAAAACATGGATGAAGTGATAAGAGAAATGCAGAGTTAAATGAGAACAGAGCAAAGACACTTGATTACCTGAATGAAAGATTGAAAACAAGGTATGTTTATTTAGTCATTGAATAATTTGGCTGATGCTTTTGCTATATGTGCATCTACTCGTCCTAATGCTATTTTAGAAAACCAAAGACGACCTCAGCTCTGTGATTTTTAATATCCTTATGTGAGCATGATATGGATATATTGCCCTTGTAATGGTCGTTAATAATCATGCTGGTTATAAGTTTCATTAAATATTTGTTAGTAATGTGGACATTAAATAGCAAGGATGGAAACATTTGCTAAATAGAGACGACAACACGCGGTATTAAACATCTTAACTCGACATAACACATACTCTAAGTAGTATCAAACTTGAACAAAATATCCAAGTTAGGGAATAATGACTTCATCATATCTGTATCACTTTTCATATCGTTTGACATCAAAGTGAAAAAAAATGTTAACAAATCAGTGGTAAGCAATTTAGATAGATTGTTGATTATAGAGATAACCATTCCCTATGTTAGTGATGATCTTTTCCTAAGTTGAATGATTACAACATTATCATAAAGTATAAAGATTTGTAGCTACTATAGTCTTTAAGAACAGAAAAAATAATATAGTTAGGTATTCTGAATATTACTTTGAGAAATTTGAGTACGGGAGCGGTACTTAACACAACACTGGTAGAGGAGCTATACAGTTTACAGAGTACGGGAGCGGTAATTAACACAACACTGGTAGAGGAGCTATACAGTTTACAGAGTACGGGAGCGGTAATTAACACAACACTGGTAGAGGAGCTATACAGTTTACAGAGTACGGGAGCGGTAATTAACACAACACTGGTAGAGGAGCTATACAGTTTACAGAGTACGGGAGCAGTAATTAACACAACACTGATACAGTAGCTATACAGTTTACAGAGTATAGTAACAACTTAAGAATACCGCTTGATTTTCAGATACTGACAGATCATTCTCCATAGTATTTTTTTGTTCTTCCGCAGGATCTGACATTTACCATTACATTGGGAAAAGCTTTTGGAGATACAGAAGGTAGTAACCAAGACTACGAACTGGAAAATATTTGTCTCTAGCATGTTACTAATACTTCTGATTCAATGGCTAAATCCGTTATAGGATACATACAGGAACGGTAATCCTTTCTATTATGGCTACATCACTTGACAGTGAATCATAGATCTGACAGCTTATATCACCTTAACAAATCCTATAATTGTTGCACTAGGAATGAGTTTAAAAGGAGTTTTGATAAAGTGCAAGAAAGACAGAGAAACTGATCTAGATAAATTCTTCAATCCAGCGCTGGAAAAAAGCAATGATTACTACAGAGGGATTACCCTGCATGTTTTATTCTCAAGAATATAAACTGAGGCAAACAAGTATTTATTTGACGAACAACAAAAACACTCAGAACTCAGTAATATATGTGTACATTATTTCCGTCAGAATTAGCATTGTATCTGACTTGATTTGATACGTACACTTGATAATAGAATTCATGGTACATGTTATTAATTAGCTAACGTTCAATAAGTATAGACCCGTTGATAAATAGTAACGAAAATCTAGATAAGCACAAAATGTTTCTTTATTTTGTTTCAGATGCTCAGGCAAACAGTAAAAACAACTAAATCAAATCTATATTGTACTAAAAATCCAATTCAAAAGTAAATAAAGGAAGTACATTTCTGAGACTTTAGATGGTGGAATTTTTGGTTAGTATAACAGATATAACGTAAATGGTGTATTTGAGCACGGGAGTATAAAAAACTTGTGTGATATCTTGGTTTCAAATAATTACCAAAACTGAAGAAAGATGAAAGGAAGAAAACATCTCAAAAGCAGCACAAGTCAGCAACCAATTAATGCATCTGAGAAATGTAATGGGATGCCTGTTATCCAAATAATGGCCCCGTAAAATAATAAATTACAATAATAATAATAATATTACAAATTCAATGAAAATGGATAACATAACAGAATCCGAAGACTACATATCATCGACGGTAAAAATAATTGTAAAATCAAGGACTACACACTGATGTACGAGACACGGAACAAGTTAAATGGCAATGGAATAAATAGAAATATATGTTGGTTGATTTTGAACGTGTTTATGTTATTTGCCAAATTAGACACAGTGAGCAAATCATGAACTATTCCTTCTCTTTGGACAATATATTTTCCATGTATGATTTCGGCACATGTAGAAATCTACGTGTCTGCGTGTCAAAAATGGTTTCACAACTGTCAAAACTACCGAACGAGTCTATCACATGTAATACTTCAAAGAAGGATAAATACCATCAGGATGTTGGTATAATTTCTTACCTGATTACTGATAGCAATGCTGCAATTGTCGGTTGTTTCCATACTGAATCCAATAGAAGGATATTGTAAAAGTAGAAAATACATTGAGCCGAGCGAAAATAATACTGGGCTCCCAGACGACATAGCCATTCGTTCGGTTTGAGATTCACATAGTAAATGTAGATTCGAACTTCGAAAGATAGGAAAAAATATTTTCAACCGAAATTTTCCTATACGAAATTAGCGGTTTTCCGTTTATTTGTTTCCTTTCCGCAATAGTAAAGAGAAACAGGATAGCTAGCTGACATATGTAGAAACTATATAGAAATAGAAACAGGATAGATTGCTGACATAAATGTTATCTTTATCTATGCAGTAATTCTACGTTGTATGTGTATAGACCACACAAATCTAATGCAGAAATCACGGACAGGTAGTAAGGCAGCTGAGTTGTTCCCATTCTTTGTGGGACGACCTGAATTCCCTGTTGATAAATACTTAGATCCACCCATGTTATTAAACAGTGTACCTTTAGATATATGCAGAACGTTTTTTCTTTTCTATTTTTTTAAAGACAGTTATCTACATTTTTAAAGGAAAGGTATTCACTGCCAGGTTCAGTTTTTGTTGCTGGGAAATTGCATGCGTCCTTCGTTTTCGGTTTCCATAGGAACCATTCGTTGCCCATTGTACAGATCGCGAGGTCTGGAGTACTGTTAATGAAATCTGAAGTCACGTAATTTTCATAAGCGGTATCCACATAGATTGGTATCCACATAGATTGGTATCCACATAGATTCAGACACCAAACATATAAGATTGAGGTAAGATGATACATGGACAGGAATACAGACAAACAGACAGACAGACAGAGAGATAAATATGTATTTAGACAGACAAGTGGGGAGTTGGATGAGTGGGTAGAGATAGGTGGACCGTAAACATTTACACAATTGTGAACGTCTGTCTATCTATGTGCCTATTTCATCTACACAAGTAGACTTTTAATACATACTTTACAGTTTTGCAACATTTACTACTGTCTTATTCAAGATAAACCTAAGGGTGACCTTTAATGCGTGGAATCCGCGGAGAGTGAATAAAGTTAATTAAGCATCCAAGTAGCTTAATGTTGAACATGAAGTTGTTTTAAAATGTGTTTGATATAAAACAAAAAAGAAACGTCTGAAGCTCGTGTGAACAAATAATCTCATGAGAGTAGGCAGTGTGTAAAATACAAAATTACAGATCCGAAACAGAAACAACAGGCATTTTAAGTCACCCACTATATATTGTAGTAGATTTTGTTTTCAAATAAGAAGAGTTGGAAATCATCGGCATGTACTGAATGTAAAAAATGGTGCAGGTACATGCATAATTTACCAGCTTCTATCTAGACGCTTATTTATTTCATGCTCTGTTTCACCTCTGCTTCGTTTTATATGAATTAATTTTATTTTATTTAACTCTTTTTCCATGTAGTCTATGTGCTGCGTAGGTCAGTTGCTACCACTTGGATGAACAAAATGACCCTTATGCTGTTTGCTTTATCACCGTCACAAAATCCCACAAATACACTTTAGCCCTTCCAACTGGGTAGCTTTTTGCATGACAAGACAAATGATAATTTTATAGTATTACTACTGGCACGAGAGTACCTGTTTGGAGTCTTCTAGGTATAAGCCGCTTAGTGTTCTCAGGTGGCGCATTCCTTTTCTTTCCTGGTTTCGGAACTCTAGTTTCGGTTGTGTGCAATTGAAGTTAATATAATATCACTGAAGATATGGCCAGGGTAAAGTAGCTATATTAACTGCCCATAATATATTGATTGATTGATTGATCGCACAGCGATAAAGAGGTCTGAGCTTCCTTTATCTGATGGAATGTTCATTAGATTTGAACTGAACAAAGTTTAATTTGTATAATAAACTAATCATGATTTACGTTAAAAAATTAAACGTGTTTCTCAGTGATAAAGAAGAAGGGGGGGGGGGGAAGGATGCAAATTCGTTCAGGCGAATAATTTAGACTGAGTTATCATATGTGTATTTTGTTCCGATTATAGTCTGTTTGCTGTCCCTTTACTCGCCATAAAATCAAGTTTTCTTTATAATTCATGAATGATTTTTCCCAAATTGCTTATATGTTTACATTGTACTACAAATTTCACAAACATAAAGTTTTGAGGAATTACCACAGAGGTGTTACTCAAGCATTACTTGATTTTGTAATATTTTAGGCCTCAGGCTCATGATAAAACATGATAAATATAATATATAATAAGAAGGGCTATACTTAATTATATAAAGTTCAATACACATTCTAATTATTACAATCTGGATTATATGTATATATATATATATATTATTATATTATATTATATTATATTATATTATATTATATATATATATATATATATATATATATATATATATATATATATTCAAGGGAAGACATACGTGTTTCCCTAATTAAAGATAAAATGCCCTATATAGTTATTTCGCTAAATTTGACAAAGCTATTATTACATCATTCTTATTCATCAGTAATATAAATTTATCATCAGTGGGATTAATAAAGTATGATGTCATAAGACATTTTCTTCTCAGATATTCATAGCTCGGACATGCACATACAAAATGGTATTCATCTACTACTACATTCATATTCCCGTACCTGCACAGTTCACAGAACTTTACTAGTCTATCTATATCAATATGCCTACCTGTTATAATCTTAATTTATGATTAGAACATCTAAACTGTGCCAATTATTTCCTAAAAAATGAAAGGTATGCAACATGAACACAGTTGTTACTCAGAACATTAAACAGCACAGGGAAAAGATGGAAGTGATTGCAACCAAAGGTTGACCTATCATGGCGTATGTGGGATTGTAGTGCTGGCCCTAGCCACTGCAATAATTCACCTACAGTAAGCACATGGTTACTATTATTAGATTTGGGAAGTCCTTGCTATAGGATGTTCCTTTTGTAGGGATAACTTTTTGTGATATATGCACGTTAAAATGATGATAAGAACATTTTCTTTTTAAACTTAACAATTCCAATTGTTGTCGATCTCAAAATAGTGGAAGAAGTTACGAAGACAACAACAACAACAGCAACAACAACAAAACAAAAACAATACCTGCAATTCACGAACATCTGAAAGGAAATTCCAATAAACTTTTGCTTCAATATAACACATTGCAAAAGAGCTCAACAGTGCACTTGCCTTTTTTGTGTATTCGATGTAAATCGAAACTCGGGAGTGTTGCTTTAAGGTGACGTCCCCTGAAAAAAAAAATGCGCACGGAGAGATGAAGACAAGAAATATTTTTTATTTTTTTTAGAGTGACATACAACTGAGGCAAAAAATGTTGATCTTAATTACAGACTAATTTTCTTCGGGAAAGGAACGAGACCCGATTAAAGGCCTGAAGTGCATTCCCTCTCAATTAACTACGATTAGACGAGAAATTAGAATAAGGGATAGACTGAGAAAAAAACCCCATTATATTCTCACAGCCTTCATCACATAACAAGACATGAAAAGCAAAGAAATAAAGTAAATAATTTGAAGAAAAAAAAAAGAAACATATGACATATCCAGTACTTTGAAAGAGTGTAGCACAGGGGATTAATATTAAAATTGAAAAGTGATGAAATTAATGGAAATCTATTGGCATGAATCGATGATTACTTAGCTAACAGCACTCAGAGAGATATAGTAGGAAACGAATTCCTAAATCCTGGACGATTCACAGCAGGTGTACTTCAGGGATAAGTATTAATCCCTTTCCCCTTTCTTGTATGCATTAATGATATAACCGAAAGTTTAAAACCACTGATTAGATTATTTCTCTTTTCAATGCATATCGCCATATCCAGTATTTATTCAAAGCGTATTAAACGATGATCTTCAAAAACTATCGGAATAGGCAAATCTCTGGCTTTTTAATTTTATTCCATCCAAAACAGAGTGCGTCCTTTTCACTAACAAGGAACTCGAATACATATCCGACCTTGAATTTTGGGGTGAAAAGGTTCGTTGTGTTCATCACATCGACATCTGAAATTTATTTTATCATCCAATGGTTCTTGGAGCAACGATATTGAATATGTAATTCATTATGCATCTGTGCATATTCGACAACTGAAGAAGTTTAAATATATGTCATCAAAACATAAAATGGATAAAATTTATTTAACCTTTATTCGCCCAATTCTGGCATATGCATCTGAAATTTGGTTTTCCTGTATTAACTCTGATTCCGAAAAAGTTGAAAAGTTACAACTTGAGCCAGATTAGTCTCTACACCACCACAATTTGCAAGCAGAGAAGCACTTTTTTAAAACAGGATGGCCTACTCTATCAGAAAGGCGAAACAGAACGTCTCTGCAGGTTTTATAAAATTGTCAATAACACTGGTCTACAGACAAAATGCTTCCGCAATAAATGTTGTCAAACTTTACTAATTCTGGGTCACTGAGAACGAAAATGATGCTTAAAATTGTTGATTGGCTCTAGTTTTAAAGATATTATACTTGGTCAGTATCTACGACCCTTGACTTGGGAACGGCGGACGATAAGTGAGTTATAAAGGGAAGGGATCTGAATTTAAACCAGAAATGAATAAAATAAAATACATCTTTGACTGGATCTATGAATAAATCTATGACTGGGTTTGGACAGTACTTGCTTTTTAGGCAAAACAATGAATGGTGCAATCTGAAGCTGGTATTGCATCATACATGATATGAATTGCATCATGTTATTTCTATAGGTCATATATGATGCAATCATAACTAAGCTTACATCACTCTGCTGAAGAAATTGCCCTATATCAGCTCTACAAATCATACAGTGTCGTGCTATCTTATTTGTCAGTGTTTGATTTTGCAACGGGACACATTTCTGTTTAGCCAAAGTGAGCAGAGATGCCGCGTACTTGTGTTAACAATGCAGATAACTTTTGCTATGTTTGTGATGAAGTGACTTTTGCATCACAAAGGCGCAGTATAACCATTATGGTTAAGAAAGCCTATCACCTTTATTTTGGCTGCAAAATTGGAGATCAGGGCAAGATGTGGGCCCCACACATATGCTGCAACCCTTGTGCAACAAATCTTCGCCAGTGGTTGAACAGGAAAAGGAAATCTATGCCTTTTGCAGTGCTAATGATTTGGAGAGAGGCAACAGATCATATCAGCAATTGTTACTTCTGCATGGTGCCTCCAGTTGGGAAAGGTGTGTCAAAGAAGAAAAAGTGGACTGTGCATTATCCAAACATTCCGTCAGCTATACGCCCAGTACCCACGGAGAAGACTGCCGGTTCCTGATGCACCAGAATCATTCTCACTTGAGTCAGACGAGGAAGAGGAAGAGGATGAAACTTCTAGTCCTGAACCATCAATGTCACATGACCCATATTTTCTCCCATGCTCCTCCTCTGAACCACACCTCATAACACAAGGTGAACTGAATGACCTTGTCAGGGATTTGGAACTACCCAAGAGTAAGGCAGAGCTGTTGGGCTCCAGACTACAGCAGTGGAATCTCCTGGCAGGTGATGTTAGGGTTTCCATCTTACGTGACCGTCAAAAGGATCTTGTCCCATTCTTCTTCATGGAAGGCGATCTTGTAGCCTGCAACAACATCGATTGTGTGATGGCAACCCTCAACATCGTTCATGATCCAGATGAGTGGAGACTGTTCATTGATTCATCGAAGACGAGTCTTAAAGCTGTTTTGCTGCATAATTGCAGTGTTTTGCAATCAATTCCAGTTGGTCATGCAGTCCATATGAAGGAAACCTATGAAAACATGAAACAATTGTTGAGGTGCATAAACTATGACCAACATCCGTGGCAGCTTTGTGGCAATTTCAAGGTTCTTGCTCTCTTGTTTGGTCTGCAGACTGGATACACAAAGTACTGCTGTTTTCTCTGTGAATGGGATAGTCGTGCGAGAGATTCCCACTACATCAAGAGAGATTGGCCACTCCGACAGTCATTGGAGCCTGGGATGAAAAGTGTTCAGCATCCACCACTTGTTGAATCAAGGAAGATTTTGTTACCACCCTTGCACATCAAGCTGGGTCTGATGAAGAACTTTGTCAAGGCCATGGACAAAACACAAGCAGCTTTCAAGTACCTCCATGGAAAATTTCCAAGGTTAAGTGAAGCTAAGATAAAGGAAGGTGTCTTTGTTGGTCCTCAGATTCGTGAACTTCTTCGAGATGATGCATTTCACCTTACAGTGCGTGGCAAGGAAAAGACGACATGAAAAGCCTTCCAGCAAGTGGCAACAAATGTTATCGGAAACAACAAGGCAGACAACTACAGGGAGTTGGTGGAAAACCTCCTCAAGGCATACAAAAGCCTTGGTTGCAACATGTCACTAAAGATACATTTTGTGCACTCTCATCTAGATTATTTTCCACCGAACTGCGGAGCAGTGAGCGACGAGCACGGCAAGCGATTTCACCAGAACATTGCAACAATAGAGAAACGCTATCAGGGCAAATGGACAGTGACATGAGATGCTCCATTTAATAAATACAAGAGACAAGCCAAGAAGCACCGAGTATACACTGAATAAAGACTAAACTATGTACTTATATATACATAATAGTTTTTAGACTTTTGTTTCAATATATTTTTTATTTATATAACCCTTTTGCTGTTTTTTTAAAGTGTTACCTAAAGAGGACAGGTGAAATATTATCATGTAAAGCAACCATAAACACATGAAAAGACCTAGGTTTTCAATTTATGATTAAAACTCTACTATGTACACAATATACATAGACGTAAAATGTAAAAAAACTTACATATCTTGGAAACAGTAGCCAATCAGTTGTTTTAATTGTCATATTTGAATTCAGCACATCAAAATCCCTAATAAATAGCACATTTTATCTCTGAAGCAGACGACTTCGAAAAAATTGTAGACCAGTGTAATCAGTCTCAGGATTATATAACTAATTTACTCCCACCTTGCTCACGAGACAGCGTCTTATAATCCAAACTTGAACAATTTCTTTCAATATCGATATAGAACCTCTGTCAAAAAGATCGTACATACCAACACCTATCAACTCATGGATCGAATGGCCACAATCAACTAGAAACGAACTTCACACAGCAGAACAAAACATGTTGTTACAAAAGGAAATGCAGATTCACACCCATATAATTCATTTTGGGTCCCTTATGTCTACAGTTAATATTTTACCTACCGGACTAAACGAAGCACTTACCTTCCGTTCTTCACTTTCCTTCTTCTCTTTATTTCATTCAGCCTTCTCATTTTATTATATATATATATATATATATATATATATATATATATATATATATATATATATATATATATATATATATGTGTGTGTGTGTGTGAGTGTGTGTGTGTGTGTGTGTGTGTCATCTATATTGACCTTTTTCACAACTCTTGGCTGCATGCTGAATAATTATTCCATGAATGAATGAATGAAGTTTATAATGGAGAGGAACTTATCAGTTAGAAAACTTGTTTCTAATGCATTTGTCCTTGTTTACGTGTTATATATATATATATATATATATATATATATATATATATATATATATATATATATATATATATATATATATATATATATATGTGTGTGTGTGTGTGTGTGTGTGTGTGTGTGTGTGTGTGACCTATATTGACCTTTTCCACAACTCTGGGCTGCATGCTGAATAATTATTCCATGAATGAATGAATGAATGAAGTTTATAATGGAGAGGAACTTATCAGTTAGAAAACTTGTTTCTAATGCATTTGTCCTTGTTTACGTGTTATATATATATATAGATATATATATATATATATATATATATATATATATATATATATATATATATATATATATATATATATATAACACGACCTCAAGTGGACTCTTTAGTGAGATTTAGCAGGGAATGCCTCGTGGGTAATAAATATAGTAACACTAATGATGGCTAGTTACTGCTCTTCTCATTTTGTTCTAAACGAACAGAGGACATGGTTACTTAAGACATCAGCGACTGATTCAAAGTATACAATGATTCTTAAGTGAATATTTATTTCAGAAATTAATAAATCCGCGACCGGAGTGCATATGAGTAAAGAGACTACCGTACAATGAAAGGTTAGATGTAAACCCACTAGGGAATGAAACAGGGGCAAGCTCTTTTTATCTTCCTTATCATAAATACTGTTACCTCTGGGATGAAATATACAGTTTAGAGTTCCATATCGAGCCACGTGTACTGACAATATTGGAATAAAACTAAGACTTTAATGTACTGCAGTTAAAACCGTGCATTAGACCCCATGACAGTCATTTCCTATAGTAAGTCTGAACTTGTAATCAATATTGAATCTGCAAATTTGTAAAATTCTTAATTTTGGACAAAAGTCACCTAACGTGTGGAAGAATTGGTTTTTTTCTGTCTAAATGCCCATGTCTTTTCTGTTCGGTTTTCACTATCACTTTTGCTAAATCCGACACGGAACTGCGTTTTAATAACAGAAAAAGTACATGTACTTTTTGCAATTATTGAGTTACTTTATTTGTGACAATACAAAAAAGGTTTATAAAAAATCTTATAAGTCACAGTTCCATCCAAAAGTTAGTAAATGTTGTTTTATATAAACATTTTACATTTAGTAGAATTGTAATATATTTCTACAAGAAATAAGCAATATGTCTAATTAATGGAATGAATGACTTCGGTAACAAAATAATATTTACATTAATTTGCGTGAAAAATACCCAGCCAGAATAAATATTTTTGTCACAACTAAAAGCCCTTGTCTATATGTGGAAATAATTGGAGGGTATATAGTCAAACAATCCACGCCCCCCCCCCCCCCCATAGGGTGAAGTAATTAAGATCAGTACCGATTATATCTCATATCATGGAAAACTCTTTGAAATAACTTCAGTAACCTTATTCTAGGATCTAACAAGGGAAACGTGGAACACATTCAAGTGAAAGAACATAAAGCTTCATTCCGTCGTAAAATATCTTAAACTGATAATAAGGTATGATGTGATTCTCTGTCTCTCCCAACGAAGAACGATGACAATTATTTTGAAGAAAAATGTCAACTAAAGTAAGAAAAACAATGGAAGGGACCTCCATACCCGTTAGGCAGGCGAGATAACATGCAAATAAGCAAGGTTGATTTTCAGTACCACGTTCGTCACTCACGCGTGCACAAACCCGGTGAAAGATCGGCGTGATGCATGCAACTGTATACAGTCCACCCATAATTAAATTGAGGTTTTGTAAAACCAAATGTGTAGCACGTGCTCTCACTTTCCCAGTGTCATTACCTGACGCTTTGTGCCCGACAAAAATATCTGTGCTACCTCAAAAAGTGTATTGGACTCAACTGAAAACCGAAAGCGTCATCTGAACACAGGGCATGTTTATAACATGTCTCTTTATCAAAACTGTCAGGTCACTGAGTGTAATATTATTTTAAGTCTGCAGTACATGATTTCACAAAATCTAAACAAGCTACATACATACATACATACATACATACATACATACATACATACATACATACATACATACATACATACATACATACATACATACATACATACATACATACATACATACATACATACATACATACATATACACATGCATGCATGCATTAGGACAAACAGACACACAAATATGAGGAAATACATGCAGGCAGAAAGACACTCAGTGACAAACTTACTTTTCCTCCGATTCCGGAAAATATCCACGTTGTCACTGTAGTAATAATATTCCTAATAGACAAATTGATGTATATATTTTCAGATAAAATATGCATTCAGTTCAGTTCAATAGCTTATTTACATAAATCTGTGAATGCTCATAGAGTATGTACTATTCCGAGCTTATCAAATGCTATACGTACAACATAAAAAAGAACTCAATAAAGGGTACTCATAAAAAGCTGGAAAGGAGAGGATGGAAAAATATATTCAACCTTTATTATAAATTACTTTTAAACGATTCTTATACTCATTGTCCATATTCCTATATGCATGTGAAACATGGACCCTAACAGCAGAAATAGAGAGAAGAATCCATGCCTTAGAGATGAGATGTTATCGAAGGATCCTGTTAATCTCATACTTAGACCACGTCTCTAATGCGGAGGTGCGCACTAAAATCCAAGGCGCAATTGGACCTTATGAAGATCTGCTCACCCCTGTAAAGAAGCGCAAACTAAGATGGTATGGTCACGTCTCATGCTCAACTGACCTGTCAAAGACAATCCTGCAGGGCACAGTGAGAGGAAAGAGAAAACGAGGCAGACAGAAGAAGAGATGGGAAGACAATATCAAAGAGTGGACAGGCATGGACTTTGCAAAGTCCCAAAGAGCAGTGGAGAACAGGGCGAAATGGAGAGAGATTGTCGCAAAGTCATCAGTGGCGCCCCTACGACCAGCAAGGTTACGGGAGAAATGAATACTCATTGAACTAATGTGCATATTGTTTTCTTATTACTAGAAATTAACAATTGAATCCACTTATACCTGGATGGTTTGTTCCAGAAGTATTTTTTAAATAGGTTTACACGTAAGTTAGTATACACTGGACATACTAAAAGAAAATGATATTCATCTTCAATATCATGATTGTCACACAGCATACAATGTCCTTCACTTCTATCGAGCCGCGGTAGCTCAGTTGGTCGAGCATTGGACTCGTAGTTCAAAGATTGCAGGTTCATTACCTACCAGGCGCCCGGGTCGGCTGCCTCCGTGCGTCCTTGGGAAAAGCACTTAACTCCCAGTTTCTCAGTATGATATACCAATAATGTGTTCAAAGTGTCATTAGAACCAGCAAAACAAAACAAAACATCACTTCCACCGATTTTATTATTTCCATATCTCCCAGTTTCAGTCCTCAAATTATGAAAAGACACCTGGTGTTTTATCAATGCTGATCTATGGTCATGGTTACACAAGAATTTGAAATAATCTTCGAGGCCGAACTAAATGTTATATGTCTATATAGAGACAGTTTTTAAAAATTTTGTAATATATTGTTCCAGTCTCATAAAAAAGCATCTTCGTTCAAAACCTGGCGTAAACTTGGAGCAATTTACGGAATCAATAACAAACAAAACTACTACAAACTCAAATCTGTTTACAGTATCTTTCAGGCAAGGTACTTAGTTGCACGAGAACGTTACCACTTTGAATGATGTGACCACTTCTTCCCTTTCACCGTGTTTGTGAGCTTCTGAAATGAGTTAAATACAGATAGATGGATTTGGAATTATGCGGGACAATTTAAGACTCAAATATAAGAAAAAAAAAATAAAAATAAAAAAAAATAAGTTGCAAGGTTTTGACCGTTGTGAGTCATTCATTCTCAATCCCATCCATCCGCTTAAGTCCTAATACCCGAACCGAGTATTCATGCACCTTATAGGTGAATATATATCTAGTGCAGTTGTTTATACCTCTATAAAACAATTTGTATCATTAATTCCATTTTGAAGTCTATTGTAGTTAATATGGGAACAGTGCACGATATTATACACACGAGAGCTAAAATAGCATGTCCCCACGCAACGCTCAACAAAGATATGGTGCAGATATTAAAATTTATAAAACTATACTTTCATACAGAGAAATCTATAGCAATAAAACAATGGCAAGTCCAGCTCTTTTATTTCCAGGAAGTATAAAAGTATAGGTGGAATAGAGAAATGTTGAGAATGCTATAATGTCAACCTTTCTCGTTGTATTGTGGCTGTCTAATTTTCCTTTGTTATTCCTTCCTTATTTTTTTAACGTTTTTATTCTCCCTACTTTTCGGTTCCGCTTTCTTCTTTCCTTTCGTATATTTTCTATCATTCTCAATGTTCTTTAGGCATAATTTATTTCATGTGATCTTTCATGTTCAAAAGATTGATTAATTTAACTGGGTGACTGATTGATTAAGTAATCCATCCATTGATTAATTAACCAATTGATTGACTGATCGATTGATTGGTTGATTAATTGGTTCATCGGCCATGCAGTTGAGTGACGGATGAATGGATGGATTGATGAACTCATTTATTCGTGTTCAAATAATGAAAATAAAACATTTTTTTAAAATCGTGTTTGAGTAAACAAAGCCACCTTGACTTGTTGTGAGTCAACACGCTCTCTAAAGACGTGACCAATGCGGAAATCTTCACCTGTAGAGGGACAGATATTTGCTGTAAATTTTCGGTTTTCGTTGCCGGGAAAGTTTTGATTCTGAATGTAAACAGATGTTGTCCTTTGTATAAGGTTACCATACGTCCTCTTTTTCCCAAACATGTCCTCCTTTTCCGTCCGTAAATCTCATCTTTATCTCATATATATATATATATATATATATATATATATATATATATATATATATATATATATATATATATATATATATATATATATAAGAGTGTACTCTTTTTTGAAAGTTCAAATATGGTAACCCTAATGTTGTACAGATCACCAGGTCTACAATAAAATAAAACACAAAGCAGTTCGACATTTGTTAGTAGTGCCTACGTTAAAAAGGCATAGAAACAGAAGATAGATAGATGAGTAAGTCGGTACTAAGTTAAGTAAGTTGGTATATATGTAGTGAATTGAATGGGTAGGTAAAGTAGGGGGAATGTAAGTATTTATATAGACATATACAAGACTTTATTTACTTCCATTAGCCCAATTGAACTTTAAGGATTCAAACTCAATACATAAGTACCAGATAGATACATGCTTACAATGATATACATTGAAAGGACAAGCATCTTCAGAAAAAAAAAAAAAAAAAAAAACCCACATAATTTTATCGACAGAGTGACAATCATACATAAGGAACAAACATACATATATTTACATTTTACCCTACACGCACACATCCTTCTATATAAGAGGATTTGAGAGAAAAAGACATCTGAAAACAAAGAATTCACATGCATTAATTTTGTAATATAAATAACACATATTTGGACATGTAATAATAATAATAATAATAATAATAATAATAATAATCTTCAACCCTCTGTATGTGTGCCTATTTCATGTATACAAGTAGATCCTTCAATAAGTACTTTCAATTTTCCACATTTTATTTATTTGTGATGAAACAATGGTTGATCCGTAATTTAATTTTTTCCTTTTTGCATCTGATGAATGCTTCTGGTAAGTTATGTATGTGCCCGCAACTTTTTTGTGCCTCGTACATGTCGATATCTTTTTTTTCTGGGAGAAAATAAAAACCGGGAAAAGATATCTTATACAAACAAAAACTCGACGATCAATGCCACAATATAACGTGGGCGGCTTGAAATACCGGTAATTTCTGTTTCTGCATAGCGCCTCGTACGTGTCGATATTATTTTTCTTAGAGATGAAAAAGGGAGAAAAGATGTCTTCTACTAACAAAATGTCGATCCTCGATGCCACAACATGGGTGGTTTGAAATACCGGTAATATCTGTGTCGGATCTGCACTTTCGTATCTCACAAACTGATAATAATCACGATTGTTTCTTTAGACTAACTTGATTTTCGTATCAAAACGCATTGTACAATAACTTCCAGTTCCACTAAAACGCTATCTGGACGCCTTTTCATCTACCGTATCATGACATAAAATTGCTTCCTTAAAAATTTATTTTATATTTATCACGGACTTTTAGAACTACTCTAGGGGTAAGGCAGAGGTGGAGGAAGATAAACGGCGAGACTTATATACTTGAGAATCTCCTCAAGGTTCCGAAACAGTGTGTGTGCGTGCGTGCGTGCATGTGTGTGTGTGTGTGTGTGTGTTTTCATTTGAAAAACCTATACGGTATTATTATACATGATATCTGGACGCTTTTTTTCCGTGTATATTTGACGTACAATTGCTTTCTTAAAAATTATTTTTATTCTATTACAATTCTTTTCACAACTATGAAAGCAGGAGAATTATATTGAAATGAATCACTAATGTGTGCGACACGTTCTATCTCTAAGTTTTAGAGTGACTCTAGGGGAAAGCAGAGGTGGAGGAAGAATTACGGCGAGACATAGGTACTTGTGAAGCTCCTCAAGGTCATGAAACAGTGTGTATGTGTGTGTGTATATATATATATGTATGTGTGTGTATTCATTTGAAAAAAACATATACGGTATTATTATACATGTAAATGATATATTGTTTTGACCACTATCAATCAATTGGTACATGTCAGTAGATGTAGGAGGATACGAAAACTCTACCACGCGAGCAAGAACATAAGTAAAAAGGTCCATCACCTACCTACCTACCTACCCACACATCTGCCTACCTGTCTATTTATCTATATGTTTATTTGTCTTTATGTCGGTCGGTCTATATGTATGTATGTATGTATGTATGTATGTATGTATGTATGTATGTATGTATGTATGTATGTATGTATGTATGTATGTATGTATGTATGTATCGATGAATCCATCGATCGTAGAGGTAGAAAGGTCTTACATTCTTGGGTTGAAGAAACGTTTCTGTTAAAAAGTTTGAATTTGAACCCATTTTAATTTAGATAATCAAGGAGGAAAGCTACATGTTTTTCTCAATCATAAACAACAACGGGGAAAAAAACTAGTTCAGGCGAATAACTAAAATTGAGCTATGTATATTTTTTATTTAGATTACTCGAGATTTAAGCTTCCCGCTAGAATACAATGACACCAGCTGTTTTTCTCGTTCTTATCATTTAAAAAAATATGCTAGCTCCAAGATGCGTGCAGTATGTAGTACCTGGTTACATATATATATATATATATATATATATATATATATATATATATATATATATATATATATATATATATATATTGCAGTTAAAGCCGTTCGTAAGATCGCATGAACTTCATTCCCTCAATAAATTAACGAAACAAGTACCATACAAATTAATACACTTGAAATCAATCTTGAACTTAACAAATTGGTACAATATCATAAAGCTGGACAAAAAGTCACATATCATAAACAAGAATTGGAACAGGTCTTTCACTGGTTGTTACGCGTGTGTTTTCCTTCTTCTTTTTTTACACCACTCTTAATGAAACATATATGATGGGGTTCCTTTTAATAACAAACATGTTCCTGTTGACAAGAATTATGTTGTGTTATTTAATGTTTGTGAAAATATAAACAATTAATAAAAATATAGACGATAAAGTTCTATTTTACATTCAAATAAATGTTCTACAATGAATCTATTTTATATTTACCAATTGATTAAAGGCCACGATGTATTACAAGAAATAAGCGAAATAACTAGTTTGATGGAATTGATTACTCCAGTTAAAAAACAAAGTTTGAAGTTAATTTTAGTCTTTAAAAAATTTAAGTATTTTAAAAGAGCTTTAGCCACTTCACGGTATCATTAACAAGAAATATCCGATAGGAAAAAACTACTCAGTTCCTTCCTTGTTTACCAGCGAAAGAGCTTTAGAAATCTTTACCAACTGTTAAGCATGGAACATATTTTCAGGAAGATAAAATATACATGTTTTGGTCAGAGGGTTTTCAGGCATAGCAGTCACAAGTGGAAAAAAAAATTATTCTAACAAAAGTCTATAGGTTCCGTAGCCTAGACAACCGACCAAGCACAAAAATTGAACTCACAGTTCAGAAGTTTAAGAAAATAATTATAGGAAGAGTCATAAAAATGTCTTTCAAATTTTGGCTTGTATGTAGCGATACATAAAATATGACAATGATGCCAATGTCTTGCTTCTAACCTCACTAGGAGCGATGTTATAGAAGATCAAACGTTGTTTTTATTTTAAATTTGAGGATGATTTCCATTATTGTATCCAGACAGTTTCGTGAGGATGGGTCCAGACCACAAGATTATAAAACATTCTCATGCTCAAACTCAGACTGAAGACGAATTTCTTACATCAGATTGGTCAGTGCCCAGATATTAATCAATTACATCAGATTGGTCAGTGCCCAGATATTAATCAATTACATCAGATTGGTCAGTGCCCAGATATTTATCAATTACATCAGATTGGTCAGTGCCCAGATTTACATCAGATTGGTCAGTGCCCAGATTTACATCAGATTGGTCAGTGCCCAGATTTACATCAGATTGGTCAGTGCCCAGATATTTATCAATCAGACGCTAGAATTTTGAGTAAAGGGCCCAGGGTTCCATAGACATTCATAAAGATGTTGAAAGACAACAGTTTAAAGTAAAATATAAGACTGTTCCTTCAATCTCAATTATAAGAAATCATAATCTCTCCTGAACAAAATCTTTCGAAATTGAAAAGAACATTTCACAGGAAAAAACGTGGACAGAGCTGAAAAGTTCATGCAAGCATTACCCAATGGCATCAGAGATATCTGATCAAAGTCGTGGTGGGTGGATGGAGACAAATTAGCGGTTTATTAGGATAAATAAGGCTGTTATTTTCAATTTTACAATTTGTTTCCATTCCACCCCCACCCCCACCCCCGATAAATGTAGAGTAATGATTTCCTTTACGATACTTGAGGTGATGGAAATACTATATTTTTTTTATCAATGAACTACCAGAATTTAGAATAAAATTTAGAATAAAAATAATGATATCGATTATTCACCAGGAGACAGTGAGAGACAAATTCTCTTATCTCTTCCCTTAGTTTATCTCTTTCGTTTTACTTCACATAAATGTCTGAAGTCCGCGATGTTTTACTGTTTAATAAAGGACTGTTGCCAAATCCTCACCGAGACTCTCTGTATTTAAACGTTAGCCTTAGATCGGTTGAATAAAAATTAAAAGTACATTTCTTACCCTAATGTTTTCCTAATAATTCAGATATTGCGCTGACCTTACATGACCTTTAATAGCGGAAAAGGAATGTCTGAGTTACACTTTCGAATCAACATAAACATTACTGGAACATCCGCAAAGTTCAGAAATATTTCATTTTTATGTGCTTATGATGTCAATTATCAGACTAAGCATGAGGTCATTGTTTCTACAAAAGCAATCTAATCAATATTAGTTCCACCGACCAAAATTGCGCAGAGATCTGGCAGGTATTCATCGACGTCCTTCTGATCACTTTATATTCGGCCCAACAATTTACAGCTTTCAGGATTCCGACAATCATTGGAGCCATTCGGTATGTATTGCAACTGAACGCAAATGTTAGAGTATCTCGACTAACAAAGCCTACATAATTGCTCCCTGTCGTTATTTTTACAGCAATGATAGAAAATCAGTCTACAAAGTCTAAGGTTGTTAGAAAGGGACTCCTTGATTTATTCACATATTATGGAAATCAGCCAGGTCGTCAGAACATACCGTGCCTATCAGATTTGATTACGTTTTACTGCTGAGATCTGGTTGTACTCATTTTACTACAAGTTACTACAGTTGTGTCCCTTTTTTGGTTTTAATGTAGTACATGTATTTGTTTTAATTGGGGAGAGGGATGATTGAAGTAGACGACTTCAGCATGAGGAATTTCAAGGTCCTTCGCTTTTGAAAGCAAGATCTACGTTTGTTTTTTTAATTATTTTTTAAAATAAAAATTGACAGGATTTCACAAAGTAAATGGGCGGGTGACCAATTTCATTAACATCTATATTCATGTAACTCATCAGGTTTTGTTCCATGTATATATTTTTACCTCATTAGATATGAACACATAACACTTCTTTAAACAATACGGTGAATCCGTCTATGGGAGAAACTCAATGGACCACAACATTTGCCCTGTGTCCTTTAGATGAAGATTAAATTTATAATTGAAAGTATAAAATAAAAGTGGTGGTGGTGGAGGGTTTCCCTTTAGGAGTGGGGTTGTTCGTTCCTATGGCGATATCCAGTAAGACAGATTTCTTTGTATACTGTATCTGCTTAAACATGAAAGGTAGATAACGTGGGTAAGAAAAAAATGAAATAAAAGTTCATACAATTCATACCATTGTTAGGATCTAATATGAGGAATGTCCTTTTTGAATAATATTTTCTGTCTGGTTCTAAAAGTCAATTTATTTCCAGTTGCCCACTGATAACATTGATTCTTAGGATACATGCAAAAGTTAGAACTAATTACCGTGCTTTGAAAAACTCAAATATAACTTATCTTACTTTTGTTGTGGTATTCGACATAGTCGCTATTCTCGTCTCATTCTTGTACTTTAACTATTCAACACAACTGTATGAACTTAATTCGCCCTGCTGAGTTTGGGTGGTACATTTTATTTTGAAGGATGGTATTGAATGATGAGATATCTCTTAACAATAGCTATGGTTTATATTGGTTGTTGTTGCCGTTGTTATTGTTGCGTTTTTGATGACGATGATAATGAATCTTTGGATGTTTTTTGTTATGATTGTTGTTGTGATGGGTGATAGCGTTGGTTGCTAGCTGATTTGCAAGCTGAGCATTTTTAAGTCAACTCTTGTATCTGTCCTTGATCAAATAGTTGCTTTGTGTGTACGGAATCTTCATAATATGTGGAATGTGAATACGCAGAAGACATACATAAAACAAAAAGTAAATCGACCTTCGGTCAATCTACCGATCATTTACAACATTTAAGTATTTTATGTTCATCTAATTAAAAATCTATTAACTATCTTATGATTCGACAAGAATCATCCGGAAAAATCCACGACTTTTAATACAGATTTTCGACGTTTGACTGTCTCTTTCTTAGCAAAGTTTTATCGACATCCTACAAGTTGTTACACTTTTCCCTCAGTAACCAGTGATATATGTCAATCAACTGTTAAATAACAGAGAATTCAACAGAATCGGTGACCAGTCCAGTTAACTGCTACTTGAAAATAATTATGTAATTTTATTTGAACTGGAAGGATTTTGGTCGTTTACAAGAACTAGCGAAGGCATCAATGTAGTTTTTAGTATAAAACACGAAATATGTTAAATCTTCATAATTTCGATATATCTTTCCGATTTTCCTCAAATTATAACCATATATTAAAGTCGCTGTGTTAATTAGCAGCTGTTCTCTCTAAGAGGAGATTCTTCTATTAGAAATCTCTGTAAAAGAGTAGGCAGAGCATTTTCTGTTCTTCGAAGAGATAAAATACTCCTGACACACGGGTATGGTGTCTACTTCTAAGTCAACAACTTTTAGGCCATTACGAATAACCAGAGCCAAGATAACCACATTCAATCATAAGTAGGGCTTTTCTATAAAATGTAAGTTTTTTCTTTTGAAAACGTTGTCACTTATTTGGAAGCAATGTTCAATTGAAGGAAAATTTTCAAGTTAAGTGGATGAAAAGCAAGAAAGTTATAATAATTTGATTTTGTACATGTCATAAAGTAAAATCAACATAAGTGTCAAGCTATCAGTAAATCACGATGCCTTCTGGTTAGACAATGGTAGCACTCTAGGTTCTTTTACGGAATGATTCACATATTGGCCGGCTTGAAGTTGTTTATGAATTCATTAATTCATCGGAATATTTCATATCAATGCATTATGCACTCGTACCACATCGTAGTCACCGAACAAGACCATTTGCTTACTATATCCTTTCATTAAATATTTTTTTAAATATTCCAAATGGATGATCATGTTTGACTTTTTTTTTTTTTTTTTTTTTTTTTTTTTTACATAGAATTTAATACGGATATTTTTCTTTCTCGAGCTTGAAGAAAGTTTCTGAACTGTGATGAGTACCCGTTCGCTAATATCCTATCAATACAAGGGGGTGAATGCTATCTTAGGCATGATGTATTGCCAACAATTTCAGAACTCAACTCAATACTGGAAGATATTGACGCAGAAAAACTATTTAAATGAGAGTGCAGTTATTATTTTTATCATCATATGATCATGTGATCAATGTAGTTGCTCACTCGTGTATATATATATATATATATATATATATATATATATATATATATATATATATATATATATATATATATATATATATATACGAACCAAATTTACTAGGAAAAGCATTGAAATGAAAACATGTAACACATTTTCCAGTCCCATGAAGAACTTAAATCTTGAATCATTATTTAGTAAAAAGAAAAACAAAATTAGTCATCAAGTTTACACAGTTTAGTACTAATTCGGTTTATACTAGATTTTTGAAGCAAAATTAGTGATTATGTTATTCTTCGTGCTTTCGTTTGTTCGTAATGTCGCGCTACACCTCCTACACCGTTTAGAATCGATACTTCAAATTCTGGTATGTGCTTCTTTGATAATATTGAATTAGAAGTGACTGATAATTTTGTATATTTAGGACTAAAGGTTCACTTGAAAGATACATTAAATACAGCAGGACATTCCCTTGCGGGGAAAGGACTGAACTGTATAAATTTTATACACAAAACAATACTTCAGCTATTTGAAGCCTATGTTAGTTTACAATGAACTATACATTAGATTGATATCTTTATTTCTTCCGTTTTACGAAGAGTACAATCAGTCATACAAATACATAAAGCATCAGCAACCGAAAACTTAGCTGTAGTTTGATAAAAGAAACTGTTAAATATAGAAAACAAAAATAACCTTGTTATCAAAGTTGAATGAACGCTGCACACCCAGCATGGAAATAAGCGAGAACATTTCTACCGTTCGGTAAATAAGAATAGTCGCACCATTTTTCTACACGATGAAGATGTAAAATGAGTTAGTTGATAAAAGTACACAAGCTGACACCAGTACTCTTTGAGCATACATTTCAAGGAAACTAAAGGAGTATCAAAACACATTAGACATCAGCATGGTGCGCAGTCAAACGTTTCTTATATTTTTCCCCACGTGGAAGCAACAGTTGTGTCACACAGAAGATGGAAATACATAATTTGATCATTACTAATAAGAACTAGTAATTACGAGTCATTATTCCGAATAGAGTATTGAACAAATCCATATACGTCAGTAAATCTAAATACATGTAAGCATACACACCGAATTTATAAATAATATGGCACCAAACTATCATATCACGGTCCGATGTAAAAAAAAAAAAATACACGTAGCTATGAAATGATCAACGACAGACATACAAAAAGTTTGACAGCGAGAACAAACTGCCTCATGCACAGATACAAAATATTTAGTCATAGTATTGGCAACAACTCAGCATCATTCAAGAGAGGCTGGGCATTTTCTAGCTACTTCCCAATTTACAGACGAAATCAAAGTGCCATCAAACAATAGCTTCTGAAATCTATTAAGCGATGCATCTTTAATTAGTCTACATGTCAAACAATTTTTAAATGATGTACGGACTTTGTATTTACCTATACATTTCCAATGACGATTTTTAACGCGAATCGACCATGAAGTATAAACGATTCTATCAACTCATTTAGATTAATTTTTCCCAGTAGTCTATAAATGCCAGGAATAAAACCAGTTTGTTTTACTTTTTACTCTTGGGTTTTGATAGTTGAAAAGATGGAGTAAAACTTCTTATTTTGCAAAATAGGCTGCAGGCAATCTACAAAGTTGTTCCAGGAAAAGCAATTTATTCATTGCTATGTAGGATTCAATGGGTAAAGCACCAAGTAAACTCAGCACGACGTCAGTTCGTGAATATCTATCTATTCCTTGCATGTGCTTTATGCAAAACCGATGACCTCCCTCTAATATAAGACTTTTCTGAGAGCCGGGGCTACGCCAGGCTTCACAATCATACCATGAGCGGGGTAATGCAATAGTTTCATACAAAATCTTTGTTGTAACTGGATTAAACCCATACTCATTAACTCCAAAAATTAATAAAACTAAACAGAGAACTTATAAGTTTATCTTTAGCATCTTTTATCCTAGTGTATATTTTGCCGTACTTTGACGCAATAGTACCTAAATCTCTACACGATTCTGTTTCTTGAACAGCATCAGATACCACAAACTAGTATCCATATCTTCTTGTATCGTCAGGTAAACTTTCAATAAAAACAATAATATTACTTTTTTTTAAGAATTGTATCCGAATCCCCACTATATACAGGACTCAAAACTTAGTTTCAGTAAGTGATACATGACTAAATTTGACAGACTCAGAAGAAGCATATCATCTGCTACATTACGACAAAGGCGTGGATTGTTGTGAAATACTGCTGTTACAACATCAAGCAGCTCGTTGGTAAATACAATCTAGAGTCAATAGGATATTAGTCCACCTTGGCATGTACCTTTCAACACAGAAAATCTGTTAGAAATTCTTCTTGAAATGATAACTCTGCTGTACATATTTGTGCATAGATTGACAATCACATTGAATATTTGGTGATCGATACCGATCTGAAATAATTTATTTTAAAAAGCCATCATGCCACACATTGTTCAAAACTTTAGCGGTATCGTGAAACGCTGCGTACGTTTTGCTTCGGTGTTCATTAGCATAACCAAATAGTTCGTGGACGAAAAAAAAAGTCATATTGAAAACAAGATCCTTCTGAAAGCCCCCCCCTCCCCCACTCCAAAAAAGTAATTTCAATTAAAACTATTTTAAATCAGACCTTTTTAATAAAATCTGTTCAAACTTTTCACATAACTGCACGAAGCATTATCACCCTATAATTGTTCGGATCTCTTTTATTCCTACCCCTCCATTAAAAACGGTAATTATTAGACCTTCTTTTAATGTGTCAGAAATGTTCCCAAATGTCAACACTGAGTTGAGAGAGTAACCAAAATTAACCTGATCGTAGTACCACCACCATACTGAAGGTGTCTATAATTTATGTTGTCAAACCAGCTGGCCTTTCTCGACTGAACATCTGAAGCACAGATGCAAGTTCTTCACGTGTGATGGGATCGAACTCTCCACTTACAGTGGTTTCTTTCCACATATTAACAGATTTACTAGCTTTCTCGTAAAACATATTAAATATATTGTCTAACTTCGGTGGCGATTACAATATCTCAAAATGCGTTGCCCACTGAACTACTATAACTGCACGTTCCCGACAAATACTATCATTAAATTTCATGTGAAAGAGTTTTCGACTTTTCTGTCGTCGTGAATTAAAAGTTTTCTAAAATAGGTTTTGATCCCTGGGGGTACTTATCAATGTTTTAATTTTCTTGCTTTGATAATCCGAAACACAGTTTATATGAAATCTTCGAAAAGCTGACTTGGCATCGTTTTCACAACTAGTTTTTACTCGCTGTATCCTGATTCTTTTGGTCATAGCTTTGTGCAAATCCTTTAACATATAATTCCAGATGGGCTTTTAAAATGGTTTGATTTTTGAAACAGGACGGGCCTTTTAGCTTGCAATATATACAGCATTCACGATTTTGCTATGCATCAAATCTATCCTCTCCCCATTATTCGGGATAAAGGACTTAAGAGACTCTAACTTGCTATCTAATTCCCTCAAATTTTGTGTCGTATTCAAGACTCAACTTTCCCACAAAATGAACTTTAAATGGTTGAAGTTCGAATCACGCATAGTGTAATATTTAAATTCAAAAGATCCAAATATAAGTCTGTGTTAGAAACATTTTGTGCATCATCATCATTGATCAAAACCTCCCTGACAATATCAATGTCTGACGTGTCAACAACGATGTGATCAATTAAAGACATACATCAGAATAGAAAACATATGAAGAGCGGGGACCTTTACAAACGTCAACATTGCCTAAAGAAATTAAATCGTTGCGAAGGAAACTGAGCACAGCAAAATATTTCTTGTGTCAGTTAAATGCGTACTGGGATTGGGGTTAAAATCACCCATCAGAAAAACGGAACATATGTCTTTGAGTACATATTGTAAGTTCCATGCATGTTTTCAACGTACTCAGAGTATAATTCAATAACGTGCCCGTGACATGGCAAAATAAACTTTCATGAAAAATGCAAACGTATTATAATCAAGTCTTAATCTAATACCAACAATGCGATCATCGTCAATCTCTAAAAGAGCGATGTCATTATTGTACTTGATATGCCAAAGAATGGCCATTTTCCGACGAATCCGACGCAAGCGCCATACCGTATCCTGGTCAACAGTGGCAGTAGACATTTAGTTGGCATCTATACAGTCCTAGATCCTCAGTTGTTGTTGAAATAGCCAAATTTTCAGAGATGCCACATATATCGGTTTGTTGAGTTGATAGTAACTGACAAAGATACAAAGCACTCGACATAATACCTGTGGCATTCCATGTGAGAATATTCAAATTAAAATAAACCCAGCCATCTTTATGCTGGACAGAACTCACCAAATGACTACAAACCAGAAGACCTGCATGGTTCCTTACTCAATATATTCTTCCTGGTAATATCCATCATTGTTCCATTGCTTATCTGCTAACCGTAGTCTACAATAAATCGCTTTGGGCCAAATGCTTTTCCGAGAATTTCCTTAAATCCGAAGAACTATTGGCATTTATTCTAGCAGATATGGAACCCGCTCGTTTGTTTTTCATAATTCGTATGAAAGTGGATTAAAAGTCACATTTGACAAGAAACTTGGGAATTGTATTCTCATCCATTGATGGATGCGCTCATATATATACAGAGTTTCTTTCTTCACTAATCTCACATGGTAGGTGGGGAATGATATCGGGAACTGACGTCAAGGATGTTCTATTTTCTCTCTGCTGCAATGCAGGATTATATTTCCTTTTATAAACCACTTACCCCGCAATTGTATAATCCACGCTCTCCGTGAGATCAAACGATTCGTTTTGACCATTATTCTCTTGTATTGTTGAACACGAATCACTATTTTCAGATAGTGTTAAAGTGTCTGTGTTTTGTGGACTACTGTCTGATAAGTGTTCAAAAGTTTCCTGACCAAAATGTGAAAATGCAACACTGTTTCTTCTAGCAATGTCAGCAAAATTACCATTTCCTGGTCCATCGTTTTCTTCAAATTCCTCCTCTTCCTCGTCCGTCCCTCTCATATCCAGATCTCGAGCAGAAAGATAAGTCAAAGTCTGAGTATTATCTGTACGATAAGATTCACTCTCCTCAATACTATCTTCTTCTACAAGATATTCACGGCAACCCTCCTTTGGATGAGGCATCCTTAAATGTTGCGACAATAGGTTTGAGTTATCAGAAGTGAACACAGGATGTGTGGGACTTTGTGACATATTTGACAAAGGAGAAACCCTAATATTCTTGTGAGCAGATAATGTCGATGCAAGGGAGGATGATCTGGAATGGTCAACACTCACATCTTGTGACGACAACGGCATAAAAAGCCTAACCAGGGACGGAGTAGTACTTTCTGTAGTACATGGACTGGATAGATGCTCCTGTGAAAGATTCCTGGTCTGTTTCTTTCGTGAGAATGGTCTTATTTCAGAGTAGTGAATCGACTCTCCGATACTCAAGTTATCTCTGCTACCTCTAAATCTTGGGTCGAGTGCATGGGAGTCGTTAGATCTAGGTTCATCATACATATTTCCAGTACTTTTGTTCAGGGAGGAGGGAACTGTAACAAATAAACACAAATAAATGAGATCTCTTGAAAATCTAAGACTTCAGAGTTTATTAATTTTACAAAGAAAGAAAGAGATGGTTTTAATACCTTGGCAAGAATAGAAAATTAGCCACGATCGATTGGAAGTTACAAATACACTTCAATGCACTCTGTAAGAGATTTCGTAAATAGGGTTTGTGAATAGCAGTTTCCAGAACAGTCTTGCCAGCTCCGCCTGTTTGTCTACAATATTTCAGAGACTGTTGAGTTATATAAATAATATCTTGTTATGATTCAGACTCAAAGAGACCATATACCATATGTCATTTTTGTGCAATCTATTTCTGTCAAGTATAATTTTCCAACTAACCTATAAACAACTGTAAATCAATTACAGCAGATCAGCAATTAAATGAACGGTTGACCAATTATAGTGTGAGCCACTCACGAGTCATGGGTTTATTACCCATATCCCAGTTGCTTGTCAGAGCCCTCTAGAACGGAACTCTGACACGTACGTAGTTTCATTATGAAACATGCACGAATTCATGTCGTTACAATGTAACCATTTTCACCTAAATTAGGCGAAAACTTCACTATGTTCTAGATAGAGAATTCAAAATACGATGCACAGTTTTGAAAGAAAATATTTGATTTTAAAGATGTTGATATGCTGGCAAGAATACGGAACATAGCCAATAAGCAAATTAATCACAACCTCTTTTTCTTGGATAAGTCGATAGATAAGATTTTATTAAAATATTTGAGGTAAGAATAAAATTTGGTTACTCTATAACAGCAGTATGACATTCTAGAAAAGAATGAAATAATTTGCTTAATCTCCGCTACCTCATTTTGTTGGATAACTATGGATACAATTTGAAATGTTCAAGGTATCTATCAAAGCGGTAACTCTTTGAGGTGCCGATATGAAGATATTCTGTTTTTAAATTGATGTATTCTAGAACTTAAAGTAGTCTCCTTCTTTTTTTACTGTCTTAATTTGAAAAAAAGGTGTATTCACTCCAACATAATAACCTCGATATCCGATTGTCTGTTCGGTAGTGGTTTTAATCATTACAGTATTAATGCTGAATTATTACTCTTAGTATTCACATGATACATAATTTAATTAAGCTTAAGACTTGCATATTTTAATTATATTTGTACGGTTTTAAAGAACTAAAATTCACATGCCTGTACACGTAAATAAAATTTAAAAAACGAAGATTTCGTGGTGTTTGTTACAGTTTCACACTGCGCATGCCTGATGTCATCTTGAGTTGAAGATCAGAACATCGCTCAGTCATTTCCGTCAAGTCGCGAAATAACCTCGGACGTAGTTGTAGGAAAGCACATACATTTGATGGGTTTGGTGATTCACCTCTGACGGAGTGCACCACACATGTTGCGGTAGAAAAGGCCGACAATGTTCTGATTGTGACTTTCTCTCCTTCCTTCGCCATATTGTGCCATGTGAACAAAAATAGTTCCGAATATAATTTCAATGGCGGCAAATTACACCCAAGGTTTCTTTCTTGTTCTTGACGGAAAAGATCGAGGATGATCCGATTGCTTAAGCTGCGAGTAAACAAACCACTATTATACTTTGTTCGAATGATATAAATCCTCATTCCGATCTATGAACAGGTCTACTGATTAAAATGTGATATGATTTATTTAACTCAAGACATTATGCTGTTTTGATTCCGAGTGTTTTGTTATACCATTTTAAAAATAGATTTGTTAGTACATACAATCTGCACGTGAAATACATGACACATGCTCGTGATGTGGCAGGATTGGGAACAGCGGAAGTTTACGCTTTCATATGTCTGATTAAATCCGGTTTGAAACTCTATTTAATTGACGAATTGCAACATCAAAGATAGCAACCCCTAGTAATTAGCATAACATTTTTGCATAAAATCTAAGATTTTGCTTCCAACATTATACCGCTTTATTAGTGATGTAATTTTAGGCTCATAGTTAAATTTGATGAAAAATGGATGAAAGATTGATTTGTACACGTTATGTAGTAAAATTGACAAAGGTAATAGACCAACAGTTCACCAGCTTCCCTTATTATCAGAAAATCTTTGCACCCAAGACGTTATTACGTATTAGGTCAAACAGAGCCCGGCTTACCGTATGTACTCGCGTATAAGCCACATCCAAATGCAAACAATATAGACCCTGATCTGCCGTCGTATAATGCGCCGGCAGATCAGGGTCTGTGTTGTTTGTTCTACTGATTAATCCTTACAAACTGCATAGTCCCAGATCTGCCGGCGCATTATGCGACGGCAGATCTGGGTCTATGCAGTTTGCAGTTGGTATCGATTATACGCGAGTATAGACGGTAAGAGTGAGCCGCGGTCTATTGGAATATGGAGTAAAGAACGCTTGACTGACAGCTGGTGGTAGATAGGTGGAGCTTGGAAATTCATCGGTTAGATAACCAGTCTTAGGTTCAACTTGTACGATGAAAGAATTGGACAAGTTCTTGACTGGACCCGATTCCGCCAATATGTCTCAATGTGCAAGTTTAGAACGAAGACATGATAAAACATACGTAGGACCTAGTTTTTTCATCTAGTTTGTTGGATTCTAGATTGAAGCTCATTTGCAGGCGAAACACCTGTTATTTGAATCCAGGTAAAGGCTCAGATTCTGGTCAACCAAATAAATCAAATGATTTCGCAACTCATGCCATCACCAGATATGACTAACAAGGGGCAACCATTTGATGTATCGTGTAGGGGATTACATCATTTTACATAACCTTAGTAACGTGTGGGACTGGGTTCTACGCATTGGAAAGAAACATAACAAATACATTAATCTTTGAAGTCAGATAACTGTGACAGTATATTTTAAAATTCTAAAAAAATTTGATTTTATCTTACTTTTGATTCAAGCAACACGTTGGTAAAAAAATCAAAACTTTTGCAAATTGGGAAAATTTTCCTATCCAAATAAAAGTGAGAGTACATAAAGGAAACCTTGGTACAGTAATATTATCAGCAGTACCGTGAATATTACATTATATGAACTCCCCGTGTTTATATTATTGCCACAAAGTAAAAGAAAATATTGGTTAAGGAATATGATTTAGAAAAGATTATCATGCGGAGACAAAGTTTCTTCTTGTGGGTATCTTTGATCTTGACCTCAGACCTCTTGACACGATACAAATAGCTCATTTTTATTCTCAAAATGCGAGCATTTGCTGAAGATATGTAGAGTTGAATAAAACGTATTACGCAGGATTTCTATTTCATCTTTGGCTCACCGTAACCTTTTAAGCCCACAAGCAACAAGTTCCCTCCTTACCTAAGGACAATCAAGTTATTACGTCTGTTGAACGAAGAATTAGAACACAAGTTATCAGGTAGAAATTAGTTTTCTTTCTGTGGTTTGTTGTAAGCTTAACCTCAGAGCTTTCAATCCCAAGAGATTTACAGCTTACTTGCTTTCAGCAAGCTATCTACTAACTCTAGTGCAGATTTGTAGTTTGTAATTGAAGTTAATTTATAGAAGCTATTTCCTTTGCTTGTGTCTCTGTGACCTTGACCTTTGCTGTTTCGACCACCAAAAAAACCCCCAGATGTCTTAGCTACAGGTGTAGACCATTATTTGCATTTTATAAATGTGTATCGAGTTGAACTGATGTTATCATAGCGTGTAGAAATCATTTTTCTTCTTTCAGTTACTGAGTCATTGACCTTTGACCTTTTGCAGATAATATATATAGGTTGCTTTCTTCTAAAGTACCAGAAAAGTAGTCCTTTCCATGCGACAGTTTAGTCAATGTTCATGGTCTAGAACTAAAGTTGTCGTACAAAAACCAAAAAGGACAGATGATGCACGGATAGCACTAAAATATCATCACTTCGCTTTACAGTAAACCTTAAAGAGGAAGAGTTCATCTTACTTGACTGTCCTCTTTCCTGATACTGCGGCTTGGAGATGGATTGCTTTCGCAAAAGAATAACAATCAGAATCAACAGGATCACAACTAGAACGCCAACGATCACACCGAACAAGATGGTAGTCAACATCAACGTCTTATCAGGTTTCTCAGTGGCTACTATAGGATAAGCTGTACTTATTGCAGAAGTGTCCGGTTTTGGAGATGATATGGGTAAACATATCTCATGGCATCGCGGAATCTTTGCACACTTCACTTCATCTTCGCTAGATAGGTTGTGTTCCTGTCCAAGTTCGTTGTAGAATTTGACTTTTTTGATGTCAATAGTGAGTTCCTCGTTTATGTCCGTGTTGCCAACCTAATAACACATCAAAAGTCTTCAGTAATGTAACAACTGAACTTCTCTCTCTCTCTCTCTCTCTCTCAGTTTTCCGCTATAGTGGTTTCAATATCAGTATTTCTTCGTGCCGCCTCGTGCCGCTATTGTATACTTAACAAAAGTAGATGCACTAACTTTACTACCTATATCCACCTAGATCATCAGATTCTTCATATTTATATATTTATTTATTTCGAAAACTCCAGTGTTGAGATCTAAGAAAAAAGTATGTAAATAGCCGATATACTCAGTGTCTTGACACCTTTGAAAACGGGCTCCACTTTTGTATGTTTGTATAGTTACATGCACCACACTAACAAGGTCCAGTCAAAGTGATGACGGAAAGACCATATCGCTCGGTGGCATAATTTTCTACATGTAGTTTCCCCACAGGAATAAAATACTAAGAGCTAAAAAAAATTATATTTGACCCTTCTGGCGTTTGGTCTTACTGTTTTACCCTGTGAAGATAAATCTTTTTACCGCATGTAACGTACTTTTCACCACAGTCCTGAATATATTGTTGAAACCGTCTTTTTGTCGACCGTAATACGTGTGTGTGAAGAAATAGTTATTGGAAGTCGCCACCGCTCATTTACATTCTAACTTCTCGAGCAGATCGGTTTGGGAACACCCCGCATTTACTCCGCCCCCTTCCATAGTTTCTTGACTCTGGAACACGTTAGTGCAATTTTTGCAATTACATTTCATTGTCGGAGCCATTCATCATTTTGTGCCATTATGACAATTTTATATAATTTGCAATGAAATGCAACTTTGAATGATTTGAAAAACAAATGGAGAAAATTGAAGCTAGGAAAATCAATATCATCTTACCTTTTCATACTTGAGTTTGAAATCCGCGCTTCTCTGGATATTGTAAATGTGAAATCCACTGTTACCATTTCCGTCACTGTTGAACGGCTTGAATGTCTCGCCATTCTCGTCTGCTGTCAGTTGTACCAATAATAATGCGTTGTACAACTTTTCTGGTTGATTGCGTAGCTCCTTGCAATACAAAAGATTGTTGCATATGCTTTTTGCGACGTTTGCAAAAACGGCCCCAACACTAAACACAGCCTGAGTGACATGAACGGCCCTTTGTTCCCAGTACAAGGCATTTAGTTTTTCATCATCTAATTTATGAAGAATGTCTGATGCACAAATGGAGGAATGGGTCCGTTGAAAAGATTGTCTTAAGTCGCAATTATATACATCCTCCCAAAACCTTGGGAGCCACATGTTCTCTGAAGTTGATGTGGAGTTGAATGTTGAAAGATATTGTTTAAAATTGCCTCCATCGACATATGTTCTAGTATATGTGGCAAGAACGATAGCCCCTTTTGCAAAATCTGCTGACCTGCCTTCTATAAGAATTTCATTTGTGCCCCACGATTCGCTAGCAAAAAACACCAGTGGCTTGTTGTTACTGAACGATTTCTCTAAGACACTGAGTATTCTTATCGTTATATCTGAGATTCCGAAGTAAACGACGACCCTGGAGTTTGTTTGATATAAGCGTCTCAAAATTTCCTCAATGTTAATGTCATTGTCATCTTTTGAAATCATCAGAGGTTCTTCAACGCAGATTCCATCCCCTTCTGCGGTAGCTTTGAAGTCCAATATGCCATCCCTGCCATATTGCGTGTCATAATATAAGGCTCCCACATGGGTAAATCCAAAGCTTTTGAGCAGTTTTACTAGAGTGTCTACTTGCATAGTATCACTCGGAACAGTCCTCATGAAGTAGGGATACAACTTTCGGTCATCCAGCTTTGAGATGGAGGCTGCATAAGATATCATTGGGATACCAAGATCTGTCGCTTGGTCAGCCACTATTGATGATACCCTGCTTGAAAGAGCGCCAATAATGACAACCACCCTATTACTCTCTATAACTGATTCCGTCACGGGATCTTTCAGCAAGACTCTTTTGCTAAAGAAATCCGAGAGGAAGATCGATATATTGAAAGGACTGTAGCAGTCATCGATGGCTAAGCCTCCAAATTGGAGTCGATACTTATTGTTCATACTTTTAATGGCTTCCGTGAAAGCTGATACGGTTATAATAGCATTCTTGTCAGGGCGAAGCATTCCACATGAATACGGGTTATCTCCTGATAAATGTATGCTGAACAATCCCAAAAGAAGGTAGTCACCAGGAATGTATGTAAACTTAGTCTCAGTCATGGCAAGACAGTAAGGACAAGATGACTTGCAAATGGAACTTCGGGAATCATTTATGCCGTTTGATTTTAACTCAAGTTTTCCTTCATTGAATAAACCAACCTGAAAAGAACGGAGGGCTATACGATGAGTCATAAAACTTCCACGAAAGAAAATAGTCATCTTTCACCTCAGTAAGATCTTGTCAAAACATTGAACAGCAGCAATGCCAAGCCAGAGTGTAATCAACGATTGCATAGCTCACCCTTACATAGCTTTTACTAGTCTCCAGTACCCACTGCAAACGTAATCAAACAGAAAATAAATTTAGACTAAAGCAATCTTGGTCCCATTTTGAACCAAACATTGTTTTCCAATCTTTAATCTTTACAATTAAACTTTTAATCTTTTTTAAAATTTAAAATTTTAACTTTTAATCGGCTCTATATAGTTAGTTCTGTGCTGGCATACCGTGAAATCACCTACCTACCTACTTACCGTGACAGGGCATAAAAGGCATACAACAATAAAATAAACTTTTCTGTGAGGTTAAGGTAAGGGGTAATACACTTAGTTGATAAAAACAGAGATTAATGTTGTTTGTGTATTATTTCATTTTATAATCATTGTTCTTTAAAGTCTGCTTAAGGAGCTACTATCGTTGTCCACCCCATAAACTAGGTTTTACTGGTTGAAAGTCACAGGTTAGAGCAAACTTTGAGTGACAGCAACCAGTGAAAACATTGTTCGTGCATCAATAATTTCTTTGCTTAGCCACTGCAGGCCAGGTCTCACATAACAAGCATGCAGCATGCAGTCCACTCATCTAATTTCTATACTCATTCACATGTGCAATATACAATTAACTTGCTGAGGGTAACATAACACAATATACAATGTGTATTCAATAAGATGGAAAGTTTACAATTGAAAAAAACATATGTATTCCTACTTCTAACTGCACTGGTCAGAAATGGCCTTCAGAGTAGGCTAGAATGTATATAGGTCTAGCATGCTTGAATCTATGCAATCATAAACATAAATATATAACCAATGTTAGGAAAGCATAAAAAGTAGGTCACAGTGACTTTCTTCGGTTTTAAGGCTGTAGTAGTAACAGATATGCATTAAGTTATCAAGCTTCATGATTGGAACATAACCAGCACTCAATAAAGAAACTTTTAACACAAAAGTTTTAAAAAGTCAACGACGCATGAAATATAGGTCACAGAGATATCATTTTGGAAAAAAAGATATATAACTTATCAACCTGCAACAACTCATCAGATACAGTGATCTATGTTTAAAATGAGGGCGCAGCACTCATCAATATGCATGCTCTCACCAATTTTCATGATTTCGTGTAAATACAGATGATGAAAACACAAGTAAAATATAGGTCACAATGACCATCCTTTGTTGTAAGGGTTGGGTACTAATAGAGATGTATACAATCACCTAATTTGATGATTCTGGCATGAACTGTGCTTGAGATTAACCCAAATCAGTGAGGCATGAAATATGAGTCACAGTGAGCTAAGTTTGTGACTAGGGTGAGGTACTCATCAAGATGCATCCCCTCATCAAGTTTCATAAATCTTGGCTTGGCATAACAGTATGTATACATGTCCTTAAAGCCTATTTGGTTAGAGCAAAATGTATAAACTCAACCCAAGCCAGTGAAATATGAAATGTAGGCCTCTATGACCTTCTTTTGCTGTAAGAATGAGGTTCTAATAGAGATGCATACAGTCATCTAGTTTAATGATCCTACAATGAACAGTGCTTGAGAAATAAACTTAAACCACAAAATTTAACCAAAACTAATGAATCATGAACAGTTGATCACAATTACCTATTTTTGTTATGAGGGTTTAGTATTCATCAAGATGCATCCCCTCACGTTTCATGAATCTAGGTACAAACGTATATATACAGGGTGCAAAAAACTTGGTCACGAGCTAAGCACAAAAAATTAACCTAAGCCAGTAAAAGGTAAAATGTAGGTCACAATGACCTTCCTTTGTGGTAAGAGTGTGGTACTAAAAGAGATGCATACAGTCATACAGTTTGATGATCCTAGAATGAACAGAGCTGGAGAAACAAACTTAAAACACAAAATTGTGCAAGTCAATGAAGCGTGAAATAAAGGTCATAGTGACTACTTTTGCATTGGGAGTGTAGTACTCATCAAGATGCATCCCCTCACTAAGTTTCATTATCACAGTTATAGCAGTATTTATACAGTGTGCACAATCCAGAACTAAACGCACTTAACCTTGAGTGTACAACTAATGTACATATACAAAGTTAGCCACCACCTACGGTAGGTGCTATTACGCCCACTCCAGTCTGTAGCAGGACCAATGAAGAAAGAATGGTTGACATTCAGTGGAGGTGTATATATGTATATGCTTTTATCTGTGCTGACGCCGACGCCAATGGTAGTACAATAATTTACCTCTACTTCGTGGAGTTGAGCAAGAAAGTAGAATACTACGCATGATTTGTTCTTTAAGTTTACAAAAACAATTATAACATGTATTTAAATATTTATTCTTCTAATAGATGGCATATTGCTTTTTACCTGTACATATGACGGGTTTGCTCCTTCCATAGCATAAATTTCGATCCCATCCCATGCACTAAGAAATTCTATATACCCGTCATTAGCATACTTAAATGATCTACCAGTCCGCAATGAAACGGGAAGATGAAATCGGTCTATAGTTGAATAGTTAACAACCGTGTTTCGAAGAGAATCCACTGTCATTGGAGCTGAAGCTATGTCCAGATCTGAGCACCTACCCACCCGAACACACTCATTATGGTTTTTCACCATCGTTGCCAGACTATACACCGAGTCAGCCAAACTTTTGAACTGCGTTTTATCCGGTGTACATGCACCCATTTTGCAATGCCAGTTTTTATATTCTTCAATCCAGGATGAAAAAGGACCATCGTATGATGTGTTAGACATCAAGCCGTTGAAATATGCAAGAAAATCGTCGCAGCCTATCAGAGAATCGGTTAAAGTGATAAATAGTGGCGTTCTGCTGACTGATTCAGCACATCGTTTGCTATATACTGCATTTCTGAAGTCGTATACCGATCTATCAAAACCTGAATTGCCTATAAAAATCCAGTGGAGACTTGACACAAGGAAAGGGTTATTTCTGGATTTATTGCAAACCCGGTCGATAAGAAAACTGAGACCAGATAAACTTCCCACGTAAACGACACCTAAACTGTCGTCCTTTGCCGTCGGCATGTCTTTGGACAACTGTCCAACAATATTGTCAGCAATGGTGTTCGATAAGTTGCTGCTTTCCAAAGGAGTAAGTGGAATTTCAGATGTGATGCAGATCATCTCCTTGAAAGCTAGTTTGCGAATGAGATCTTTGTAGCTTCGTCCATGGCTGTCGTTGGTGTAGATCAAAGATATGTAGTTCCATTTCAAGTATTTTATTAATTCGACCAAAGCCTGGAAAAATATAAGGTAAATCTTTATTAGTTCCTTTAAAACTAACTTTTTATACCTCATTTAATACCGTCTTACTGGGTCAGATATCTCCGTCATACGGAATCGATTACTTAAAAGTATCTACCTGTGAAATGGAGTGACTGCTGGATTATAATAACCTCTATAAAAAGTAATCATTTTGTACGTTCATCCGCCATTGTTGCATTCTAATCCAACAATTGAGTTTTAATGGCAGGAGATAATTAGTGAATAACGTTTCCAACATTGCAAATATTCAGTTGTAGGATGTATATTTGCAAAGATATATAGATATGAGAGTGTAGTTTCGCATGAAATGTATTTATCTTTAGCATCAAATTATACAGTTTCATTTTTCATGAAGTATCTTACATCTTTAACTTATTTATGATTTATAAATAAATAAAAAGTATATTTGTAGATACAATTATCAAATTACCAATCTCTAAATAGTCAAATTTAAAGGAGAATATATGGTAATGTTAACAAAATTCTACAAATGTCCTTAGCGTGGCCGATTTGCAATCAGTGGGTTGCAGGTTCAAATACTGCCCAGACCACCCCGGATCGGTTTACGTGGTGTTTTTCTAGGCAAGGCACTTTTCTTCCATCACCTATACACTAAATTGTCTTCCACGTTCAGATGTGCCTTTAAACACCAACGGATTAATCAATCTATTTGACTTGTGTCTTTTTTTCAGGGGCCAAGAATTTCAAAACAAAAGAAGAAGAAAAGAAAAAAAAAACGCTAGATAAATTTTAATGTACTTTTTTCTTGTTTGTTTTCAGAAGCCATTGCTCTCGAGCTTAACATTCCCACACAAGGACGCAGGAGACCCATATTAATTACACGCCATTTGCAGGATACATTTTTGGTAGGTTCATTTAATGGCCAATCTTTCTTTTCCATTCCAAAAAATTGTGTTGTGTATACTCTGTCACACCCTCGGGAGGTGTACACCTATTTATCTTGTAGCGACTCCATTGTACGTCGTTTTTGGTTGGTAGTGACTCAAATCAGAAATGTGGGTATATGTCAAGTGTAAAATTTCATAAAATATTTTTGAGAATGTGCATCTAAAAAAAAATTAAGTGGGAATAACATCTCACGCGTGATCATATCAGAAAAGGAATATGCAAATAATGTACTCCTATAATATTGATTAAATAATATATATTGGAATACATGATATAATCATGTTTTTGCGACACTATTCCACTTTATATAAAAGCATAAAATAATTTAGTGAATTAAACCTCTTGTTCATGTGTTTGGCAACAACTCATTGAAGAATAATATATACTTTTCGACAGGGAGATCGAAGATGTAATACGACTGGACCACATACTGGGTGGGTAACATGTGTCGTACACTTTCTAGCGACTGTCATACATTTTCTAGCGGCTACGGTGTCCGATTGCAAACGAAGGCGTTTAGGGATGTATTGGTGTTTTGTTTTTTTTTTTTGATCGCTACCAACATACTGAGGCATACACCTTCCGAGGGATTGGCTTTGCGCACGTTTTACCTGAATATAAGCTTCGGGACGACTTGAGGTTTTAAGAATGTTGGGCAATTGATCAAGGTATGGAGCAGACAATACTGGTCGAATCAGGGGCATGTTGTTTGGTAACATGGTAAGGGTGACTTTGGCCGTTTCGATGGAGGATGTAACAAGAGCAGCTGAAATACAAACATTGATCATTACCATGCTTAAAATACATATAAACTCTCTCTTCATCGCCTATCAGTCTATATGTGCATCTATCCCAGCGTTCTCCCCAGAAATTCTGAAGTTACAGTGGTAAACACACAAGCAATTCGGTGTTGTTACCGCAAAAGAAGTCCATTTTACCAATAATACTGAAACCAGTATCACATGTCAGTGCTCCAGCTTGGGAGAATAAAAGAGTGTTCCTTCTTCTGTCCATTGTGGTGTGCCATTCTACTGCCCTATATGAATGTGCTTTTGTCTGTTTCTACTCCCCAAAAAGATGAAATTCTAAATTTCATCATCGGTATCTAGTCCTTTATCGCCAGCAATGTCCCATTTCTTCCTAATCGTGTTCCTTCCTTCAACAAAAGTGTACCTATTGCTAAAGGTGTCCGTCTTGCTCTCCCTTCTGAAACGTAACTAGTAATAGGTATGTCTCCCGATTGGTTAATCAGTGCCGTTATTGGTACAAATGTGACGTCATCCTATTACGGCTAGTTTGTGAAATCCCCCTGAACTGCAGTGATTTGTTTTTGGTAGTTTCACGTCGGCGCAGAGTATGATGGGTAAAACGTACAGTTGTATGCGGTCCCACGATCACCGGAAGTTGTCACGCATTAGTCAACGAATATTTGTTCCCTGCACAACCTGATCTGACATAATAGAATATTTTCGCATTGCTATGACGTCATTCGTTATATAGATGATGTATATCGCTATGGACTCTAAAAGGGATCGGATGTGATGATAATGAACTAAGGACTACATTCTGCTACAAAAAATCTTAAAATAAAACTCTAAATATAAAAATGTTCAAGTACTAATTCTGCTCTAAATGAAAGCAAAATAAATGAACGAAGATCTGAGGTAGCACTCAATGCTTGTAACTGGTAAAAGGGTAAATGTCTGATTAAGAGACGTCAATTCTTTGTCTTTATGTTACCCCTTCATTATTTACAGTTGTATCAGGACAACATGATTTCATGCTGTATGCACAAGGGGACTATTTTAGTGCAGAAACACGTTTGTGCGAGCTGGGTTTAAGGTTAAGTTTTGGCCAACAGTATGCATGAGCGGTTGCCTAGTTTTTACGTATTAAAGTAATATCTCCATTTTGGTACAGGTTGATAATGAGATTGAGAATCGTAAGTTTCAGGGATATTTAAGCGTTGAAAGGATGGGGTTGGTGTGACTCTAAAAGGGTAATCATTGAAGGATCAGCTTTGTTGTGTCAATATTTTCACTGATCATGTTTCCCTATTCCCTGATAAGTTTGAAAATGTATGCATTTTAATAGTTATAAAGCTCTTTTTTCATAGCTTTCAAAGTGAAAGGGTACATCCTCGACCGCTGCCGTAGCCGATAATTGTTTAGTGCTACCTTAATGTGCATTTATTTTGTTCATGCTTACTTCTTCGGATTTTAATTTCGTGTATGAAAATAATTGATGCTAGTCTTATCTCTGGATTTAAACTTTTCTTGGGTAAAGTGTGATTTTAAAAAACAAAAACTTAACTCTTTTGAACCATGAGACTTCCAAGCTTGTCCTATGTATGAATCTATAGAAAAGGCAATTCTCAGTATGCCAACAAGTTTTCACGTAGCAGAGTGACTAAAGGGAATAGGTAGGAACTTGAAACTTTTGCCACTTATCCCTCGGATGTATAAGATTCATATTACAATGTTACCACTGGAGAATAATCTCAAGGTCACCAGGTAAAAGGTTATAATGTGCAAAAGCATGATATTTCACTATTTAGGGTCAAAATGTGAGGTACACCAACTTAGAAAATCATGATTTCTATACATTTATGAAATATTTTTTCTATTTTTTTATGTTGAAAGGAAAACTAGTATCTCCAGTGAGCCACTTTGTTGGTCTTTATTGTTTGTTTTTCATATTTTTTTAAACAAATTTTCGTGGCGATATGCAGCTGAGGTTTACTATACGTTACTAATAAAACTGTAATAAAATACACTCCTAAATGGTACTTTATATGGGTATATAGGTAGCTAATGAAAAAATAGGTATTGTATAATACAAAACTAAGCATATTATCGCGTGGTAGAGAGATTATAGATGAGAGAGAGAGAGAGAGAGAGAGAGAGAGAGAGAGAGAGAGAGAAATTTTCTAATTTTCCTTAAGGTAGCACTAAAAGTTTTGTAAGACTGGCCATGCGGTAAATTTTTCATTGAAGAGACATCCATACTTTATCGCCATGTTTCTCCTTCAATATCTACAGTGGTGTTAAGAATGTGTGATTTCATGTTGTATGCACAAGGGGACGATTCTAGTGCATAAACACATTTGTGCTAGCTGGTTTCAGGATTACGTTTTCTTATCTCTGTTTTTGTGTGTGTACTATACATTTCGGAGCGAGTGGTTTTGTGGGAAATTAGTCTTTTCGTGGTCATTTCTCTTCATTAAAGTAATATCTGGGACGCAACTGTCATCGCCTTATATATGAAATATCTCCGAGTTTGTTTAGTATAGGTTCATTATGGAGTTTGTAAAGCGTGAATTTCAGGGATATTCACTCGGCGCGAGGAGAGGGTTGGTGTGACAATGAAAGTAGTAATCATTCAAGGATCGGCTTTGTTGTGCCAATAATGTCACTGAGTATGTTTCCCCATTCTCTGACAAGTTTGAAAATGTATACATGTTAATGGTTATGGAGTTCTATTTTGATATCTGGTGGCTTCAGTGGTGAGAGGGTACATCGTCACCTGGGACTGTAGCCGAAAACCGTTTTATAGTGCTGCTGAAGAAATGAATCTAAATTTACGCCATGCCAAAAACTGTCTTTGTCACATTTCTGTTAGTATGTTATTTAATGTTTACAGAAGAAACTGTCACTGAATAATAAACTCTTTTGCAAAGAATACATTTAGAGGAATTCCTGATATCTGATGGATTTCTGATTATTCAATGGACATTTGACGAATTTTCTGGCTATGCAATGGATAGTTGATGTTATTTGTGGTCACCTCCAAGTCTATACCAGCATATATAGCTGGTTAGAGCTTTAGAGATGACCCCTCAATAACTTTCCAAATACCAAAAGGCTTTCATGTTTTAAATTTTGAATGAGGTTTTTTCTAACGCTGTTATTTGTTCTGTTTCCAAGTTTTCAAGTTATTAGGGTTTCCGGGTTAATACTCCCCTCCCTTCAGGTATTTCCTGTTGGGCGGGTTTCCTTACCTTTCATCCCTAATTTATATTTTTAAATCATCAGTGACCTTTGCATTGGGGTTGTTTGGAGTATATTTATTGTCTCTAGATCCTTTTAATATGCCACGCTCGTTTGTACATGATTGTTGTTTTACTTCGTATTGTGTTTTGATTTTGGGTCTGGCTTGTTAGAATCCAATATTTCAAGGGGCTGTATTTATTGCTACCATTTTGTTTTGTTGTATAATGCGTGATTGTCTGTTGTTTTATTCTCTCTCTCTCTCTCTCTCTCTCTCTCTCTCTCTCTCTCATATATTAGCATTTTAATGTACAATGTTTTGTATTTGTGTGTGTATGTAAATATATTTTTGTAGTTTTATTCAGTGGATATACATGTCATATGCAATTAATTTCAAGTTAATGTTTAGTAATTGTACAAAAATTTTGTTTTCCGGTCTCTGTTTGTGGTGGTGTTTCTTCCTCATCTGTAAAAACTAATATGTAATATTTTCTCGAGTCATTCAGTTGTTTCTGTGCTGGTCTCTTCTTGGTTTTTTTTATCAGATTTGTTGACTTTTGTTTGGTAAGGCGACGGTATTGGCATATCTTCTCTACTTCCTGCTGGGCAGTTGTCCTTATTTGGTTTCCCTATAGCTCACTTTGTTTTCGTTTTCTTGGCTTGTGGTGGTGACGGTGTTTTTTCCTTGTCCGTGTAATCAAGACATTGGTAATCTAATCTGTAATAGTCTTGTATTTCTGATTCGGTCAATTTTTTACTTGGTTTTTCCGCTTTTTCTTTTCTTTTTTTTTCTGTCTCTGGCTGGACCCTTATCTGGCAATTCTTTCCTGAAGAAGTGCGCATCCAGGGGCAGATAATTTTCTAGTTTCTCTGGTGTGGTTGGCAAAACTTCTGTTTACTGCTAGGCCTTTATTCTCTGGATTGTTTTCCCCATGATTTTCTTTTGGTAGTATTCTTGTGCTGAGTTCTTCTGTTGTTGTACCTGATGTTGTTTTTCTTGATCTCTTGGGGTACAATGTATCAGATCATGTCCCTTTTCTCCGCATTTGTGGCATTTTCGATGGTAAATACATCCTCTGTACCACAATTTGACAAGAAAACCATGAATATAGAAGAAAGTTGTTAGTTTTGCTTAACTTCCTTTCTCTGTCTGTAAGATTCTTGCTCATGTCTGTATTGTTGGGTACATCGTATAGGTAGCCATTTTGGATTTCGTTATTTTTATGTTGAATTTTTGCTGAAATCTCTCGAATGTTGCCTCTTGTGGGATTTCTAATGTCAACATATTTTGTTGTAAAATCTCTTTCTACGTTTGGTGAATCTATAACATTGATTGTTTTTCTCTTGATGTATATGGCTCCCCTGTACGACATACGTTTTTTTTCTTTTTCATTGTGGGTTAGGGCCTGTAAATCTTCTGTGTTGATCCCCTTTGTTACGAGAGCAATTAGTATGTCTGCACATGTAGATCTCTCTTCTGGCTTCACGTCCGACAGGAAATTGTGTTCCGGGTCGCCGGCTTGCCACGAGAATCTAGCCTTTTTCGGTGTCCGTGGCTGTTGTCTCAAATAGTGTTGTAGTACTGGTATTTCCAATGAATGTAGAAGTATGAAAAAAGATTCTAGTTAATATTGTTCATAACATTTGAAAGCACATCATAATAGAAAATAATTCAAAGTTCAAATATTCAATTTTGCAGTATTCTCACTGTTCTTAGTACATTGCTGTATTATATATGAATTTTACTCACAATTTTAGTCCTCCATCCTAGAATCTTGGACTCCTAGACGGAAGACTTCTTTGCTGTTGCTGTTTCTGTTTGCTGATTGTGTTGAGTACGAACTAGGTCGACTTGCGAGCTGTCTGCTTTGTACGCGCCATGGTCAGAATGTTCCAATGAATAGTTGATGGTTTTCTGCTTACTGTATGGATATTTTATGGATTTCTTTCTTCTCCAATGGACATACTTTTTAAGAGATTTTATGAGAGTACATCAGCTCCTTTACATACTTACGGCATAATTCTTATCAACGGTCATACATTTTACCGAGCCTGGATTTACGGTTTTTCCAAGTGCAAGAAGGACAAAGCTGTGGAATTTGTTCTGTATTAGTTGCTTCCCTTGTTACAAAGGTATCACAATGCTGTAAGATGACTGCAACTCTTGCAAGGCACTTTCCATAAACAAAGGATGTAACGATGTTTTGATCTTAATTATTTTACCATATTTAGGGAGGAGGAGGATTATTGGACTGTATACCCTCGAATTATATCAATGGAAAGACAAGATTTTCTTCCCTTTGACATGTTTCTGGAGTTATTTTTTTATTTTTTTAATTACAAGTGATAAAATGTATACTCTTTCTGAGTTTTTCCTACTCAAACTAATTGTAAAATTTGTATTTTATTCCTAAATTAATTAATTTTATCAAATTAGTTTTTTTGCTTCTTTATTGAATAAATAGACACGTCCAAGCTTTGAATAAATTTCTAAATATAAAATGGAACCAGAAAAGAGCATTTACTCATTTTTAGATGATACTGGGATTTATTATTAATCTTTTTGCACATAAAAAATAAGTCAATAAAATACATATGTACATGCACTTTGTTCCTTATTAATATATATATGTACATGTCTGTAAGTGTGGTATTAAAAACCAAACAAAGAAACCATGGAATTTAATCTTGAAAGACCTTAATTCTCAATAGAGTAAATAATTAAAAATGATTCATTTTTCATGAAATCATGTTCACTTAATATTTCGCTAGCTTTTTATTAGTAAAGAAATGAACATCCCTTATACCTGAATAGGTTCTGAGAGGTAAAGTGTCATTCAGGCAGTCTACAGCTTTGACAGATCCGCCATATTGACGTGAATCCAGAATCATCACTGTCGTGAGGTCCTCGTTGTTACAGTTATCAAAAAGGTCGTAACCTGAAGTAGGAAAACGGATTATAAAAACGCCTCATACTAGAAGGGGAAATCTGTAGATATGTGCATAGCTCAGCGATTATGCAAATCATTAGCTGAAAGAAAAAAATAAACTCTACACACTGTAGAACTGTAGTTTAGTGAATGATGTTTTGTTGAGAGTCAACTCTGTCTCCCAGAGGTGATATATGGTGTGTGTTCCTACTGTATAGAGATGAAAACCCAAGCGTGCCGGGTTACCGAAGTCAATACCAAAATGAAAACCCAAGCGTGCCGGGTTACCGAAGTCACTACCAAACGTAGTAAGCAGTATGATAGAGATATTAACCCTATAAAACATTTAAGAAGTTGTTGACAAAGAAAAATGAAAATTTAATAATTTTCTCCTTATCGTGCCCTTGATAATCTCCACTGAATTCCATCGAACGGTTCTTATTCTAGTGTGTGGGCAGAGAGAGAGAGAGAGAGAGAGAGAGAGAGAGAGAGAGAGAGAGAGAGAGAGAGAGAGAGAGAGAGAGAGAGAGAGAGAGAGAAACAAACACTGAGAGGATTAAAGAGAGAAGCCCTTCCGCTACATAGCGGTTGGGCTAACAATCACTTAAACACAATTATTACTCAATTATACAAAGAATTATTACTCAATTATACAAAGAATTTCGTCACGACTTTTATTTAACCTTCTTCACTCTGTTTTCCTCGTCGTAACATTTTCCTATTATTCGTTAGAAAATTCATTTTAGAAACTGATAGCGTAGAATATGGAACATTCGAACCACCTCTGAAATATTTGCGAGACAAAACTATGCCTAGAACGTATGTCGGTGTAGTAATTTAGAGAAAGATCATACATTTTGTTTGCCGCTAATTTCTTAGAAGAAAAAAAAAAAAAAACAAAGAAAAAAAACTCCACCTAATTTATTCGGGTTACCTCGACTATTTCTATGATTGGATTGATTGTAGGATTGAGCGAGAAGTTACGAATGAAATAATAGTTCTCTGTCAATCATTGTGTACTAAGTAGCCGAGATGGTCAGAAGGGCAGCTATCGATATATATTCGACGTATGAGACGTATGATTTACCTCCAAGTTGCGAATGTGTATCGAATTCATTAAAAATTTTTAGTCTAATACCCGGCCTTGTTTACTAATTTTGTAACGTAGCGAAGAAGACTCGTTAGCAGACTGCTGATAGATATTTGGCGCTTAACGGACATACTGGCTCTGCCCAGTTGTTCGTATACAGACTAGTTATCTTGATTTAGAAAGAGACAGAGAAAACTCGATGGGTGACTGTTGCGGACAAGATTTATATATCAAGATTTCTTCAAAGAGTTGACATTTGACTGGACAACATCTCTAGTTCTTGCCAGGTAGCATTGCTCCATCTACACGATATACTTCTTTACTATTTTTGTTAACGCCATGCTTCAGTTGTAACAGGTCCAATTGAAATTAGTCAGGAAGCAACCGTTCTTTGTCTTTTTGTCAGTTTTGTTCTTTATATGGTTTAAACACGATTTGTTAGCATTAACTTTTAAGCACCAGTTGCTTTACCCAGTAACAAAACATTGAAGATAATTCTTCCCATCATTCGAGGGAGGGAAAACATACAAACCATATACCTCTATATGATGATAAAATACATATGATACTTAAACAAAGCTGAGCATTATCTTTAAATTATTGGGACATCTTTTGCCTTTCTACTAGATTTAAAATGGAAAAGGCACAGTATGCTTAATCCATCGATATGATAAATGAATAAATGATCTATACCGTTACCTTTGAAGTATTGGTTCAGACTAGTTACCAGTAATAACAATTATCAGATTATTGATTAGTTACCAGTAAAAACAATTATCCGATTATAATGATTCGTTACCAGTAATAACAATTATCAGATTAATGATTCGTTACCAGTAAAAACAATTATCAGATTATTGATTAGTTACCAGTAAAAACAATTATCCGATTATAATGATTCGTTACCAGTAATAACAATTATCAGATTAATGATTAGTTACCAGTAAAAACAATTGTCAGATTAATGATTAGTTACCAGTAAAAACAATTATCAGATTAATGATTCGTTACCAGTAAAAACAATTATCAGATTAATGATAGCTGGATTTAATACAGCATAGACAAGATATGTGTTGGACGTTCTGGACAATACTTAGTAATTTTCATGTCAAACGTTTGTGTGTCGGTGGATTCGTAGAGTAAGGGAGGTAACCTAGTGTACAATGTACTCTGCAGTCGTGGCCATGTTGTATATAAACTTCGGCTGATTCAGACAGCATGTGATGAGCATGAACAAACTTCTCACCCACCCACCCTATAATAGAATAAGTTGCAATTGTCTATGCTTCTGTGAAGCTTTGTCTGATGATTGTTTCTATTGTCTAATTTCAGCCACCTGCCATCAAGGTTGAGTAGTAGATGAAGCTTTGAGCTGCATAATGGGACGGTGCAGTCTGAGTTGATGGAGAATTTCCTTATCAGGTGACATGTATGAACTTACAGTCTCAATGTGTGCGTGCTTAAAAAACAAAAAACAAACAAACAAAAAACAAAAAAAACAACAACAAAAAAACAAAAAGAAAAGAAAAGAACAGAACTGTCATAAGACCTGCTGTGGCTATTCGTAATGGGATAGAGTTAGAAGCATTTAGACTTGAAATTAAATGTCGACATTAGTCCATATTTATTACTCGCTATACTAGTAGTATAGGGTGAGTGAATAGGACAGGGGTGACACTACGGGTACAAACGGGAATTTAGCATTGGGGGTGACACTTGGGGTACAAACGGGAATTTAGCATTGGGGGTGACACTTGGGGTACACACGGGAATTTAGCATTGGGGGTGACACTTGGGGTACAAACGGGAATTTAGCATTGGGGACACTTGGGATACAAACGGAAATTTATCATTGGAGAACTTGGGGTTAGAAGTATGGGGGAGAGGGACAATAGGACAGTAGGCAATCATGGAAAATTAATCTTTTCTTGAAAAATGGGTGGCCCTGAAAAGGGCCGTTGGTTTTTTTTGGTTTAACATAAACATCTCCTGGAGGGTCTTCTTTTTCGGAGACTTCTACGGACTTCCGGACCGTACATCAAGACACGCTTTAAACATCCCTGTCGTTCAATATAGATGTGACGTTTCCAGATGGCGGTCTCTGTGATTTTAGTAATATCCCATGAGGCTTTTACATACATGGGGAATGCTGGGACGAACAACATCCCCGAGACGATACTGGATGACTCAACGTTTGTCCACATCTTGTTTTGTTTCTTCTGGAGTGGTCTTGGAGAAAAAACCGGTGAAGCTCTACGAGACAAGCGGTGGTATATATACCCTACGATCGGATTGAAATGAATCGAAATGAACTACCAATCCAAACACGCGTTACAAGCGGGTAGGTTTTTCTTCCAATGGGAAGAGAGCGGGGGGGGGGGGGAACGTCATCTTGGGTATAAAGGTATAACAGCGTTCGTAGGGTTTTTACTTTTTGGACAACCGAATGGAGACTACCAAGACTACTATGTATTGGAGTGTGCCTGCAACGGTCAATGCCGTGTTGAACTTCCAACCGGAAGATTTTAATTTAGATTTTGGGGATTTTCTGTCTGAAGAAGTTATGCCTGAAACTACCACGACTGCTGCTATACCACTACCCTCTTTGCCTGTCATCGAGGATGTTAAAAAGAGACAGCAAGAAGAAATGGAAATTTTTTTAAAGCGGCAGAGAGAAGCGGAAGAAGTGTTTCTTCAACAAGAAGAGGAAAGGAGAAAACGAGAAGAAGAAATAAGAAAGTTAGAAGAAGAGAAGAGTGAAGCACAGAAAGAAGAGAGCGATGAAGATAAAACGGTGAGTGTGTTAGAAGACATTTTAGCGGAGTTAAAAAAATCTAAGAAAGCTGTATCAGTATTCTTTAACTCAACCAAAGAGGAAAAGACCATCACGGGCTAAGAATGCAAAACCCATCACAACTACTACTACTAGTAAGATGCTACCACCACCACTACCACCATCACCATTCAGCTACGAACTCACTACTACCACCAAAGCAGCAGCAGCAGGAATTGGACTGGGGTCGTGGAAAAGGATTGCGACAGTTGAAGTTGATCATGTCCAGTCCATAAGTTTTGTTTAACAAACAAACAAACACCCCAACAGTCCTTTTCAGGGCCACCCAGACTCTAGAAAAGAAATCAAATTGCCAAATCAAGTAAAACTTAAAATCCCCATTCCTTGGGGTTTTTTTTGTAAAGAGTGAGTGAGTCCGTGAGTGCGTGCGTGCTTTCCATACTCTAAAAAAAAACACAACAGACACTTACTTTTTTCCCAATCTGGTCTATTCTCATTTTTTTACAAAATAATTCACCGTGAACATAACACCACACTCCCAAAAAAAGTTCATTGTTCACTGTCTGTCTCCTTGTTCTTGTTCTTTAATTTCTTTGCTCGAATCAAGGGTTCTTCCTCATTCTCACTGTCATCTAGTCGTCTAGCTTTCTTGCTTTTCTTGGACGATAAGGTTCTTCTTCTGGGAGTGAAGATCCTCAGCTTCCTCCCTCTCTGGTAGGTTTTCTTGTTTCTGAGGGCACTCCGAAGACCATAGTCCTTTTCCTTTACAATGATAAAGGTATCTTTCCCTTTATCTCTCTTTTCTTTTTCTAGGACGTTGTGGACATTCTGGAGCCCAATGTCCATTCTCTTGGCAGATATAACAAGTATCTTGACTTTTATCTCGAGAGGTAGGAGGAGGGAGTAGTCCTTAGTCTTACTGGTTTACTTTCGAAGACTGTCTGCAAATCTCTAACTAGAAAGGCAATCTGTCTTCTTGACTCTTCCATCTTTACAGTTTGAAAGTTCAATCACACAAGACTGATTCTGAGGTAAGAAGGTCTCTCTATTATATATATAGTCTCCCTGTGTGAAACTCCATCAGATCTAAATCAGATTTCAAGATGAAAAGATCACGCCCAATCTATGAGACACCAGAAGAAGAAACGAAGAGGCCACGGCGACGAAGACTTTCTGTGCCGCCTGAAACACCGCTCGCTGAAGCTGCTAGCTCAAGTCTATGCTAGCGATTTCGAAGAAGAGATGAGTGAGCCTGAAACCGAAAAAACCCAACCCAAAGAATCCACCACCACCACCATGCCTGATCAAGAAAAGTCCTACCGTGGCTCCCGAAAATTACTATCGCATTCGGGAGACACAAAAATAACCTCTAGAAAATTTAGAACCACAGCATACACTCACACGGTTCACTTAAAAGACTTCAAGTCTGAAGTGCTCCGAGAAAGCTGCTGGGTTCATTACACGATTTGTGGGGATCTGTGTTACAGAACTTGAAACGACAATGCGGAGCCAAAGAGGACGATCGATTGAGACTGGCCATCCATCACGACAGTTTGAAGTCACCTGTTTGGATCGAGGTTCAGCACCCCGGCAGAATTAACACCCAGCAAAGTCATGACCAAAATAGAACACGTTCAACAATCCAACGAAAAGTTTACCATCACGGATGTAAAGGCCACACTTTACATGACTCACTTTGCTCCTCCTCGAGGGAGCGGACCGAAGCAGGAAAGCGTTACTGGTGGACGACCTTCGAAGTACCAAACTCAGTGTCGTCCAAATCGACAATTTACAAGACCAGATGTGTTTGGCTCGAGCCATCGTAGTGGGGCGAAACGTATGCCAACAAGAACCAAGAACGAGGACCGAAGAAAGGAAAAAAGCCTGGAATAACATTCGACGATTCTAACAGAGTCCAACAACGAAAAGAAGCAGAACTCCTGTTACAACAAGCAGGAATCCCAAAGACACCGTGTGTGGCATTTCTCAAATGCAACAACTTCAAGACGTCTTGGCTCCTCACTACACTTTGAAAGTTCACCCTCAAGAAGTGCGCGGAGCTCTGCTGTTTCGAGGCCCCGATTTCCACGAAGGAAAATACATTCAAGTGTATTACCACCAAGAACATTTCGATGCCATCACCAGTATCACAGGATTTCTAGGATACGGATACTACTGCGAGAAATGCGACAAAGGAGCTAATAATCGGGAGCGACACATTCATTGCAGTGACCGATGTCGGGGCTGTTTAGCGACCAAACCATGCCTTCCTGAACAACACGTCCATTGTGAAACCTGTCGACGCACTTTTGTCAGTCCCTCTTGCTACGAACAGCATCGCAAGACACAAGGACACCAACAAAAATGTGCTTGCGACTTATTGAAAATGTGCTCCACGTGTGGACAGCTGATTCGTACCACTGACCCCAAGAGACACGCTTTTGTGCTGGTAAGAAAAGATGTAACATTTGTCAGCAGATGGTGGATTATGATCATCGATGTTTCATGCAAAAGTAACGACAATACAGAGAAGAAAGAATTAAAGAGCGATCAGAAGAACAAGACCCCAAGTGGATTTCATCTTTATATAAATTTGATTTTGAATAGCATGCAAGAAAAAAGGCATTGACCATTCCCAATTTCTGCGTGGCAATCGGGCTTGTGAGAAGTGTACACCAAGTACCATCTATTCATTTCTCACTGTCCCTCAATTGTAGTCGGATTCACAGGAGGACGTGAAAAAAACATCTCTTTCGCGGTTCTCCTAACACTTTGTCCGAGTTTGCTGAATGGATCATTTACGAAATACCCCACACTCCTCCCCCCCCCAAAGCCACAAAACACACATACGAACCACCCCTATACACCCAAACCCCACAACACACCCTACCGACCGACACTTGGGAGCGACAAAGACCAGGACATTATCAACAACCGAGTTAACTCGGAGACTGTCAAATTCGCTATGCGAAAATATACCGACCAATTGGCTCACAATTTCTCCACTGTTCTCGGGATCCAAATAACATCCTCGATGGAGCCCAACAACCTAAGTTTTTTGGTGTAAAGATAATTTAATTCGTCGCAACACAGGTAACCGACATTGTCCCCTAATGGTCACCAATGGTAACGGAAGCCACACACATCATCTACTAAATGAAAGTAAAGAGGCAATGTTGCAGTTCAAAAGATTATTCCATGAGTTATTTGGCCATGACTTTGAGTCGATATGGTCCTAAGAACCATTTGGCTGGAAAACACAAAGGCCTGGAACAGAGATCCCAAAAAATGACAAAGAAATAAGAGAGAAAAGAAGAAAATAAAAAAAAAGAACCTGAAATGGGCCACGGATTATTTTCCTCACAATTCTTCAATAAGGGAAGCCAATCAACACGAATCCGTGCTACCACGCCATTTTGCCTGACGTTTCGAAAGATTACGGCTCCCCGACGGAATGAAGCCTCCCTCGAACCACCGAGAAGCCTTATCACACTTGGTACCGTGCTCACCACTCAGGAACCGTTTGACTTCCAAGAAGAACATGCTCAAGAACAGTCGATCCGCGATGAGGACATTTTGAGTGAGGAGCCGTTGCTGTGATGTGTGGAATAGTTTCGACAGTATATTTTTCTAGATCATCGGAGACGGGTGTGCGGTCGATACCTTTGAAGAGGAACGCGTCCCCACTCAGCCTACACCCAATACTAGCAAGAAGATTAAGCTGTAACCTCAGTCTACACCGACAAAAACTTTTAGGCACATGCCAGCACGAACTGGGGAACTAGCCATACATAGACCTCTCAATCCAGCCAAATTCATCTAACTCCTCAGAACAACACAAATACCGCAAAAACTAACGTAATCTAGACACGCCTCTCTCTTTTGCCAGTCGGACAATAACTCGGGGACGGGGCCAAAGCTCTTAGCGTTTGGTTCTCATTAACGTTGTGCCAAAAGGAAGACAAATGGATAAACAACATTAGCTAGAAACGAAGGGGCAGAAAAGAAGATTGGATCTTATTCCGTGGATGGATTTTGATTTAGAATAAATCCCAAAACACGGTGTACGAATTTCAGGGTTGCTTGTTTCACGGGATGCCCTACCTGTTTACCTAAAACGAGACCTGAAAAAGTCCTTTTTCAAATTTCACCATGGAACCGTTTGTACGAAACGAACTTACCAACGAAGCACTCAAGTTCGAAAGTCAAGGATACCAAGTGGTAGAAATGTGGTGAGCACGAGGTCCGATCGACGTTTGAAAAAGGATCCTGAATTTAAGAGCATCACCTGAAAAGTTACGACGTGACCACCTTCGAACCTGTGGACCCACGCCACAGTTTATTTGAGGGACGAACCAATGCCACTCGCTTGCTGTACGACCGTAGACGAATCAAAAGGAGGATGAAAATAAGTACATCGACGATGTGTTCGTTATATCCTTGGGGGTGCAAATAGGACTCGTTTTCCATCCGGTCACCCTAAAATCTTGACAGACCACATCGACGTGGTACTCATTCGTCAATACGACGGAGATTGATCACATGTAAAGTCATACCCCCGAACTACTTGTTCCCAACCTATCTTACCTCAATCATTGCCAAGGAAACACTGATGTTTCCTTTATGCCGTACATGTGCCGAAACGTTGCAACCAAGATCACCCCTTGTCACCACACGGAGGAAGAACGCGCTTTGACAGTGAACGTGGGTCAGCGCCGAATTGTTTCGGGGCTGGGATCCGGGGATACCGTTTGTTGAAAGTGTACGAAAATCTGGAACTTTTCTACCACAGCCACAATACCAAAAGGACGACGCCTCGAATTCCAGGCATTTTTCTCGGGAGGTAACGTCAACCAATTTCTCAAACTCAAACAAGAAGCCAGCGGCTAATCCCACGGGGTGTCAGACTCCGGGAAGACCAAGTTCGATTACACGCAGAGTTAGTCCGTGATCGTCGAAGGGATCAACTTTGGAAGACGTAGAAAAAAACGATGGAAAAAAGTTCGTTTGGCACAGTCTATGTCTCAGTTGCTTGTGGAGAAAACTGGCACAACGTCCGATCTTACCCAAGACGGAATACGTGACCGATCCGTATCGCTACTTTAAATTGCGGTGGACGACAAAAGTATACTGATGAAAGACACGTCGCGAAATCGTCCGTTGAAGCTTTGATCTTAATCAATTTCGATGAAGAAAGGAAGTTTTGTTTAAACCGAACAGTTTAGCAACGTGGTCATTGATAGCTTACGTGACCAGCTCATGCCTGCGCTTGAAATTGTATCGACGAAGCTTTAGAAGTCTTGGGAGATCGTGTCCGGTTCTTTGACACCGACAGTTGTATCTACTTTCATAGCCCCCGGTTGCCACACACCCTAACCATCCAAGGAGATCGTTTAGGAGCCTAGGGACGGACGAGCACCCTCAAGACTCCATTCTGAGTTTTGCCAGCGGTGGCCCTAAAAAATTACAGCTACCGATACCGAGACTTCGCATAGGACAATTTCACACCCAATGCAAAGTTAAAGGATTGACCTTAAAAACTATCGATGAACCAGCCGAGTGGTTAATTTTGAGGTTTTGAAAAAATGGACTTGTGCTGTCTGGACAAGTGGAGAGTAAGACTTTCGCGAGCACCCGTTAGAACCTCCCAAGATCGTACGGTTACCCTAATCACCAAATTGTCACTCGTCCTTTACAAAAAGTGTACCTCGGCTATCGCTGTACAAAAACGAGTGAGACTTCCAGACCACACCACACCACTTTGCCTTACGGACACGCCGAATTGCAAGTATAAAAAAGATAACCCCCTTCCAAGCCTAACCATTTCATTAGGGTCTTTCAACGTTTGACCGAGCAAGATGAATTGGAATACTATCACCCCCCACCCACCAAGGGAGACATCTAGATGTAAACTCCCAAGTGCCATCACGACTTGGAGTGCGATTGCTAGTGCCATGCGAGGAGACGGATTCCCTACGCTTTGGCATCAGCGATTCACACGATGAGGACGGATGCCCGTTACGCTTTGACATCAGCGATGCAGCACGACCTCACTGTCCCTCTAACGGATGCAGGACGACCTTTACTCTTTATTAAACGTACACATGATTGTCATACCTTAAGGAGTAAGGAATTGACGATACCTGTGGCTTTGCATTGGCTATTCCACGTTTGAAAAGCGATTCCAGACGTTCCAAGACAAGTGGCTTAAAATATCTACTGCAAGCAAATACTGCCAAAGCTTTAGCCAAGATCTGGATTTATCTTCTTGGGGAGGAAGGAGATAATGTTCAGTGTTTCGTTTGCGGTTCTGTGTGAGACTTCACCACTGGGAGCCTACCGACTCAGCTTACATTGAACATGCCAGAATGGTCTCCGCACTCGTCAGTTTCTTACCCGTTCGTGGCCTGTAGAAGAGTACGGGTTACGATGAGACGGATGACATGAAGAAGTAACATGTCGGTGGATACTTTACAAGAATAAATTCGTGGTTTTACCTTTTGGAGCTGCGAGAACGGCATTTACCAGTATTTAGTCACCAACGAGAGACTAGCTTAGAAGGACGCATTCGTGATTTCGCTCTGAAGTTGCGAGAACGCATTTACGGAGAGGTTGTCTAGATCCAAGTGGAAACGCAAACTCAAATTCATTCCTCGATTTTTAAACTTACGCGGACTTTCCACCGTATCAGACGTCTGATTTTGAGGAGCGAAATTATCACAGCTATCGTGAAGAATACAAAAGAGAGTTACTTCTTTCCAAGGTCGGATACTTTACAAGAACACATTCGTGGGTTTGCCTTTGGAGCTGCGAGAAAGCATTTAACGAGAGTTGGTCCCGATACAAGTGAAACGCAAACTCAAAGTCATTCCCTCGATTTGTAAAACTATGCTAACTTCCAAAGTATGAGAAGACTGATTCTGGGGAGAGACTATCGTAGACACCTTGGAGAAGACTTTCGCAAAAGATACCAACCTTGGGAACCTGGATATAAAAACCCACCACAAAACAGATACCAATTCACCTTGGGAACCTAGATATAAAGAAATTCACCATGCCTGATCTGTGGTCTTCACTCGTGAAACGTATTCCGTGGAAGGAAGTCAACGATTCGTGTTCAGGAGCTTAGAGGATTATAAACACTTGATACAAGAACTGTTTTCCATTGAATTTTGGATCGCTAGGTGGCTTTGTGTGTGTTAGTGACTTGCATTTCTTGGATTTTGTTTTCCAGGGGGACAATCGTTGTGGAGTAGTATTTTTGCGGATCAGTGTTTGTCTTGGATTATTTTGGAGGACCCGTGGTTGTTTTGGACTAATTTGCATGAACCATAAAAAAAAAACATGGACCCTCATTCATGCATTGACGGAACACGAAAGACAAATTGTACTCAACGTGTTGAGAGTGGTGATGAAGACGAGTGGGGGTAACTCCGTGTGAAGAAGACATTAGTCAAACTTTATTTACCCTTCATACGTTTCAAGAAGTGTTTGTTATGCTAGTGAGTTTACACCAAAAACTTTACTGCTTGGAAAGGTGGGATGTTTTTACGTGACTGGAGAAACAATTGGTTTCGATGTTTGGCTACAAAGAAGTGGGCCCAGTTTGCCAAAGATCTGGCACGTCACCACTAATGTGTACCTAAACGTGAACCCACTGAAAATCCAAGTAAAGAAAAATGACCTTAGAAACAAATCCTGGAAGAACCTGACACCAGCAGAGAACGACTACACCTGTCGTCGTCCAAATACAACCCCCTGAGGAACACACCCCCTCTTTACTGTTCAGAGACATTCCATTATTCTACCACCAGAACAAAGACGAGCTGAAAGAATGCCACCAGTGTCTGTGCCTAATCCATTCCTAGGACAGTGTTTTGTTCTTGTTGTACATTGACTTGTTTATACAGAACTTTAATTCTTTAAGTGGTAGCCTTAATCTTGTACCTGACCATTTTTGCGGTATGCATTTATGTCCTACATGACTTGTAAAAATATGTTTTTGTTGTTTGTTTTTTTTTGAAAAAAAAAATAAACGTGTATGAAACGTATAAAATGTCTTGGGTCTTTTGTCTTCTTCTCAAAAATCTTCCTACCTCAGTCATGGCTACATCTTCTTCTTCCTCGTCTGCCTCTTCTACTTCATCTGTGGTCAAAGTGATTGACGAAAAGTTAGATCGTCAAAGTTGGGAAGCTTTGTATCTGCGCCATCCATTTAACACGTTGATTGCTGGACCCAGTGGTTCAGGCTAAACCGAATTTGTCAAACGTTTGATCGAACACAAATCTCATCTGTTCGATCGTCCACCTCAAAGCATCGTGTGGTCTTACAAAGAGTGGCAATCGTCTTACACCTTACTTCGTGAAAGTCAAGGAGAAACCATTTCGTTTGTGGAAGGCATCCCTCGCGAAGACGATGGGATCGTGTCTGACATGAGTCAAACACATCTGGTCATCTTCGACGACATGTTAGGAGAAGACGAAGAAGAAATTAAACTTTGGTTTACACGAAAAGGACACCATCGAAATGCCAGCATCATTTACATTACTCAAAATTTATTTCAACAAAGTAAAGCCCATCGTACCATCAGTCTCAATGATCATTATGTGGTGTTGTTTAAAAGCCCCAGAGACAAATCTCAAGTGCAAGTGTTAGTCAAACAGTTAGGCACTCCTTGGTTGAATTATGCGTACGAC